>JAXGGT010000001.1:10998083-11030684 GCA_035583425.1 Marsdenia floribunda
TATTAATAATATATATATTTTTAAATAGGGTGGGACCCACACATTTTATAGGTGTGTTTTATAGATGTGTTTTTGGGAGACAATTTTTTTAAAAAAAATAATGGTGTCCAAATATGCTGGGTTATTGTAGACAAACATTCTTCACTCAATTCAAAAAAAAATGGTTAAACACATACAGCCTTAATTACATATAAAACGAGTGATGTAATTCTGGTAATGAAATGCAAATACTCTTTCCGTGTATATATATAAATAACTTATCAATTATATATATATATATATATATATATATAAATAAATCGGACGAAGTAATTATTAATTTTTAAATTAAATCCAATGCTTCCCTCGTTTCCATTTCCATTTTCTTCCTAAATATTTATTACTCTCAATTCATCTCCATCCAATTCCCTCCAACTTTTGATCATCATCTTTCTTCGTTACCAGGAAGGAAAGTTGCTCAATACAAAATCCATAAAAGAAGGGACGATCTCTCAAAACCACGTATTGGATTTGTCGAAATAATAATGAATAATACATATATATATATATATATATATATATATATATGTATAGAAGCTAAGTTTCCTTATTTACTTATCATTTTCATTACATTCTTTCCATAATGAACACAATTAGTTACCAAACCCCAAAACAAAGTTTCACCAAAGATTTCTCTTGCATTCTTTTTTTCTTGTTTTTGATTTCTCCTAAGTCACAGCTGTTTCTAAATATATATTAATGGTGGGAGGGGGTGGGGGGTTATTAGTACTCTCTAGTATTTTATTTTATTTTTTTTTCCCTTCTTGTTTCCAATAATTGCTCTGAAAGTTTCACCACCCTTTGTATTTTATGTCCAACCCTAGAACAGAAGAGAGAGAGAGAGAGAGAGAGGAAAAAGAAAGCCGGCCCCTCTCGTTTTTGCAGGATTTATATATAGATAGATATATAGAAGGGTCTCCGCATATACACGGCCATTTCTTGTTTACTTGTCCTCCTCTCCCCAAAAAGATATGGGGATTGTCAATCACGGTTGGAGGTGCTTTCCGTGGACAGTTTTGTTCATGCTGTTAGTTATGGTTGTGGTTCATGTAAATGGTGTAGATATTTTTCTGGAGTGGCATGTTGCTCTGAACACCACACTCCGGCCAGTTTCATCTGATCAACCGGTAAGTCTACTGCATTGTGTTCAAGTGTATAGTATATGCGTGTCTGATATCTTTATTTCGTTTGTCGGTTTTCCTTTGCATCAACGAACATATATATGTTTTTGTGTCTATAGGTTATTACAATCAATGGCATGTTTCCTGGACCTCTTATTAATTCTACGACCAACGATGACGTTCATGTCAATGTCTTCAACGACATGGATGAACCGCTCTTGATCACATGGTATAATTAAGCCCTGTCGTCGTTCTTCTCTTCAGTACAAATATATATATAAATCTCGCTCTCTATATACATACACGATGATTCTGCAGGAATGGAATCGAACAAAGGCTAAATTCATGGCAAGATGGAGTGTCGGGAACGAACTGTCCGATTCAACCAGGCAAACATTGGACTTACTTGTTCCAAATGAAAGATCAAATCGGGAGTTTTATTTACTTCCCTTCCACAAATTTCCAAAAGGCCGGCGGTGGTTTTGGACCGATTCGAGTATACAACCGTGTGGTTGTACCCGTTCCGTTTGCTAAGCCTGAAGCCGAGTTTGATCTTCTCATCGGTGATTGGCATAACCAGAGTTTCAAGGTTACCGCACATTTCTTTTTTTTTTCAACTTAGGGATATATAAGTATGTAATAATAAATATAACATAAGATTTTGACAATAACTTTACTTATTATTATTAAATATTGAAATTCATAACATCTTCAATTTTAAATATTATTATTATCAATTTAAATAATAATAATAATAATAAAAAGCAAATATGAAGAGTTTCTTTTATTTATTAATTATTATTATTATTCATTTTGTGGGCAATGGAATATAAACAGGAGGTGAGGTCCATCCTGACGGACGCGACGTACAGGGGAGCTCATTGGATGCTCATGAATGGCAAAGGCCCGTATGGAAACCCACTTTCAAAAGCACATGAATCTTTTACTGTCTCCGGAGGTTAGAAGCCAGCATCCATTTATATATTCACTATATATATATATTTAAAAGAAAAGACTTCTAATTAAGAAAATTTTTATCTAGGAAAAACATACAGGTTTAGGATTTCAAACGTGGGAACAACATGGAGTTTCAACTTTAGAATTCAAAACCATACAATGGAATTAGTCGAAACTGAGGGCTCATACACCAACAAGATCACACTGGACTCTCTTGATGTGCATGTTGGTCAATCCTACTCTGTTCTTGTCACCGCTGATCAAGATGCCTCTATAGATTACTACATAGTAGCTAGTCCAAAAATGGCAAATGTGGCCATGAACAACACTCTTGTTGGAGTTGGAGTTTTACATTATGACACCTCCAGTAATCCTCCTTCTGGTCCTCTTCCAACTGGTCCTGATCCATTTAGTGTTCACTTCTCCTTATCTCAAGCCAAATCTATTAGGTAACAATTTATATATCATCTTTAAATCATCATAACATTATGCATGCATGACACACTTAGCTTGTTTGACATGCAGATGGAATTTGACTGCTGGAGCAGCAAGACCTAACCCACAAGGGACATTCAATGTATCTAATGTGACATTGTCACAGACGTTCATTCTCGACGGATCAGTCGCTAGGATTAATAATGGTGGCATTGCTCGTTTCACGGTGAACAATGTGTCGTACACTCCTCCCAGCACTCCATTGAAGCTAGCAGATAACTTCTTAAATTTTTCTAGTATTTTTCCACTTGATGCTTTCCCCGTTAACTCCAGCTTGAATAATGCTGTTAATGGGACTTTTGTTACAAGTGGTATCCACAAGGGTTGGCTTGAAATTATCTTTGTGAACAAGCATAGAAGTATGAACTCTTGGCACTTGGATGGTTATGGATTTTATGTTGTTGGGTAAGGAATTTAATTAGGATCCATTTCAATAGATAATTATAAATTATATATATATATATATTCTTTCTTCCTATATATCAGATTATTTACTTCTCCTTCTTCTTCTTCTCCATTTTTCTTCCTATGAATGAATCTTATAGGTTTGGTCAAGGTGAGTGGAACTCCAGCCTGCGTTCTTCTTACAACGTTAAAGATCCGGTAGTTCGGTCTACAGTTCAGGTAATCATAATTTTTCCTAATGAAGCTTAATTTTAACTCATACTGGACCTTGCATGCATGCATGCATGCACCCTTATGCGTGTATATATCTATAAATATATAACGAATGTTTTGAATATGATTAATTAAGGTATATCCGATAAGCTGGACAGCAGTTTATGCATTTCTTGACAATCCTGGAATGTGGAATTTGAGGTCCCAAAATTTGAGGAATTGGTACTTGGGCCAAGAGCTTTATGTTAGAGTTTATGATCCTGATCCTAATCCTGCTAAAGAAAGGCCACCCCCAGAAAATCTACTATATTGTGGTTAGTTCTTAATTTTATAAAGTTCAAGAGCTTTGACATATAAAACAACTATTAAATAGAACCAAATTGCACAATATAATATTATCCTTGAAATCTATATATTGTTGTTCATTCTTTTGACGGGGTAATTTTAACAGGTCTAGTGCAAGCACCACCATCTCCTCCTGCTAGTATTTCTCCTCCTCCAAGTCCTGTACCTGACCCTCCATCACCATTAACTCCACCACCCTCTCAGAAATCTGGAGCTTCTCATACCTTACGAGTAGGATGGTAATGACAGTATACCAAAACTTAATTTCTTACACAACCATAACTTAGTACTAAAAAATGAATTTTCATACATTAATTTATCTTGACTTCACCTAATTATATATTCTTTTTTTTATTGGACCATGTAGGTTTCTTTTTGCTGTAGGGGTTATACTAATTCTATAAATCGAAAGTTGATCTTGAGAAGTATACCATGCGTGCATGCATGGTGGCGATATTAATCAGTTCATACTTACTCTGGACATTTCAGAAAGTGAAGATCGATGATTTTATATTCTTTTGTTATGTAAGAAGGTCCTGGGATTAAATTCAAATACACACACATATAAATATATATATATATATATATATATGTATATATATGTATATATATGGATTCTATTGTGTAGAAAAAAAAAAGAAGAAGTTAGAATCTTCTTTTTATTATTATTATTATTTTTATATAGCGAATGAGTATTTAGATAATCAGAATCTCTCATTTTGGTAAATTTGAGTTTTAAGTTTCAGGTCTGTTGACTAAATAACTTCCTTTGTGATGATAGTTTGGTGAAAATTTCGTCATTTTAGTACCTATTTTATTATTATTATTATTTATTGTTTTAGTTTTTTTTTTTTCTTAAACTATTTTAATTTTTTTTTTAATCATATTTTAACTTTTTCTTTTTTAATCTATATAATACTTTACAATTAGTTTTAACATCTTTTTTTACATTTTTTAACTTATTTAATTATATTAAAATAAATAGAGATTGATTATAAGGTTCTAATTTGATTTAAGGAAAAATTAATTAAGATATGATAAAAATGATAATACGATAAAAAAAAAATTAAAACAGTAAAAAATTAATAAGTTAAGAACTTAAACAAACTTAATTTTCCACATATTTTGGTCATAGAAATTCATAATATGTTGTAATACTTACTACATTGTTTGTAGGTGGTATGAATCATGAATGTCTGAATATGTTCAATAAAATTAATAATTTATTCTAGTTGATCAACCTCTTTCTTGAATACAATTGTAATGATAAAAAACATACTCCCTTCCTCCAATTTTTTATTTGTAGTAGATAAAAAAACACATTTTTTTTTTTTTAAGTTAAGGAGAAAGTACAATATCTTTTAGTTGAAAAAATTAAAATATTTATTGACTTTATTTTCTTTAATAAAAAATAATTTATTAGTATAAGTTATAATAATATTAATTATAAAAATAGTAAGGGGAAAAATATTAATAAATACATTTTAATTTTTTAATGTGACAAGTTAAAAAATTTTTTGATTAAAAAACACTAGAAAAATAATATTATATTGTTCTTTCAATATTAGTGTGGACGGTAATATGGGTTACAAATATCTATTTTGATATAGATCCATCAATTGGAATGAATCTAACTTCGAGGGTTATTGGGCTTGATGAAAGAATCTGATATGACAGAGTTTTGTTACCTTCACGATCTTGTGTTTGAAGCCCTTCATGTTCTTCTATTTATAGAGAAAGAGATGACAAGGTAAGAGTCTCTTGTAGTGATGTGGCGCTTTCTGATTGACCGAGGGTCCAAGATACTCATTTAATTCTAATTAGTTAGTTTTTGTCACATTGACACATGTCGACATATGATTCGTTGCAGTAAATCAAAAGTAATTTGTAATATATAATTAGTACATGATAAAAAGTAAAAAGTAATTAGGTGAAATTTTATAATTTATCTTCTTTTTTTTTTTTTTTTGAGGTGGTATCCCAAGTCCTTTTGGCCTAAACTAATTTACTCAGGGAGGCCCAATAGTGGGGTATACCCACACTTGCGAATATATTTCAAACTGTGGAACACCGAGTAAAGTTTGAACCCTTAACCTCTTTGCAAGTCAGTAGGTAAGAGAGAGACTCTTAAACCAACAGGTCAGGAGAGGAACATCAAATAATTTATCTTTTAAAATATTTTCCATAATATTATCTTATACATCAATAAAAAAAAAAAAAAAAAAAAAAAAGACAAGTATCAATTTAATTAATCATAAAAATTATTACTGTTAATATTAATAATTTTTTTTTAAAAAAATAAGAATTATAATTATGTTAAAAAACATATAAAGATAAAAAATAATATTTTTCTTGTTACTCTAAATTATAAAAAAAATATTTTAATAATTTTTTTTAATTATAAATATTAACTTAAGAGAAGTTAATAGTTTTTGATAATTAAATTGAGACGTCTTATTTTTTATTAGTGTGTTAGATAATGTTTTAAAAGATATCTTAAATAAAATCACTTAATATTTGAAACTCAAATTTTAAAATTAATTTTTATATTTTTTTACTATTGAATAATTTATGTGTTTGGTAATTATATTACAAACGAGATTGAAAATTTCAAATGTTTGTCATATATTTAGTATAATTGTATCAAGTTATTATCTATTAATATTTTTGCACAAAAAAAATTCATTTTTTTTTTAAAAAAAAAATCTTTTTTCTAATATAAGAATGATTTTAAAAGAAGCAGAGTTTAATTAATAACAATTTCTCTTATAGTAAAAAAAAAAAATCCAAAAATTAAAATATAAAATTTAATTCTTTTTTTTTGAAATTTGAGGCATTTTGCTTTTGTCATGTCTCGAACTCATGACCTCTCAGATTATAAGTGAAGTTGCTACCAATTGAATTACACCTTCTTAACTAAAATTTAATTCTTAAATAAATATTTTTTAAATTCAATTGTATGAAAGCACAACAAATTAATTTTTCTTAAAAAAAAAAAATCGATTGAATTAGTTAATTGTATAAGTTTATCATCATAAACTTAAATTTAAGGATTGTCTTAACTAATTTTTAAATAAATAAATAAATGTCAATAAGGCATAAGTTTAGTTGGTAGCGACTTCATTTATGATACGAATGGTCATGAGTTAGAAACATGACATAGACAAAAATGCTTCAAAATTTCAAAAATGAAAAAATAATAATAAATAAAATGAAAAAAATTCCGAAAATTGATGATTCCCAAATGCTAGGGAAGTAGAAGTTTGTAAAACGATTGAGATTGTGATTCAGCAAATTAACACGTAGAACCGGCACTATCAAAGGTGGAAAATTTCTTGGTAATTAATTAATTAATCAGCACTAATCAAATTACTATTACTATTATTATTATTATTATTATTTTAATGAAAGTAGGAAGTTTTGAGAATGGCATACAACGTAATTAATGGTGACTGTTTATGCGCATTAATTAATTACTAGCTAGGTAAATAATTTAGTAGAAATGGTAAGTTTAACCAAAAAAAAAAAATCATAATGTAATTAAATGTAAAGTATATATGTTGTTATATTTTTTATTTACTTTTTTTAATATTTTTTATGTATTTGTTGAAATATATCATTTTTAAATATATATATATATATATATATTTGTTACAATTAATTGCAAAAAATTTAATTGCTAAATTTATTGACATGATTCTCATTTATTTCTGCTAAATTAGTTGATGATGAGAATATAAAATTTTTTAACTAAATAAATTTATAAAATTAAAAATTTGAGATACTACAATAATATTGTCTCGAAAAGTATATAATTTTTCTTTTTAGCAACTATAAAATTTTAATTAAATAAAAAAAAAAGAGATATATATATTTTGAGCATCTATAATATTGTTATAGTAAATCACCTAAACAATGAAAATTATAATGTTTAAATACAAAAAGTATTTTTCTCAAGAAGATTTAGCTCTGTGGATAGTAGTCTTGTTTATGATTCGATAAGTTATGACTTTGAGACATGTTCGAGTATGAGCTTTCGAGACATATACGAGGTAAAAGTATTTTGAGTATTTTTATTTTAGAAAAAAAAAAAAAAAAGTAACTTCTAAATTATTATTTTAGCATTTTGAGTGCACATCTCTCTCCATCCAAGAAGAACAAATTGGAAAGAAAGTTGCCTTATATATAAACCAAAGATTTCTCTTACATTCTTGATTTTTTTTTCCATAGATTATGTATTTTTAAAAATAAAATCATTATTTATAATATGAGAAGATCATAAGTTAGAGTCAAATTTAGAGGAGAATGTAGTATTTTTTTTTTTTTCTTTTTCCCTTCTTGTTTCCTTAGATTTTGCTTTGAAAGTTTCACCGCCCTTTGTATTTCCGTTTCCTAAACCCTAAAAAAGAAAAGAAAAGAAAAAATTAAAAAGAAAGGCGACTCCCAGTTTTCTCGAAAAACAACATGGGCATTTTCATTAATGGTCATGGATGGAGGAGCTTTCTGAGGACTGTTTTGTTCACGCTGTTAGTTAGGGTTGTGGTTCATATAAATGGTGCAGATATTTTTCTGGAGTGGCATGTTGCTCTGAACACCACTCTCCGGCCAGTTTCATCTGATCAACCGGTACGTACGTCTACTGTGTTCAACTCATGTATATATATATATCTGATCTTTTGTTTAATTCGTTTGCCGGTTTTCCTTTGCATCAACGTACGAACGTATACATATATATATATATATATATAGGTTATTACAATCAATGGCATGTTTCCTGGACCTCTCATCAATGCTTCGACCAACGATGGTGTTCATGTCAATGTCTTCAACGACATGGATGAAGCACTCTTGATCACATGGTACAATTAAGCCTTGTCTTCAGTACAAATATATCTCTCTCTCTCTCTCTATACACTGGATGATATTCTGCAGGAATGGAATCCAACAAAGGCTAAATTCATGGCAAGATGGAGTATCAGGAACGAACTGTCCGATTCAACCGGGCAAAAATTGGACTTACTCGTTCCAAATGAAAGATCAAATCGGAAGTTTTATTTACTTCCCTTCCACGAATTTCCAGAAGGCCGGCGGCGGTTTTGGACCGATTCGAGTAAACAACCGTGTGGTTATAGCCGTTCCGTTTGCTAAGCCTGAAGCCGACTTTGATCTCCTCATCGGTGATTGGCACAACCAGAGTTTCAAGGTTACCGCATTATTATTATGATTTTTTTTTTTTTTTTTTCTTTCTCCCAATAATAATAATAATAACTTACTGTACAATGTGTGTCTTTGCTTAAAATAAATAAATTAACATTATTTATTTATTATATTTGGAAAATGGGATGTGAACAGGAGGTGAGGTCCATTCTCATGGATGCCATGTATGAAGGGCCTCAATGGATGCTCATGAATGGCAAAGGCCCATATGGAAACCCACTTTCAAAAGCCCATGAATCTTTCACTGTCTCCAAAGGTTAGAATTTATTCTAATGAATAAAATATATATTTTTTGAATTTATATAAATGTGAAGTACTTGTGAGTGCCTTGTGATTGTTACGAAAGGTCATGAGTTTGACACTTGCAGTGAGCATTATATTAGAGTCAGGGTGAGGCCTTCTTCTGAGTAAGAGTTAAACTCTACAAGCACGACCAGGGCTGAACCTGCATTAGTCGAAACAGTGACTCCGGATACGGGAAGGTCTAACTTAAAAAAAGAATTCAAAGTTTATAACTTTGAATCTTAATGTTTAAATTAAGGAAAAAATTCTCTTTTTTTTTTTTTTTTTTTTTTTGTCTTTTTTAGTAATTGTTTTGATCATTTTTATCATATTTTGACTTTTTTTTTTTTTTTTACCAAAATATGAGTGTTAACTTTTTTTTTTAATCAAAAATTTAAAAATTAATTAAAATGTGATTAAAAGAATTAAAATGGTCACTTGAAAATAAGTATAGAAATTAAAAAAAAAAATAATAATAATAATAGGTGAAACTAATAAAATAGAGATTAAATTAAGATTTTAATTAATATGGAAGCACTTGTGTGTTTTTGGTGAAATCAATCAATTTTATTCATGGATACGTGGGTTGATTTTTCTTGAATTGAGTTTTGTTTTTCTTATTTAGGGAAAACATACAGATTTAGGGTTTCAAACGTGGGAACAACATGGAGTTTCAACTTCAAAATTCAAAATCATACAATGGAATTAGTTGAAACCGAAGGATCATACACCAACAAGATCGCATTGGACTCTCTCGATGTCCACGTTGGCCAGTCGTACTCTGTTCTTGTCACAGCAGATCAAGATGACTCTACAGATTATTACATAGTAGCAACCCCAAAACTGACAAATCTGTCGACCATGAACAACACTACTACTCTTGTCGGAGTTGGTGTTTTACATTATGACACCTCCGTCAATCCTCCTACCGGTCCTCTTCCAACTGTTCCTGATCCATTTAGTCTTGACTTCTCATTATCTCAAGCCAAATCTATCAGGTAACCATTTATATATATCATCTTTAAATCAACATGACTAATTAGCTTGTTT
Source organism: Marsdenia floribunda (assembly GCA_035583425.1). Lineage (NCBI taxonomy): Eukaryota > Viridiplantae > Streptophyta > Magnoliopsida > Gentianales > Apocynaceae > Marsdenia > Marsdenia floribunda. Next base: position 11,008,208 of record JAXGGT010000001.1, read on the forward strand.
GACATGCATGGTTTAATTTATTTATTATTACATACATGCAGATGGAATTTGACGGCCGGAGCAGCAAGACCTAACCCACAAGGGACATTCAATGTATCTAATGTGACATTGTCACAGACGTTCATACTCGACGGATCAGTCGCTAGGATTAATAATGGCAGCATTGCTCGTTTCACGGTGAACAATGTGTCATACTTTTCTCCGGAAACACCATTGAAATTGGCGGATAACTTCTTAAATTTTTCTAGTGTTTTCCCACTCGATGCTTTTCCAGTTAACTCCAGCTTGCATGATGCTATTAACGGTACCTTTGTTTCAAGTGGCATACATAAGGGCTGGCATGAAATTATCTTCGTGAATAAACACAGTACCATGAACTCATGGCACTTGGATGGTTTCGGATTTTATGTCGTTGGGTAAGAAACCCATATTTTAAATAGCTAAAAATTGTATTCTTCCTCTCTAATCTTACGTTATGTTTTAGATTTGGCCAAGGTGAATGGAACTCTAGCTTGCGTTCGTCCTACAATCTTTATGATCCAGTTGTTCGGTCCACTATTCAGGTAAAGATCACCCCGTGTAATATGCACAACTTATGTATGAATATTGTGATTAATATTTTCATGAATATGATGGTTTAGGTATATCCACTAAGCTGGACAGCAGTATATTCATTTCTTGACAATCCTGGAATATGGAACTTGAGGTCCCAAATTTTGAAAAACTGGTACTTGGGTCAAGAGATTTACATAAGAGTTTATGATCCTGATAATAACCCAGCTAAAGAAAGGCCACCACCAGACAATCTACTATATTGTGGTTAGTTCTTTATATATATATAGATATATAAAGTCGAAATTATTCCTCTCCTTTTCTTTTCTTTTGTTCCATTGCATTGTTATTACATCTTCATTCTTAATTACATGGTAATTAACATTTGCAGGTTTAGTGCCAGCACCTCCATCTCCTGTTGCGCCTATTTCTCCACCAAGTCCTAGTTCTGCACCTCTATCTCCTCCTACTGTTTCTCCAAGTCCAAGTCCTATACCTAACCCCCCAGCACAAGTCCCTTCTCAGAAATCTAGTGCTCCTACTATTTGTCCAAGTCCAATTCCTATACATGATCTCCCAACACCAGTAAGTGCACCGCCATCCCATCAGAAATCCGGCGCTCTTACCTTGCGAATAGGATGGTGAGCACAACCCAAAACATGTTATATATAATGCATCAATTTTTTTTTTTTTTTTCTTTTTTTTATAAGAAGTCATATATTGTTGCCCTAACTTTGCTTTATCAATTCTTTTCTGGATCATGCAGGTTTATCTTTGTTTTGGGAGTCGTTATATTGATCCTGTAAATTCAAGTTCTTAAAGATGTAACAAAATGGCTGGAGACAGTAATCAATTTATAGTTGAAACTTTGTTTTAAGTTTGGACATTTTAGGATTTTCTTCCCATAATATTAAGAAAGTGAGGGATAATTGTTAATATTCTTAATCAGCTTAATTTTGTTCTAGGAAGAACCTGGATTAATCCTGAAATATATTATATGGATTCTTGTGTAGATAAGTTAAGGAATTTCCTGTCTTGCAAAGTCCACAAGCAATTAAAAGTCTGAGGAGAAACACCAAACATTACAACCTCAAACAGCTCATAATGTCTAGTCTTACAACAAGGACCCATGTTTTAATGGTCATGGTTTTGCTTAATCAATAATGGCCATCCCATTCTAGTCCTCTCAATTTCATCCTAACATTAGTTTGACTGAATTAACAAACTCGTTGGTTGAATTATTTTGAACATTGTGAATGGAGAAATGATTAGACTACTAACTATCGATCTGGAGATTATTTTGTATCAAGAAAAAAAAAAATATTATTACTCTATTTTAGATATACCCACCTATTGGAAAAGAAAATTTGAGAACTTAGTTTCCTTCTGTGATAGTCTTATGAAATTAAAAATAAAAATAAAAAGGAGAGAGAGAGAGAGAAAAATCTTTAAGATTAAACAAATCATACATTGTTAAAACAAAATGGCATAAAAGAACTTAAAATTAATATAGAAAGGAAAAAAAAAAAAAAAAAAAAAATCACACTGTACAATAAAAACTGAGCTCCTTTGCATATATTAATGCAGCAAGCTATATAACCAGAAATAATAAATTTCAGTTCTCAGTTGTCACTTGATTGTGTGTGTGTGTGTGTGTACAGAAGTAAGTCCGCACTCTCACTTCTTTTTATGTACATAATCTCCAGAATAAATAATGGATTTTTGAGAGAATGCTTGATGACGGGTCTCCACAGAGAAGGCTAAAACAAATCCCAGAATGATCGATCGATCAAGAAGTAGAAAACAACAATGGCTTCTTGCACCTCTCTTTTTTTTCCTTTTTTTTTTTGCTTCTTTCTTCCTAAATTACAGGGAGAGATGTCAGAGCGATTTAAAGAATTAACATTAATTAATTACTTGTAGAGTAAGTTAAGTGTAAGAAATAAAAGAATTTCACATTATTTTCTTTGATATGTAGTAATATTAATTAATATTTTCAGAAGAAGAAAAAAAGAAAAAAAAAAAAAAAAAAAAAAAGGAACCTTCTGATGATCAGTAGTGGCATTCAATCAATCTCCTGGCGGTTGAAACAAGAGCTGTTTGGTTTTCTTGTTCTTTCTTTTCTTGCTCTGTCTGTTGCTTTGATGCAAAGGCAAACGTGGAGTCTCGATGATGATGATCATCTTCAGGGGCAGGAAGGTTGAGATCGAGTGACAAGCTATATCTTCTTGGTCTCTTAGGTTCAATGACCGGATCCTCAGTTTCTTGATCAATTGAATCTGGGCTTATGGGACTAAGGGACAAGGTGGTATTGGTATTTGTATTGGTAATGGTGCTAATGGCTGCTCCTCGATGACGTCTCATGTGCCCACCTAATGCCTGTCCAGAAGTGAACTCTGCCCCGCAATAGGAGCACTCGTGAACCTTATTAGGAGTAGAAGAAGACCTGCTGGAATCTGTTGTTGTGTTGTTGTAGGCTCCCTTGCTGGTGTTCAATTCCAGGGTAAGGGAAGAGGAAGAAATCCTTCTGTTGTTTCTGTTGATCCCATGGTGGTAGTTGTGATTATGGTTGTTCTTGAATAACTCAATATCTTCATCATCGGAAGAAGTCAGGAGTAACATCTTTCTTTCTTCAGCTGCTGCTGCTGCCATGTTTTTGGGTTTCTTGTGGCTTGCTCTGTGACCACCGAGAGCTTGGAAAGAAGGGAAAGTACGGCCACAAGTCTTGCACTGGTAAACATACATTCCTGCCTTTCCATTAGCAGAGACAGGAGTCTCTATGTACCTTTTGCTGGTGAACTTAAAATCACTTCCAAGGTTTTCACGATGATCTTGATCAATCAACTTGTTGTTTTCTGCTGTCTGATGATGGCCTTGTGCCAAAAGGATGAGGCATTTAGCCATGTCCTCATCTTCTTGAGTAGGGATGGTGGTGATGGTGGGGGTGAGGAATTCCTCATCCGAGTTGTTATTGGAACTGACAATTATGGCATTGTTGTTGTTGTTGCTATTGTTATTGTTGTCAATGCAATCTCCATCTCCATTGCTTCCATAACCTCCATCTCCGCTTGATGAATGTGTTGTGATGGTAAAAGGAATTGGTGACTGCGGCCTTTGTCTTTTGGTTCTCTTGCCTTTGATCACAATCTGGCAGAGATCTTTAGGACAGCTGCTGCTGCTGCCGCTGCCGCCGCCTCCGCCCCCCATGACTACTTCTTCCGGAGCCTCCATGTCCCCCTGCAGCCGCAGTCACCCCCACCACCACAACACATACAAGTGGGGAATGGAGACAATGGAAAGCAGGCAAAAACAAATGAAAGAAAACAAATAGGGAAAGATTACTTAGACAAAAGATTTAATTTTAAACAAAATGGAAGAAGAATAAGGAGGTTGGAGGGATCTTGATAAAGAAGTGAAAAATGGTCATCTGTTTTTCTGATTATTTGTCAAACTAGAGGTAGTAAAATGATGTATACATACATCTTTAAGTTTAATACACACATATTTCCCATTTTATTTTATTTTTTTATTAAAAAAAAAATGAGAGGTTTAGAAGACTTGGGAGTCAAAAGATGCTATTGTTACCCTTAACTTAGAGAGGAATGGGTAGCTGTTGAAATTTGTGATAATAAGTGACTTTTTTTTTAAAAAAAAAAATTAGAGTATTTGCTAAAACGGAGTGAAAGGAGTTAGCAATAGATGGTTTGGAGTTCTTGATATTGTTTATGTAAGTTCCGTTTCATACTCTCTATCTCTCATTTTGTCATCTCTCTCTCTCTCTCTCTCTCTAAAAGATATATTTTTATTGGCAATATATTATTATTATTATTACCATTTCCTAGTTTTGTAACAAAAGATAAGGACAATTTGGAAAAGATATCTATTGCACAAATTAAGTACACACACTCATATTTTCACACTCAAATAAAATATTTAATTTTTTATTTGCATGAGATTATTTATATTCTTAAAGTAGTATTGTAATAACATTTGATAGTTTTTTATGAGTTCTACAAGAAAATGTATAAGAATTGAAATAATAAATATGAATTTTGAAAAAACGTTATAAATAATATTGTGTATAATGTTACTGATTATCTTGATATATATAGTAAGTGATCATTGATATATATATATATATATATGCATGTGTGGGACAAAGTGATAGTCCCATTGGAAACCCAAGTTAATCATTTGGAAGTACTTTATGTTAATATGAGCAAGATTAGATTACCAACCCTAAATAAATAATTTATTACAACTATACTATGAAACTTTGTGTATTCTCTTATTGGGACCAAAACTATATATAAAATTGACCAAAAATATGGTGTAATTGAACTTAAATCCATCTGTCTTCCCCAAAGAGAGATACACAAATATATATATATATATATATATATATACATGTATTACTTGTATTTTGTCTTTTGGCTCTTTTCTCCTTTTATAATATTACTAAGACATATGAACATGTCCCATTAATATTAAGGAAATCCTTTTGGTTTATGTCCAAATCTTTATGAGATATTTGGACCATTCTATTCTATTCTTTTCTTGTTTCCTCTTCTTTGCCTGAATGTGTAATTTCAATGTACAAAATCGAAGAGTGCATGTTCTGTTGACCCCATTTATATGTATCTAATTTTACCTACTTTTGAGGGTCACTCCTATGAATATGGTGCAGTAATTTTTCCTTTTCCATGAAATCATATATATAGAGATGTAATACCTTTCTTGATTAATGTTTCTTTTCCTCTTCTTTTAGTCACATGGTGGTGTATTTTGATTTTGGCCAGCATTGAATGTCCTAGTTATTAATCAATCAAGTCAAGTTGATGAAATTTTTTATATAAATTGATCTGATTCTATACGTAATTATATGAAATTGATTCGAATTAAGGTAAATTAGCATTTGTAATTGAAAGATTAGATCTTAGTGCATGCATTTGCATTGATGCATATATATATATATATATATATATATATAATGGTGGTGATGAGATAGTGGAATTCTTAGTGAGAAGCGTGTTAATAAAGTGTGAGGATATGTGAATGAATGAGAGAATCAAGGGGGGTTGTGCAAAACAGCGTTCGCTTGGCATCAAGAAATTATTTGAGATTTGGTTTTGTGTTTTGCACGTAAACCAAGCATGAGAGACTACGGTGGTGTGGTCTTGGATAAGCAACCTCCCTTTCTCCATATTTTAATAATAATTATTAATACTATTATTTTCTTTTATTAATTACCAAATAACCAATAAAATTACATATATAAGAAATTACGGCTATAATTGGATAAGTTTTATATTGAAAAAAAAAAATGACTTATTTGAGACAAACTTTCATTCAAATTGAATGTTGTTTGCTATTTTTTTTTTTTAAATTGAATTTTATGTTGGAAAAAGTGGAGGTTAAATGTATATGTTCTATAGGTATAATGATTGTGTGTAAGATAATGTTTATTTTGGAAAATATGTATAAAAGTGATTTTATTAATAATATGTATTTTTTTAATAAAGTGGGATCCACAAATTTTATAGGTGTATTTTTGGGAGGAATAATTTTTTTTTTTCAAAAAAAAATGTTGTTTAAATGTGCTAGTTATTGGAAGACAAATATTCTTCACTCAACTCTAATAGAACTCTTATCCAAATATAGTCACATCTTTTATCTTGGGCCGGGGGAGGGATGATTATTAAAACGAGGAAAAATAATTGATCACTAAAGGATGCAAATTAACTTAATAAACCAACTTGGGTTAGTTGAATAAGTGATCCGCAGCTTAATTCTGCTTAAGTGAAGGATTCGAGTTCGAATCCTCACGGATGCAGTTATCTCAGTTGGGAGCTTCACCTACCATTGTTAAGTGTGCTACCCGAGGCAACTAACGGATTAGTCAAATATAATATAGTTGAAAAATACCTTCCCACCGCAATAGGACCTACTTGAATACAGTGACCAACAAAAAAAAAAAAAAAAATTAACTTAATAAAAAAATCTTGTATACTCTAAATTTTTACCCCAAGTTTTGAATTTATTATTCTACAAATCAAATTTCTTCAAGAACAAGTTTGTAATTAAGGGAATGGATCAGAGTGCATGCATTTGCACACAGAATAGTTAGATAGTGGAATATTAGTGACAAAAGAGTACGAAATGTGTCATACATGCCGATTGTCTGTTACTTGCTTGGGTTTTGGAAATTATGGTAATGTTTTGCACGTGAACCCAGCTTGAGCCATTGATGGATTCTCTTCTCTCAATCATACCTTGTTATCATGGCAAAAAGCTTCACATCCTTAAACAAACCTGGGCCTATTTCGCATCTCCAATCGTATTTTCGCGAAAGGGGTGTGCAAACTATTTAATTCTTTGAATGTATCCTTCAAGACTTTACACATTTCTTGATCCCATTCAATTCTGAATTAGTCGGGAAATCAAAATTACTACCTGCAAAGTTATTAGAGAAAAAGAAAAAGAAAATAAAACCATGGTCACTTGCCTTATCTTTAAGCACCATACCACAAGCACAATGTATAATTTATCATATATATATAGAGAGAGAGAGAGGGTGTGTGTGTGAGAGAGAGAGAGAGAGACAAACACACACAAGATGCTAGTATGTTTTAGTGGTCACATCACATAACAGGTCATGAAAGAGAGATTCAGTAGCTTGAATGCAACTCAAGATGACATGTTTGATGCAACTAAGCAAAGCCAAAGGTAGAAATAAAATATAGTGAAAATGTGGATACAGAATGTGTAAGGGAATCCATGAAGTTGCGTTCACTCGATCAAGTCAACTACTGCACTTCTTAAAGTAAGCTCAAGTTTGGTTCCATTCAAGTCTTTCAATAATGCCAATAGATATATACATATATATATACACATTACTAGGTAACGAACACCAAAATCAAAACACAAAATTTTCCACAGATGTAGAATATATTTTAAGCACTAAAGTAATCCTCAAGTGTTGATATAAATCTACGGCATCAGGCAACCCATCAAAGATAATCAAAATCAGACTCAATTATGTTCCACTACAGGTCAAAATTTTCAGAAGTTACATGCATTCATAAGCAAGAAAACGTGCACACACATAGCTAATAATAATAATAAAGTAGATAAGAATCATGCTATATAAATATATATATATATATTACCTATACATATAACCACTCCATTTTCCTGGTAGCAAGAGGCTGCAAAGTCCAACATAGTAATAGTTCACATGAGTAGCAGCTATGGGTTGGTGGTAAAGTGATAAGGTTTGGGGTGGCAGCAAGTGATTTATGTATTAAATTAGAAGATCATCCCCCTTGCATTTTAGGGGACAAGACCAAATGCCTATATAACCCAATAACAAAAAATAAAATTAAAAATGTCATGTTTTTCAGTGCTAATTACCCGTGTTTTCTTAAAAAAAAGAAAAAAAGAAATCAAAATCCTAAAATAACACAGGGTAAATATTAGCAAAGGATGAAGATTACTAGATTATTAATTAAGCTTAATCAGTGACTCGCAACTGTGCTTTGGAGCATTCACCTCCCAATTCTCCACTGCTGTATTCTGTTTTACAACTCATAGCATAAAAGAACATTGCATCCAGCTCCCTAAGTGGAAGCAATTTATTCATCTGAATGCTTGCTTCTATATATATACATAAAACTTTTCTTTACCTCTCTAATAGTTTTTTTGGCCCCCAAAGGAGTTTAGTGAACCTATTACCCTTAGTATCCTGTAGAGAGGAAAGCGAGATGCGCTCTACAAGTCCTTTTGTATGCATTGGCATACAAGGGCGGCAAAAATGTCACCCTTTGCGAGGTGAAACAAACACAGATGTCGTCCTTGCGGGCACCTTGAAACAGCCAAAAGACGCATCATACTTTGAGTACTTCACAACCTCATCAGTGGAACTCATCTGCACCAGCATTCATATTGTGCATGATAAAGCAAAACAGCCAAAACAAATCGTGCGTGATAAAGCAAATAAGTGCTATAATCACTGTTTCAGGATCATGAAGTAACTTGAAAATTTTTCTCCTGAATTTGGTGTACTCTGTGGTGTCACTATAAAAGAGGAGACTGGTTTGTGAAGACTGCTAGGAAGATTAAAGATATGGTTACAGATTACATGACAACATATTTCATGTTTGAGATAAATTTTCAGCTGAAGCATCAGAAAGAATCAGGAAAAAATCTAGTAGAACTGAGATATGGAATGACTTAAACCTTCAAAACGAAGAGAGTAAGTTTTACCTGTATTGCATGCAACTGAAAAGTTCTATTTTGCAGAGCCGGACTGAAAAATGAGATACTACTTGGGCATGCATTGATGATAACAACAATATAGGAGTAGCTGAAAATAAACAAGAAAACAATCGTCCAGTTAAATATTAAGATATACTGATTAAAAAAAAAAAGGGAGATATATTTATCGCACCAATGATCTAGTTGAGTAAGTCCTGGAACCCCTTCATAACCATCTTCGATGCCCATGACAATGACACCAGGGATCCATGATGGACCAGTATTATGAAATCGCACTCGCTCCTGAGCAGAAGCATCATTAATGAGATTCTGAATTATTAGATTCAATAAATAGTAGTATAACCTGGGCAAATTGTATAAATCAAAAACTTCAAAAAAAAAAAAAAAAAAAAGCCTGAACAAAATGCAAACTTGAATGCTGATGAGCAATTTTCTGCAAGGAAAGTTGCTAGATCTGTGAATTTTAGGAGGTTATAGTTTACCTAAATCGAACTGCAACAGCAAAGGGACACCAAACAGAAATATGCAAACCATGATTTGAGCATTTGCAGCAACGTACTAAAACACATCTACCGTTGAGTATCTTAAATTGTTTTGAATTATTAAAAGGCATATGCATATTTCTTCTAACCTGTATAGCATTCGCTGTCCTCAAGCGGAAGAGAGGTGAGGAGTATCTAATTTGCAAGAAAGCCAGAAAGCTTTCAACAGCAGCAAGGATGTGACTCTTCTGAGGCTTGAATCCTGGATCAGCAAGTCTAGGTTTGATTCTTGAAACCAGATATAAGAAGGGAAAAACAAAAATTAGAAAGTTATTTCCATACTACACAAAAATTATGAGAAAATCTTATAGTTAGGAAAAACAGAAAATTTAGAATGGAATTCAAGAGAAAAAGACCTCATGACTAAAGCAGAGCTTTAAAATGGATGCTTACAGTGGCCAGTTCTTCTCATTCTTTTCTTTTGGAGGAAGACCAACACCCCAATTGTTGCTGCAGTAGCTGAAATCTAGCCTGAATGTAGCAGTATGCTTGATTGAGTAGTAAATATTATGAAACTGAAGCAGGCAGTATCAAAGCGACGCCAAGATGGAGAAAATATTGAGTTACTATATTATTGTTTGAACCGAACTAGTTTCCTAATATCAAGGTGCAAATGCTCATTCGCCATAATGGAGAAAGAAAGTGCACAATTGCTTTTAGTTATGGAACCATCAAAATAAAACTGAGACTAGTATTTCAGGGACCTGTTGAACCAATCACCAGAGTTATATGAATCACGATCAAGTGATTTTGAGCGCAGCAACTCATCACCAGAATGGAAAAATGGTATGCCCTAAGGAAGAAATAAGAGTTGACATTGTAATAATAAGAATATAGCAGAAGTGTGTTTCAGAAAAGACTCATGTTTCACAAAACTCAATAAAACTTCTTGCATGTTGGCCTATACTTATTTGGCCAGTGCATAAGCTTTACAATGTCAGATTCTCCTTTTTACTTGAAGTATTTATCAAGATTATTGGTTGGACATAACTATTTCAAATACATATTTAGAACCAAATTTATGCTACAAAATATCATAATAAACACTAGCCGAAAAATTGGAATCCTTTGTGCGATATAGAAAGATGCTAGACAACAATAATAGTTCAGTAAAGATTTTACAAGTCAACATATTATTAACTTTGTTAGACCTAGCAGCCCTTTTTTCTTTGGAGAAGAAAAATCTCAGTGTATGCAACATTCATGAGATAAAAGGAAGGATTTATGAAGTCTTAAGATTCGAAATTCTTGAAATTAGGTTGCAATAGATTACCGTTTTCTTGTGAATCAGGAAAACAGTATGAAAAGTTATCTTGAACTACCTTCATATTTTTCATGAATAGTACACCACACAGGGGAAAAAAAAAGTATTAGAATGATCTATGACATTTCATTCAACACAGAGGGCTTTTCTTTTTCTTTTCCTTTTTTTTTTTTTTTGTTGTTGGGAGAGGAGACAGATTGAAGCAGCTGTAACTGCAAAACTAAATGCATTTCACAAAGAGAACCACATGAAATTTGGAAATCTGATACTTAAGACAAGTACTCAGGTTTAAGAATAATTATTCATAAGCTACATATTTGAGGATGAAACATTAGGCGAAAGCAATGAATTAACATATTTTGGCCAAACCTGAGAAAGAGCCAATATACTAGATGCTAAATGGTTCATCCGGCACCTGTCCTCCAAAGAAATATCAACTGGAGTCTACTCAAGTGAAAGAGGGAGTTAGACATGAAAGAAAATGTAATTTTTTATCCTGTAATACAAAATAAAAGAGGGGGTAATACCTTCAAGCTCACAATGTCAAACAGGGTCTCGTTGTCATGTGCCGAGATATAATTGATCTTTTAAAACAACATAGTGGCCAAAGCATACACGAGAGTCAGTCTAGACTTGCTAAATCAATAACAGAATGAGCATACGACAGCAGAGATTGCAAAGGAACATAAAGTAGTACTAAGTTTCAAGGACATTATATGTCTATGTGTGTAATTTATTTGATTTAACTTATATTTTTTAGCTTCATTTGTTATAAACTTCAAGAATAAATATGATTTTAATAGACAACTCAATCCTATATTTAGTTTGAAGGGATAAAATGGTCACCATATGGTCAAAAAACCCTAAAGAAAGAAAAATTCCTTTCCAAGAAGGAGAAAGCAGATGGAAGTTGAATCAAACAAGGAATCTGGGAAGAGTTTGGGAGAGTCTCTAATCATTATCAATTAGGATTTTTTCTAGGAACAACTTATTAGTATTCTAATGGGATTAGGATTTATTTGAGACTTAAAAATCGGAGTAAGTAGTAAAGAAATTAAGGGGTTAAAGGTGGAAGAAGATTTCAGGCATTTTCTTTTCCTTTTATCATTTTTGAGTTTTATTTTAGCTAAATCTTTTGTGACTAAGGCCTTTTGTGGAGGTTGAAAATTTATATAAATTTATGGTTGATTAATCTGATCGACAATTCCAAGAATTTAGATTCAATCTACACATCGAAAGAGATATGGTCAAATTGAAAATAGTAATAATAACATTTAGTAAAATTAACTAGAAATATATTTGATTTCTATTGCATGGCTTCTCACCAGAAATCTGCTTTGAATTGGGGAATTTCATTAGTTAAATCACCCCACCCCACCCCAAAAAAAAAAGAAAAAAAAAGGATCGATTTACCATATGGATTTAGGAGCTTTTCATTCAGAAATTAGATCTAATCCATAATCGCTAATTCTACCATAAACAAATTTGGAAATTAAAATTGACCATAATTTCCATAAAATAGTAGTAACGATCAAGGGTGTCTTAGTCCATCTTTCCTTTGATTCTTCATAAATTCTAATTATTCTCATTCAACTAACTGAATCCATCTAATTATTTTGTGTAGGAGTTGAATAATAGTCCTCATGGGAATGATTTGTTACTTACTATATATTACTTGAGAAAGTTGTGCACTTGCAACTCATACATCATTCTCACATCTACATTCATCAGCATGTTTATATAGGGAAAAACTAGAGAAGACAGAGATTAGGAAGAAAAGAAAGGTGTTTATTTCTCATCTAAGAGAAAATGATAATGAAGTGATAAACAAAACAATGAAAAAAGCTTACAGTTTCAGAAGGGCATAGAGCATATGCAATAGGTAACCCATCATGAGTGAGAACATCTGATCCTTTAACCTAAGGGGAATAGGAGGAAAACCAATGACAAAAGTTAGCTCTTGTATATAAGGTGTACATCAAGGTAATTTCTTCAGTTACAAATATACCAACTTCTGGATAGTGTAATGAAGTTTTTTGTCTTTATAAATACAAAGCCAAAATTTCCTTTTCTCCGTACATTATTCTTCATCCAGAGGAATCTATACCTCTTGACCACCAAAGTCAGTTAGCACGAATTCCTTTAGGTTTGCAGCCATCCCAACCTAAGTTGTAAAAAGATAACTCTATAAGGAAGAATATAAAAGTTTTAAGGCAAAGTAAATTAGAATTGAAAAATCAGGATTCAGCAGTAAGGGATTCAAGAATAAGTAAACAAAAATGTTAAATAAAGGGGAACTTCTAGATATTTAAAAGGATTAGTTTGCTATTTTTGTTTCATCAAGATGGAGCAGGCTCCAGTGGCTAGATAATTTGACATATATGAAAAGATTTCAGTAGTAAAGTAACAAAAAATTTCTTTGAATGGAAGATGGAATGTTTTAGAATCACAAAAATTGTGGATACATTCCTCGCAAGTTTCTTTCTTTTTTTTTTTTTTTTGAGGAAAAAGAAAACCAAATTTTCGTTGATAGCGCAACCAAGTCAATTGTAGTTTTTATGTAGAGAAAAGAAAACGTCTACAACTTGACATTCCCTTGTGTCCCTTCAATTAAAATCAAATTATTTTCCATGCTTAAATGATAATTTATCCAAAGTTCAGAGAAATGTATATTGGATGTGCACTAACTAAACAAGCATTTCAGATTATAATAAAACTTGAAAAGGCTCGGAAAAAAATTACAGGAGGCGAAGTTCTAGTGTTGTAAAGCTGGTATATACCAGGACATGCGGCAAAACTTATGATAGATCAAACAAATTTTAAAGTTCTCTAAGAGCCACAATAGATGAAAAGCATACAAAGGCATTATAAAATGATACCAGATTGTTCAGATCTTAACCATTCCAATTTTTATGATTGACTTCTTGAACCTTGACCATGGCAAAAGGGAAACAACAGCATATTGAGAAAAAAAAAAAAAGACGACAACATAGTCCTCTACATTGAACCTGAATGTGATCCTTTGAGACAGCAAGCATGCGCTCAGTATTAGCTTCATCACCATGATCATGGCCATTTGGCTGAAGGATAGGTTCAATAATCAATATATCATATTATAATGATGAGAACAAAACTCAGAACAGTAAAATGAACAGCTGGGGCCAAAAAACTACAAGCACCTCCAAATATAGTCCAGTGACAAAACCTTGTTGAAGAGGATGACCAAATGGAGATCCACCAAGCAAAGCATCTCGGATTCTATCGTTAAAACTGAATGCAAGAAAACCATAATTAGACTGAACAGCAACACATTTACATTGTCCTGTCTAAACCATAGCATTCTAACCAAGCCACTGTCACACAAGAGTATCAGCTAAAGTTGAGTTTGGTGAAAGACTGATTGAGTAACAAGGTGCAAGAGAACCAGGAAGGACAAACCCACAACTGAAATCAACATTAAGGTACGACATGTGACTGTCACCCAAGAATATTATAAGTCAAGATTTGAATAAACTCATGCAAAATCTAAAATATAAAACAAATAGAGTCATAATACTAGGGAATCTTCCATCACAAGCTACAATTGTTTTAAAAGAATAATAATAAAAACAAAACCACTTTCAAGCATGATATGATTGTATTGATAAAAGTGCAAGAAGTCATTCTTCCATCTGTTTTCTTATTTTAACAGAAAAAGATTCAATTCAATCATATCCTGACTCTGTAAGGCCAGGATTCTCATAACTTTCTACATTTTGTTATTAAATTAAGTTCTCCACAACTGTCAAGGATGTACAGACTTTAAGTTGTACATAGTTTCCAGTTGTTCTAGTTGATGAAAAAAGAGAAAAGAGAACAAAATATGATGTAATACCTCCCAATTCCAGTTCCAGAGAGATTAAATTGAGATGCATTCACTCCACGCCCATTCTTTGCAACTTCACCGAAGTCCCATCCTTCACCGTAACTACAGGAATGTTATCACTGAAAATGGGGGCAATAATAATTCCAAAAATATTGTTGCATTCAAGTGCAAAAGCTAGTTGATAAAACTCGTTGACTAAGAATTTTTTCATTTTAAAAAAATAATAGTCATTTACTCATGCAGAATAAATATTTAGCTTAGAATCATTGATTAAGACTAAATGAAATACAAAGCAATGACGGTTACATGTAGATGTTGGATCCATCAACTCCATTTTTATCCCTTGATAAGCTCTGAAGCATCTGTATTGCATTCACCTGCATAGAGTATATGTTTTAATTGCATAATTCAGGTATGTAGTTGAACTGAAAGTTATTAGTTATGCCAGTTGAATCTTATCAGAAATTATGATATCAAGACATTGTCAAGAGCACATGAAATAATCATGAATGGTGGGCAACCCATAAAAGATGTGGGTGGTTTATATGCTATTCAAAAAGTAGAGGACATGAACAAACAGACCATACCATAGCTTGTTTCATTACATGACCCATCAGATCAAACCGAAATCCATCCACCTGCAAGGAATACGAATGATTATTAGAGATATATTTGAAGAATCCTCCTACGAATTTAAAAACTCAAAAAAAAAAAAAAAAAAAAATTTAAGATTAGGAATGTTTTTCCTATTTGCTTGAAGCGTTATGATTCTGCTAAACATTATTACATGTCACAGAAAAAAGAGAGAGGGAGAAAGAGGAATGAAAAGAAAGAATATAATTAATATATATATAACTGCATCAGGTGTAAATTCCAGGAGATCCTCAATCCTATATCCTGTATGTGAATTTCATTTTTGTTTCTTCCATTTCAGAACTTCTAAATTGTTAGTGTAGGAGCCATGAATACACCATTTAGAGGTTCAAAAGTGTGATATAAGAACACTAGATAGTACCACCACTCTGAGCCACAGCATATAACCAATCAAATTTCATTCAATTTCAGAAATATGGACTGCAAAGGGAACTGAAAACATTTCTAGAAGTTTATAATGCAAAAATTGTTGCAAGTAATAAAAGCATTCTAGGAGGAGACAAGAAAATGGCTGAAATCACCTCATATGCTACCCAGAAGTGGTTCAGAGTAGGTTATCAGTAAAGAACACGAGGCAGGTTGACTAGAAAATTCAGAACCAATGCACAACAGGGTACAGGTTTAGAGCATTTTAACCATGTTATTAAATCATTACTACGGTGAGATAGAGAAGAAGCCCGCAAAACATCATACAGGTTATAATGGATAGTTTACTTATGGTGACTTTCTGAAGAAGAAATTTCATTATATATAGTAAGGTTTTTTTTAGTGCATCTGCCTTTTCTTACTCATCCAATACTTTAAACCATCAAACACATTTCAATAAGGTTCTTGTAGTCAAAGATTAATCAGTGACTTCACTCGTTGTATTCATCCTCATCCAAATAACATATGAATTGTGCCCCTTCACAGACGTGGGAAACATCAATTTATGGAGCAACAGTTCAAATATTGATATTCAGTGTTTCAAAGTTTGTATTTGCAGAAATCACAGTGAGAGAAAGTATAACACTTCAAATGATCACCTTGTAATGAACTGCCCAGCAGAAAAGATCGTCCAGAATTAAACGTTCAACCATGAAATGCTCACTAGCAGTATTGTTTACGCATGTGCTGTTCTCAATTAAACCATCAGTGTTCCTTCTAAGGTAGTAACCTGGCACAATCTGTACATAAATTCTGAGTCATGATTCTTTTATTTTGGAGAGGATAGATTGATCAAAATGAAGGAGAATCCAGATTTTCTGTATTGAAACTTATGCTCTACAAGACATTACAACATTGTCTTAAAATATTCTTTTACATAGTAGACACCATAGTACTATAAAAAACAGAATGTATAATTACTTAAGCATTTCTTTGTAAAGCTGAACTGACAAAATAACCTATAGTCTCAACAAACTGTTAAATATATAATTACAAAAAATCAAACCAGTGCTCTCAACGGATAATTTTAAGACAATAAAGAATCAACTGATCACCTTATCCAGAACAGAATTTACATCAGAGGGCCCACTTGCATGCACGTGATTATAAACTACATCCAGAACGACACGAAGCCCAATACGGTTGAGAGCCTGCACAAGAAATAAATAATATGAAAAAATAACTCCCTTGAACAGTTAGGAAAATTAATAGCAACATCAAATTTCTACCCACCTCTTGCCTGAACCAATAAAATTAAGATTCAGTAGGCATTTTGCTTTCCACATGTAGAAGAAGAAACTAATACCTGCACCATTTGTCGAAACTCAAAAGTACGGCATGGACCATTTGGATCACTTGCATAACTTCCCTTGGGAACTCCCCATAGGACAGGGTTATAGCTTTCAAGGCACAGTCAAGCAAGGGTAGTTTCCAGCATAAGATTGACCAGGAATATCAATAATTAACATATAAATGTAAATTACTTCATAAGTGACAGTAGAAAAGAAGCATCTTACCCCCAGTTATAGCCATCCTCATCCTGTATTGCAGCGATTAGAGCCTGTTGCTGATCAGAATCTGGTGGTAAAGACTCAAGCAGCTGCATATCTATTGAAGGTATGACATTGTTCAGACAAGTAGAACAGAAATAGAGTAAGAATTAAAGCAAGAAAAATCCCTTCAACAATAAAAGGGAGCTCACAGTTGAACCAACAGAGAAAAAGATATGTGGTGTTTGTCAGTGAGAAAACAGTACTCATTTTATTAGCATGCATCCAGAGTACATGGGATCACAAGAATAACCAATTTAGGTCAGGCTTTAGAACACTGCAAGCGAGAAATTTACTTTTAGAGAAGAGGTTGGGAAACAAGAAAGTGCTATAAGTCATAATTCTTCCAATAATCCACATTTTCATCATGTTAACAGATGCCTTTTATTTTTTCTCGCCAAACCAATAGATATCTGAGTTTTAAGTTGTTCTTTTACAATGTTGATCCTTGTCTAGTCGATATAGTGATAATATTTTGAAATTCAAATGGAAAAAGTAAAAGCAATGCTTAAAATACAGACTAAGAGAGAAATAGTAAATACAGAGGTGTTGTTATTACATTTACCTTCCTAACATGCCACCATGATTCTGAAAATTTCTATATAATCTTTATTTTATTCAACAAAAGAGAAGAGCTCTCACCAACATTCTTCCATTTATGCCTTTCATCATCAACTCCAGCAAATTGGAAGGTCGGCAACAGGTGCACATGTGTGATGCCAGCATTAGATAATCTCTTCAGATGAACCACACCAGCAGAGTCCTTCAGCCAAGGAGAATACCTCTTAGTTTCCCTTTTACTGTTGCCTCATATTTATGATTTTAGAATATAATTTCAATCTGTATGTGTCTAACCATTATGGTCTACTTCTTGATAATCCATTGTGCTTGCTTATTTTTTATGTGTAAGAAAACAAAAAGAGAGTAAAAAGGATGCAGAAGAACTTTGAGTCTTAAACTGCACAACTTTTTATGGGGAGAATCAAAAGTAACATTGGAGCATATAACTTGAACAAAATCTCACAAACATGAACTAACTATTTCAGAAAATGCAACTCAAATTAAAGCAAAAACAGCAACATTTATTTCATATTTGAAAAGGATTTGGAACTGCTAAGTGTTCAGCTCTAAAAGCCTTCTGATTGCACAAATTCCCTCAGCCAGTTAAGGAAAAGGATTCAATAGTTTTTAGTTCTTCCATCTAAACCTTCATAAAACTCAAAGAAGAGATTAGTTCCACCTTGCACTAAGAATATAAGATTATGCATCCAAATAGCTCTCCAGGAAGCCAATAAATGTGCACATATGAAGGTTGAACCCCCTCATAGATCAAAACCTATTTTTAGATTTGGATCATACATTTAGGCATCATTACTTACTTCCAACCTTGACATATACAGTAAAATTTATCTTTCACCCAACTTATTATTTTAAAGATATTGGTTCCTCATGTCTTGCAATGTCTTTCACTTGATGTCAATGATAATATTCAAAGCATCACTTCTACAACTTGCAAAACGACCAACTTTCTAACAGTTCACGTCTAAATCTTTCAGAAACTCTTAGGTTCTAAAGTGCACGTAAATAAATTAGATCATTTTTCCTTCTTATACTATAAGGACTGGATCCTCAAAACATTCAGGATAATGTGGGCATTATGTTTAGCGTTTTAATTAAATCAAGATTTTCAATTGCTTTGATACCATACTAAACTAAGTACCTCATCAAAAAAGATCAAGCAATTAGAAAGTGTTAGTAGCTTGCCTACTAAATCAAAGTTACAATTTCTACCTTTTCAATAGTTTCCAATAGAAACATTTTCTGTCACTTCAACAATTAAATAAGCACTGAATCTTAAAAGTTTCAAGAAGAAGAAATTTAAAAAAAAAAAAAAAAAAAAAAAAACTGGCTCAGAAATACTCAGAAATTGGCCTATGCATAACCAAGTCAAGATCATAACTGGAAACTACCTGCAGAGTAAATGCTAGATAACCACCACGTAAGTTTGGATGCCCTGAGAAGTCATTAGTACTGCAAATAAGACAATATTGAAGCTCAAAAGAAGTGCAGAACAATCACAGCATGACGAGGACCCATAAGATTTTCAGGAACAGGATTACATGATGAACTTATTCAGTCCGGAGCCTTAGGCAAGTAGTTTGCCTTTTTAGCCTAAGACTGCTAGACATCTATACTTTATATGCTTTGAAGGAATGTTCTTGATGACTTGAAGTTTCCAAAATAAGGAACATTTATCATTTACCTGAAATCTCTTACATGCAACTCATAGATACTGATGTCAGAACAAGAATCAAAGTACGGTTTCTCAATCACCAACTCATCCCATCCTTCAGGTTTCAAAGCATCAGAATCAAGATTCACTAGCAACGTTCGGTGGCCATCAGCTGAAAGCCTATTGAAACAATAAAATGGAGTAAAATGGTGGTTTCACATACTTCTATAAAACACTCGAAAGGAGATAATTACATATGATCAAGCAACTGGGCAAGGAACCAAAATTTTAGAATCTAGTTATGTAATGACAAGAAGCATACCCCCTTGCATATGGATCATTGGCAATACATCTTTCAATCTTCAAGGTGCTAGGATGGTAGACCAAAACTTCATAGACATAATAGCAACCCTCCCAATCTCTTGGCCCCTTGGCACTCCAAACACCATTGAGCTCCTTGAGCAGGACAATTTCCTCAGGATCATCTGAGGATGGGTTCTCATAAACAAAAGCACGGACACTCTGCTCTTCAATGTATAGTAGAAAGAAGGTAAGAACAGAGCCAATTAATACGAAGGAAGAACAGAAACTAGGTATTAAAGATTAAATCATTTGTGCCTGTGCAGTTGGTGCCCAAAGGTAAAGAGAGACAGCTTCACTTGAGAAAATAGCTCCAAGGGTTCCATTGTAAGAGAACAATTCATCAAGGACACCAGGCAGCTGCAATCCAGTAGCGCTAGTGCAATTTCCTTCAGCTATTGGTAGAAATGTTAATAAATATTTGGAGGAGCATCACATACTGTGGCATGTTGATTGAAAAATACATATATGGCTTGCTGTTGGTTTAGAATCATAAGTTTATACAAATAAAGTCCAATATTCAGAAATTGAAAGCAGCTAAACAATGCATCTTGATTCATGTCCAGGACCACTTAACATCGTAAAATTGTTTCTATGCAATATATTCCAAATTAGAGGGGGGGAAAAGAAAAACACAGAAAAGGCATAATCAGCTAAACACTACAGTTCTGTTCATATTCAAGGCCAACTAATGTTGCAAACCTAACCGCCCAATAATATTTCCTTTCTCTTTTGTATTTATGGAAAAAGCTACACAAGACCAAGGCTGCTTACCGCTGAAAGTGGCAATAGCTAATTGGCATTTTAGCAGGAATTGCACATCTAAATCCAGAGGGACATTGAAAGCTTTATAATCTCCAATATGAGGAAATTTTCTGATCACCTGGTGCCAACAAAACGTGTAATCAAAATGTTAATTGTGGTTGATAGACAAGGATAAAGTATCGCAGCTGCAGGCTAAGAGGCTAATTCGAGTGAATGGGTGGATAAAATATACATAATCTGGAAGCCCTACGATTCCTCCTTCAAGTTTAATCTTTGCATCATAACCTGTTTGAGACAGATAATAAAACTAATTAGAATTGTATCTTCAAAGATTTCTGAACGCTAATGCTACCCTCCACTACGGCGCAGTAGGAGAGACAGAATGCACCTTGAATTTCATTATCTACAATTGATAAATCTGCAGTTCTACTGGCATACAGATAACATGAACCACCAGTTCCAGGTTGCACATTCCATGCAATGATAGATTTACTGACCCAAAATGCTCTTGAGTACAATAAGCTATCCTGCAATTGAAAAAGGTTTAACAGTAAATTGTATTCTTATCTACGTTTGAAAATACCCGTTCACCACATATCATTTTTGTCAAAGTTACAACACGATCATTTTGTTTCTATGCATCCAATTAAACTATTTTAAGATTCTAAATTTCACACTGCTACTTGAACGACAAAAATATTCCAAGAAAACACCATTAGTAGTGAGTGAAGGTAAGGAACCTGAGGAGTAGGACGAGATATTGAACTGGGATCCTCAACGGGCATAGCCGAGGAGCAACAAGTAGGAGTTGGGGAGGTAGGAGCAGTGGCCACGCCGGTAACACCTAGCTGGAGGCGAGTCAAGTAACTCGAATTCTTGAATTTGTGGTGATGAAGGGAGCGAGTAGAATGAGAAATGCGAGTTGAATCGGCGGGAAAGGGCAGTCCGCGAAGCAATTGAGGGCATGAAAGCGTAACTGACATTTGAATGTACAGTTAACAGAAAAAAGGGGTGGAATATTGGATTCTTCTACAACTCTACCACTCAACGGCCACTGCAATTCCTCAGTCCTCTCACCGTTTCATACTCCCCCGCCCCATCTCTCATACTAATTTTTTGTTTGGACAACGTAGTCTCATTTTTATTTTTAAATAAATAAATCTATTTTTTATTAAGCAAAAAGGTCTTTATTTTTTATTTTTAGATAAACAAATTCTTTTTTTTTTCCATAAAAATACAATAGGAAAAGAAAGAAATTATAAAAAATTAAAAAATGAAATGAAATAATTATCATCACAATATTAAAATAATAATAATTTATGTAAAATTTAATAGTTTTTTTCTAAATAAAATTGGTCAAAATGATTCATTTATCTAAAAAAAAAATAAAGATTCATATATTCAAAAATTAAAAAATATGAACCCTTTTGTCCAAACGAAAAAGAATAAAAATTTGTTTATCTACAAATAAAAAATAAAAACTTTTTTGTCCAAATGAAATTAGTATGGGAAGCCAATTTTTCATATTTGGAAACTTGTTTAAAAAAAGAAATATAAGAGGAAATATTTGTTTTATGTATTTATTTAATTTGATTATGTAGGATATTTTAATTTTTAATTTTTTTTAAAATATACTTCTTAAATTAAATTTAAAATATTTATTTTTTAAATTATTTTATTTAATAGTAATAACTTTATCCATAATCATAAAATAATAGATTATTAAAGTTATATAGAAGACTAAAAAGTGTTGTAATTTAAAAATTAATAATAGTAATTGTTTTATTTTATATTTGATTTGAATAAAAATAAGCTCTAAAACGAAAATGTTAAATAAAAATTTTGTAGGAAAAGTGGATATTTTAGTCCCCAAATTATTTTCATTGGGAAGAATTAGTCCCTCTAGACATATTTTTGCTTATTTTTTATGTCAAAATTCATACAATTTACAAGTATAATATTAAATAAGAGTGTTTTTACTCATTCAAA
>JAXGGT010000001.1:11030784-11049800 GCA_035583425.1 Marsdenia floribunda
GACTTTTGACATTGAAAATAGGTAAAAATATGGTCAAAAGGAATTATTTATACAATCAATTTTAATTTGGGGACTAAAAAAAGTTTAAAAAAAAAAATAGGGACTAATTTTTCCAAACAAAAATAAAATGGGGACTAAAATGTCCAATTTTCCAATTTTATAAAAGAAATTCTCTTCTTTTATTTGGAGTTTTCTGAGTCAATTACATGAGTGGAGAATTGATTGAACGTAGCTGATGCTATTTCGATTATTTTCTTCAAGAATCAATGAGATATATTTATTCGGTTGGAATTAATGCATGAGATTTGTCCATTATTGCGATAGGAAAAGAATAATTATTGACATGAATGAAGAATTATATATGAAATTTTTAGTATTGTATAAATTGTCTCAAATTAACAGAGTCAAGAAAATGGGCAATGGAGATTTCGTATGGAACCTTAATTAAGGGAAATGAGATTAGTTTGCTCAATCTCTGTTGGATCAAAAGCATCATCATCACGATTTGAAGCGATCTTTACCAGTTTCAGAAGACTGCCAGTGGCAAGTATGGCTTTAGGGTTTAGATCATGGAGAGATCTGGCGTAAAGAGCCCTACAGGCAGCACACGCAACCTCGTATAACTCTTTATCTTTATCAGGTCCCATTAAACAATGACCCAAAATTCTCAGAATTGGTTGAAGAAGCTCCCATGGTAGAACAGTTCTTCCTTCTTTCCCGCCTCTTTTCAATGTCGACGTCGAGGAACTTTCTTCCTCGATCATACCTTCTCCTCCTCCCGACGATTCCTGGCTATCTTTGTAGATATCTCCATCCTCACCGGCCCAAATCTCACAAAACTCGCAGAATTCTATTTTGGAACGGATGGGCAGTTTTGAGATCTTGCTCAAATAGAGTTCCAAACCAACGCCAATTATTCGGGCTCTCCTGGTGGATCTGACGGCGGTATAAGGCTCTAAACTCGGAGACAACAATGCAATGTTTAGCTCAACCGATGTGCTCTTCGATGTCTGCTTAGTTTCATGATAAATGCTCGAGTGGGAAAGATCAGGGACGCTAACGGAAATCGGCTGGCCGTTTCTGCTAATCGTTTCGTGGGTATAAAAAGCCAATAAAACGACTTCGAAACCGGCCAGGGGTTTATGTTGATTAACACGAGAAAGATAAACGCCGGCGATGATTGGCAAATACCTAAGAACTGTCAAATGGAGATCCGGTTCCGAAGATTGAAAAGTGTCGAAGAGCCAACGACAGAGTTCGTCGTCACCTGCGCCGGAGTCAGGATGACGGAGAAGCCGAGATATCTGAGCTGCGACTTCTTCGTCGTGGAGAAGAGAATGCGCGGGGGTGTCCGAGGCGGTAAGAGCGGGAGGAATATAACGAAGAATGGTGGAAAGAGATTCTATTGCTTTTTGAGCTTTGGTATAGGAATCGGACCAGGTAATGCGAGGCTTGTTTGGGGTCTCCGTTTTTTCACGTTGGGCAGCGGAATCATCATTGCTGCTGCTGGTGGCAGTGGAGGTGCCGACGGACATGGAGATTGAGCTGCTGGTGGTGGTGACTGTAGCGGAATTGAATTTCAGGCTCCAATTGATAATTGGAAAAATCAAAAAATAAGAAAAATTGTTAAATAGGAGATAATTAGGGAGATAAATGAGGATCTATAAGCTATTTTTTAGCAAATATTTGACTTTTTTTGACATAATGGAACTTATTTTATTAAGATGACAAAATTATTCTGCACAAATTTACTTTTTTATTTGTTATATATATAAAAAAATAAATAATTTAATAAAAATAAGAAAACTAATGTGTATTTAAATAAAAATATTTTTTTACTTTATTTTAATAATATGAATAATTAGTAAATATAAGTTGTAAAGTATTTTTTTAAAGTTGAAATAAAGGATTTAAAAAAAAAAATTGTAAAATATTAATATAGGAATATTAAAAGGAAAATATTAATAAATATATCTTAATTTTTAAATATAAATATAAATATATCAATTTTAATATGACAAAGTAAAAGGAAAATTTACAAAAAGTAAAATATTAAACAATATATATTAAAGAATGTAATATAATATTTTAAACTGTTTGTAGTTCCAAAGGAATGCACATAGTTTATTATTGTTATTATTATTAAATTTAGGGTGGCAATACTTGATTCAACATGGTACAAAATTAGTGAATTAGAATTAAAGATAAATGGTTCCTATTAGAGTAGATCGACTCGATCAATTACAATTGTGTTTAAGGTATAAATATATTGAACTAGCGTAATCTATTAAATAATAATTAATTTTTTTATTTTAAATTATAATATTTTATATATAATTAAATAAAATAATAATGATATTTTTATAAGTTAAATATATAAATAATCGAATTAAATCTAGTAATTGTGTCGGTGAATTAATATATTTCAAATTATATATAGATATATATATCATATCATAAATTAATTTTCATATTAAATTTAAATTTTATTTTTTTTTTTATGTTATTTTAAATTTATATTAAATTAAAATTAATTAATTATATATAATTATTTTAATTTAACTCCACATAATTCAATCACTAATTAAACCAACTAATATGGGAACCACTAATGAAATAAAAAAAATGGTCTCAAATTGGGTAAAGTTGGGTAACAGTACATAAAGATGGGCTTTCCTGAGTGAAACCCACAACGCTAAGTGTTGAAGCTAACCGGGCTTTTCATCCCAAGCCCTAACCAACTCCGACTTTCTGCCTTTGGTTTTTTGGCCCATGGATAGAGTGAAAGATTTTTTATTATTTATTAAGAACGTTGATAATTAATTTCAAAAAAAAAAACGTTAATAATTTAATTTATTGCGTTAGGTGACGTCATATAATATATATTTATTGGTATTGACTGCGATAAGTTGGTTTAGTCAAATCAAAAAAGAAAAAAAAGCTTTAAGAATGTTTGTTGGTACAAATTACGAAAGATTAGTAAATTTAATTTTAAATATTTAAATATTTTGATATATTTAATTCTAAATATTTTATTTTAATTTTTTTGAACGAAAAAAATGTCTCAATAAAGATAATGAATATTTTAAAATTACTATTTTGATGCTTTTATTTATGTTTTTTTTTGGTCCAAAATTTAATATTTTTAGTATTAAAAAATTAAAATAAAATATTTATAACCAAATATACAAAAATCTTAATGTCAGGAAGGCGTAGTTCAGTTGGTAACAGTCTTACTTATGATACTCGAGGCATGAGTTCAAACACAATAGAGATAAAAATGTCTCAAATTTTTTTTAAAAAAAAATTATTAAAACATTAAGGCTGTGTTTGGACTAGACTTTATTTTAAGTTTTTTTTTGAATTTTATTGCGGACGAGAAGTTACTTTTTGAGAGTGAAAAAGTTGTCTAGTAAATGTAGTGCAAAAATTAGTGTGGAAACCATTCTTGAAAGAGAGAGATTAGAAAGTGTAGGACCCTTTGGTTGCAAATTAAGAGATAAAAAAGAAAAAATCCATTTTTTGTCCAAACAAAAAGGCTTAACTTATTTTGAAAATAACTCACTCAACTCAAAATTAAAGCTAATTCAAACACTCCCTAAATGTTTGGGACTGACTTAACTAATCTCTTTTCACATTGAAAACAGAATAATAGAAACTTAAAAGAAAGTAAAAATAGGGGAAAAAAAAGGGGGGGATAATAAAGGAGTTCAAAGAAATACAGTAGCAAAGAAGTATTCAACAATTTTCCTTATATTACCAAACAAGCCTTAAGTTGAAGAAGAAAGCATAGGTAAAACACTACTATGCGAGTCAAAGAACAAAGCATAAAGATAAGAAGAAACCTAGTCCCCTTTTTTTTTTTTTTTTTTTTTTTTTTTTTTGTGTTTTAAAAATTTGTTTTTTTGATTTTTAATTGTTTTTTGTGATTGATCCCTTTTATCAGTATCGCAGGCTCTTCCAACCCAAACTAATCCACTCAAAGAGGTCCAACAGTGCAAGTATAACCACACTTGCAAATATATTTCGAACTGTGAAACACTAGGATGAGGTTCAAACCCTTAACCTCTTGGCAAGTTAGGAGATAAGGGAAAGACTCATAAACCAACAGGCTAGGAGAAGAACTTCAGAGACCAAATGTACTTGTTCATTGTACATTAAGAATCTACTAAATAATTAAATAAAGGGAATCAATTGCACTAATAATTGAAAAATTGTGAACCAAATCTATCAATTTCTTTTTTTTTTTTTTTTTTTTTTTTTTGGTGTCCTAATACCTCCCTTTACCTTTTAAATAGAGTCAAGTCATTTTTTTTTTTTTAGGAATTCTTTTAACATTTAAAGATAAAATATGTAAACTCAATTAATAATAATTTTACATACAATTAATTAAAAAAAAAAAAAAAAAGTCAT
Organism: Marsdenia floribunda; assembly: GCA_035583425.1. Classification (NCBI taxonomy): domain Eukaryota; kingdom Viridiplantae; phylum Streptophyta; class Magnoliopsida; order Gentianales; family Apocynaceae; genus Marsdenia; species Marsdenia floribunda. The sequence goes on from JAXGGT010000001.1 coordinate 11,035,198, forward strand.
GAATTCGAACATCCCGATCTTTTTTTCTGGTTTCAAAGACCTGTTCATGACGTGGTTGGAGTAACCCCCACCCCCCACCCACCCCCCCAAACTTCTCATCGTCTTCAAATTAAGTAACAAAATATATAGTGAGTAAAACAAACACTGTCCTGCCCCAATCAACTCTGTTTGTATATGATTTTATAATATATATATATATAAATGAATAATCATGAATCCCGCTATGACTCACTTCTCCCGCCCCTCCATCGCTTCACATCATCCACTGCTTCTGCATATATATATATATAGTCGTCTCCATCCATCGTTTCTGGGGAGGTTTGCTTTCATATATATATATATATATATATATATATATATGTATATATGTAGTTGACTAATTCTTTCCTTGGAACGGTTTTGATTAGCCAAACAATGACTGTGACAATTACTATCCCAGAACTCCCCCTTGGTTCAAAAAAAAAAATATATATATATTTATTTATTTTATTGAATAAAAATAAAGAAATATAATTATTAAAAAAAAAAATTAATATTATCCAATTTAAGATTAATTGGACGTCTAAGTAACTATTGAATACACATGTAGATAAGGTGTGTGTGTGTGTATATATATATATATCACACACTAATAGGGTTTCTTCTTGCTATATTTTCAAACCGGTTCAACTACTTGTGTGCTTTGCTTAGTTAGGTTTGGTATATTTAGGGTTAAAATGATCCATTTTAGGAAAGACTCCGGCCCGGCCGACGCTTTTTAAAACAACTCGGTAAATTAATAATGTGTTCTTTTAACTTAAATAAAATCGTGAATTTAAAATTTATAATTACGATCAATTTAAAATATCTTGTACACTAAAAAAAATACTATAATCAACAACGATATATATATATATATATGTATTCTTTTTTTTGTTTTGTTTCTTTTATTGACCATATATATGTATATATATCTTCTTTGTATGATAGTGAAGGAGGGGTCAAATAAGATGCCAGTTAAATGGCAGACACAAACCATGCATGGTAGGTACACTTGATGAAAAGTAGGATCATTTGGAATCTTTGATTGCTTGTTAAGGTCGTATTTACCAAATGATTAATTTTCTTTCTTATCTTTTTTGTTTTTTTATATACTTCAAGACTATACTATAATAATATTTTTATTTATTAGACCATTTAATATTCAAAGTAATTTTTTTATTAATTTAAATTGAGTTTAATAATCGTGTTTATAGAATTTAATTTTTTTTTAAAAAAGTCTCGTCTTGATTCTTACATAACACTCACAGTAAGTTTGTGATCTAAAATTCACAAGATGTTTATCTACTTATACCAAATAAAGCTTATACTATAGAAGTATTAATTGTAGCAGTAATAGTAGTCGTAGTAGTACAAGAAAAAGCAAGAAAAGGGCACAACAACTTCAACTTTAGTGTCTAATATATATATATATCAATAAAAATCATCTTCTGCTTGTATAATCATAAAAGCAGGTCCACTGCAAACATAATCTACCAAGATTACACTTGATATTTTGCCCATAATTTAAGAAAAAAGGAAAAAGAAAAAGAAAAGTATGCATATATATATATATATAAATTAATACTGAAAATTCTCCAACATTTAGGAGAATTTCTGGGGACCCCAATTCATATTCTTCGGGGAAATTAGAGAATCCTCAAAAAAAGGGAAAAAGGGAAAAAAAAAAAAACAGTCTCTCCATCCAAAGCCAAAATGCTAAAGAGGACTCTGGTCATCAAAATCCTAACCTTTCCTCTCCTAATGAAGTTAGGATCCTTAGTTTCTAAGACAAAACCATTAATTAATGTACAACCCTTCTTTTTTTTTTTTTTTTGCTAATATATATATATATATATATGTATATGTATAGCCAATATCCCATTTTCATGCTGATGATGGTTTATAATGAACAGTATGAAAAGGATGGTTATGGTAACTAATTAATAATTATGAGGTAGGATAGGAAGCATGCAATATTGTCGTCCCTAGCTTTAGATGTTGTTTGTCAATGATGATTGGTGAACAACTCTTTGATACTTTGAACTGCTGCAGGGACCTGCTGCCCCTGAATAAGAATCAGTACTACTACTGTTCACGAGCACCGCTGCCCTTTTCTTGGAGAAGCAATATTCTGATGAACCCGCGGCCGTGGTACTGATACATGAGTCCTGCTGGTGAAGGAGCACTACTCTTGGACTAGGTGATGAAGAAATGGTGACCGGAGGGATGTCTATTGAGCTTAGCTGTGGAGGTGGACGCTGCCACTGAGGAAGTGGTCCGGCCAGTAGAAGAGTTTGAAGAAGTGGACCTGCTTCCATTACTGCTTGCAAGAACTTGCCTTTTTCGGGAAATGGTTTCTTGGGCACAAAATTAATTCTCTCCATTTCATGATCATCATCAGCTTCAGTTTCATCATGATTATCAACTGCTGGTGGTGGTGGCGGATGAGGAATCATATTCTCATCAGAATCAGAAGAGGAGTGGTAGTAGTAGTCATGGTGGTGATGAGCTGTAGCAGCTGCCGGTGACCTTCTTATTGGTTCATCTTCATTAATGCTTGTAGATTGCTGCTGCTGCTGTTGCTGGTGGAGCAAAAGGTTTTCTAAAGTAAGTCTCTGGCATTTGGCTATGGCTTCATCTCTCTCTTTAGTAATCTTTGTCAAAAGAACTTTGAGATGAACCAATTCATCATCTTTCCTAGCAAGTTCTTCGCGAGTAGACAAAATTGTTGTCTCCAATTCCAGAGTAGTGTATAACAGAGAATGCTTCAAGTACTCCTCTTGAACTCCCTGCCCAAAATTCCCAAAAAAAACAAAGAATCAGCACAATGCAGATTAATTAAAACCCAACCCACAAACCAAAAACTCAAGAACAGATCATATACCATCAAAAAACTGTCAAGTGTTTTTCTTTTCTTTACCTCTTCTTGGTAGTAAAAAGCCCAGCTGAGAGGACTACATTCATCTTCCATATTTCCTTTTCTTTTGTGGTGTATTTGGTTTAAGAATAACAAATTAGGCTAATATAGCTAGACAGACCATACAAGAGTAAAGAGAAATGACTTAGTTGTATATATATATATAACTATAAGTGGAGATTTAAAGTAGGAAAAAGAAAGAAACAACCCACACACACACACAGTGGTAGTTGTTTGCTTTTTTTTTCTTTTTTCTTTTTTTTTTTTCTCAAATGGGGACATGTTATGGTTAGACAAAAACACAAAAGGCCAAAAAAGCATGGAAAAGACAATATGGTTAACGAATGAATGAATGTCTTTATATTACAAATATATAAAAGGTTCCGTTATTACAACAAGTGAGAACACATAGTACGTACGGTGGCGCGGGAATGAATGTACATGTGAACGTGAATTGTGAAATTGTCGTATGAAAACATGGAAACCCTTATATCATATATATGGCGGGAGATCTAGAGAGAGGCTCAATATATTGGAAAACACTTTCTTTTCTTTTTTTTTGCCATTTAACCTCTCGGTAAGGAGGTATTCTAGCGGACTCATACACGCACGAGAGGTACCCTTTAAGTCACACCACACCAGACTAATCCCCTCTATACTAGGTCGGCCCATATAGCCGTAAGTGCTGGTCAAATTGGTGTCTCCATTCCCAGGGTTCGAACTTGAGACTTATGGTTAAGGGATGAGAGTGTTGAACCACTCACACCAACCAATTGGTCGGAAAACACTTCTTCACTCTCCTTTGTTGCATACATTAATTCCACACACACACACACATACATACATACATACACTAATAATAGCTCATATTTGAAGTAAGACCCAAATAATATATCCAAGTTCATTCTTTAGTAAGGATATATATCATAGTAATTTTGTACGATAAATACAATTATTTCACATCGAAATTTTGCAAACGTTTACCTTAATTTTAGCATATATATATAATTGTACTTTTGCTCAAAAAAATGTATATTAACTTTGATCCTTAAACTATAACTTTATTTTTTTTCACTCTTTTGTCTGTGTTGACTTAAATATGGAAGAACCTTGTATCATATATTTATATATACACACATATACTTTTTTATGGTATTTAAATTGAGGATATTTAGGGTAAAAACTAATAAATGTCACCTTAATTTTTAAGATGATAAGTTAAAATATATATATATAGTAATTATAATTTTTTTTTTTTTTACATCAAACGTAACTCAAAATCATAATTTTTCAGAATTATAGGTGAAATTGCTATTAATCAAACAATATTTTCTTGTTATTGCAATTCTAATATAACAAGTAAAAAATCGAAAAAGGAATATATATATAAATATCATAAATATATACATCTTCAATTAATTGTCATTTTATAGATTTATATATATATAATCTGATACATTTTTATACACTATAACACATAACTAAAATACAGTATAAGATCGTCTCTAACTTAAATCAAACTCATATGACACTCACGACAAGTATTGAACTCATAACCTTACATAATATTTATATTTATAAGACATTTATTTATTTGTGCTAAATTAAGGACTTATAGTAGTAGTATAATGATGAGTACATCATGCTGGATAAATAAATGCAAATTCTTCTATATACATATATACATATATATATATATATATATATATATATCACTCTCTTCCATATATATATATATATATATTTGATGCATATGGCTTCTTCATTTATAAGTCCAACAACAAACGGCATGAAAATTTTGAATTGGATAATATTTGGGATTTGGACCGACCAATTTTTTTCCTTAAGTTCATACTTCCTGTCTTGGTTGAAGGAAGAAAAACATAGTAGTGTGGTATACATATATATATATATATATATATACATATTTGTTCTATTAACGTTAAGTGACTTTCAACGCCCAAAAAATATAGAACATCATAGGAAAAAAGCTAACCAAAAATTGTACCTCGGTCAGACAAAAACAAAGTGGCCAAATCATTACAAACATTTGATCCCTCTAATTTTTTTCTTTTTTTCTTTATTTCCCTTCAAGTGTATATACTTTTTTCTTTTGGTTCTTCCTTTTTGACTCATCCCTATAAACAATATTATATATATATATATATATTATTCCTAACATAAATTATTCAAATATTAAAGAATTATTATTCAATTTCATTCTTAAATCACCGTATATTATATATAAATATATTTAAATTTAAATATTAATTAATAAAAACTTATATTTCATTATTAACTTATTTATTAAGATCACTTTAACACTAAAAAGATACGAATGAATAAGTTATTGTGAAATAGAATTTTATTAACTAAATTTAAAGTTAATTGATAAGGTAATCTACTAATTTGAGTAAATTTATTTAATATGTAACCATTTAAAAATTATAATTAAATTAAATTAGGAAAATATATATATATATATATATATATATTTTACGGTCGTATTTCGGATTCTTTTGATCCAAACTAATCCACCTTCCCAATAGTGCGAAGATATCTCGTGGAATACTCGGGTGAGATTATTCCTATACCTCTTGGTAAGTTAAGAGTCTGAGGGAAGAAACTTGGCCAATATGTCGGGAGAAGTTTCTCCAAATATATATATATATATATATATATATTATGAGGTAAAAATACCTCAAAATTATAAAAATAAAAATAAAAATAAAATTATCGTGCCATAAATAAACACATGACTCGAGAAAATTAATGTTATCTAGAACTGATGAAAAAAAAGGGGCTGGAAACACTATAATCCGTGTGGGGTATCTAAATTGACACGAAAACACAATTAGGTTTGCCAATTAGAAAAAAATTATTTAGGGGCTTAAAAATAAATAAATCAAAATTAGGCAGAGGGGGGTGGGATCAGGAGCGCTGGGAGTTAGTGGTAGGGTCCAATTGAAAACCTTTTGGAGAACAAAGTGCCCCTTCAAGCCTTACAAAATAAATAAATAAATAAATAAATAAAGAAGAAAAAATGGGAATAACGGCTTCTGTTTTGACTCGATTTCTTAAGGGGTGGTGGTGGCTCCTATCTCACGCGTTAGCGCGTGGGGCCCGTTTATCCTTCATATCATTATTTGGGCCCATCACGTGATTTTTTTCTTTGTTTTTTGTTTTTTTTTTAATCTCAATTGGACAAAAGCCCGATGGTACTCCAATAACCGCAAGACCCCCTTTTCTTTGTTTTTTTTTTTTTTTTTTTTTTCTTCTTCTTCTTTTTCTCCCTAAGCGATCCCTAAAAGAATCTCATTTATTCATTTCATTTCAATGTATAATATATATTATTTTTATTATTATTATAATTACTATTTTTTTTATAAAAATATTATAAAATCTTTGTCTTAAATACGATTTCAACAGAGGTCATAACTTTGAAATACGATAAAGGTAAAAATATTCTCAAATTTAAAAAAAAAAAATGATTTCAACCTTTATATTTATATTTACTAAAAAATAAAAAGTTTATTTTAAGGAGACAGTAACAGAAAAAATATGGTAAGGATTAAATAATTTTCAATTTTTATATTGAAATTTACCTAATTTAAAAAAATAAATAGATTAATTTATTTTTTCTCTTAGGTGTCCTAAATAAATTTTAATTATGTGTCAAATTAGATAAATTTTGAGAAAAAAAGATAATTTTTAGCTCCAAATTTTTAAACAGTTGCAAAATTAGTGTTGTTTCATAGGAGGACCTCACTATTAATTCCCTTTGGGAAGAAAAAAAAAAAAAAAAAAGAGGTTATTTTGGTATATTCTCAATCTTTACCCTTCTAAAGCTAGAGTTAAACAAAGGAGTTTTCAAGTGGTTTGTGGTCCATGGAAGTCTCAATCAAAGCATATCCTCACCAAATCCCATGAGATTGGAGAAGTTAACTTTTAATTCAATGGCGTGGGCGGGGGGAGGAATGTTACTTAGAATCCAATATCTCATGAAAAAAAGTGCATGATGCATGTGCACCACACTTAGCAACTAATCCTTATATTTAGTGACAAAAACTCAAAACAATGCCTACCTTAGATAAAACCTTTAAATTCTTGATAATCCTTATCATCTTAGTAGGCACTAATTTTAGACATATCCATATCATAAAATCAATAATATAGTTTTTTTTTTTTTTTTTTTCTAAATTACCATTAAGGAAAATTGTCCGATTTAGTCTCGTAACTATTTTTGTTAATTAACTTAAAGTTCAAAATCTTTATTTTTAACTTGGTGAGTCCTATATTTTTTTACGAACAACCTATTAAGTCCTTTTGGCCAAAAATTCATCATGTATCGAACACATGATGATTTTTTGAGGGGACAAAACAATCCAAACATTGTTATTCTCTCTATTTCTCTCTAGATTGAGAAGTAGAAAGAATAGCTAAACCGTCACAAATGGTGAGAAGCTAAACTCCAAGGAGATTGTGAATACTTATTGTAAAATATATTCCTTTCAAAAGGTGTCGACACCATTGTTTACTACTTTCTTATTAGAATCATCATCATCAGAACTCGACACGTGATGAATTTTGACCGAAAAGTTTAAATTTTTAACCGAAATGACTTAATAGGCTACTCATAAAAAGATATAGGACTTACCAGGTTAAAAATAAAGATTTTGAACTTTAGTTAATTAACAAAAATAATTACAGAACTGAACCGTCCAATTTTCCTTACTATTAATTTATTGTCTTACACATTTTTAATACACTATTTAAATATTAATTTTAAGTTTAAATTTTATATAACACTTCTTATAGAATTGTTCAATATCAAAATAATGTTGACATGCTTGAAAAACTTGACATCTCTCCTAACTATCTAGAAAGAGATCTCATGCCATGTATAAATTGGTGTAAACTACAAACACCTCTTTTTGCCCCCCAGCTTGTCTTATACAAATAATGTAATCCCTTTTCCCTCCTTGGCCGCATTCCACAGTAAACAAGCACTACTAACAAAACAAAGGAGAGAGGGGACAGGGAAAAAAAAAAAAAAAAATGAAAAGAGAGAACATCAAAAGTACCACACTAAGCAAACACAAGACTTCCCTTCCAACCTCAAAATGTTTCACACAAAATGAACAAGGATTCTCGAGCACCATGAAATGATCCCAAAACTAGGGCTTGGCTTGCGTGTGGTGTGGTGTTTTTCATGGACTTTAATGCTTCTTGTAGCTAAAGATTACTTATGATTTTTCCTTCCGCATGTGTAAGAATTTAAAATGATTATTCTACCTCTTCATCCTACAAAACAAAACAAAAGACCAAGAATTATATCTTCGGAGATTACCCAGATTTGAGTGATACATTTGATGTTATTTCAAAATGTAAAAACCTAATCATGGCTTAACTAACTATATGTGTGTGTCTTCTATCGTTATAACCATTCTCAACTAACTCCACTTCAACCCCAACATGACTACATCAAACCAAACCCCCACTGATACTGTACTGTTTCTATACATGCGATGTATGCCAAAAAAAAAAAAAAAAAAAGAATCGCAATAACGTTGTTCAATCGCAATGATTTTCTGGAAATGGAGGCTGCGCTAAGGCCTGCATCCACTCTCACAATGAATGTATATCTTATTGGATAAGGACATGATGATTTGAGGCAAGAGTTAAAAGCCAACCAAATAATTTTTTCAAAAAAGAAAGATATGAGATATATAAAAGAATAAATGTTATCAAAAAAACAGATGATGAGGTCGGTGATAAATAAAACTCTTTCAACTGATTGACTCATGCTTTTTTTTTTTTCTTAAACCTTAATCTTATGCCTATTTCAAGTTTCAGGCTATAAGTCATAATAACAAGTTGACAATTTTTCATCAAATAAAGTATATAATAGTTAAGTTAATAATAATAGTAAACAAGATGATGTATATTTTAACTAAACTAAATAAAAATCCTTAAAACGGTGGTAGTAGGCCAATTTCCTTTGGAGATGTAATAAAATGATTATAAAGTTACAAAAGGTACCGATAATTTGGCATTATTTTATAATTTTATTTGGATCGTGCAGCAACACGGTTTTGCAAGATACCTGAAAATGACAGTTTAAAATGAGCCCAGATCTTTTGTCGCCTCACTCTCAGTCCCCTTTTTTCATTCGCATGTGAATGTTGGATCCATCCATAATCTCTACACAGGCCTCTAACGCCAACACATGCTGAGCATCAAGAAAACTACAGACGCCTACGTTAAAAATCCCCTGCACTTTAGTCACCACATTACATACAATGCAATACAGACTATTCATGAAAAGATATTTACATACCGAATTCTTTCCGGAAGTACATTATACAATGTATCATCCCTAGCAGAATGTATACAATGTATCCAAATTGTAATAACTATGACATGCATAATGCATACACGTTTACCATGTCCCTGGTGTACAGATTCAAGACTTAGCTTCTAAGATCTAATCTGAGCCGTATGAGATGGCTATTTCTTTTTTCCTCCTCACCACCACCCTTTTTTTTCCTAGTGATAGAAAAGCATTTAGTGTGTCAAAATCAGAGAGAGGTCATGGACAACTTCATCACAGAGAATGTCTAAAACTTTACATTCATACAACTCTATCATGAGTCCCAGGGGGTCAATATACGGCTTCTGAAGATAACGGAGGACGAGCAGGTCAGACATTGTCAATGAATTGAGTATGGACCAAAAAATAGTTAGAAACTGTAAATTCATGAGACACATGACAGTTAGCATATTTTTTTAAACAGGAATCATATACTAAACACATTACTCAGATCTGCGCATTTTGATGTTCAGTGGAATTTCCTTGTAGGACTGAATCTTTTTGGCTGCTTGTCGTGAGGGTCTACTCAAAGAAGATCTTCTAGATTCAAGAGCTTCTAATCCAGGTGCAAGATTTGCTTCAGTATCTTGATTTTTCAAGAATGAGCTCATTGAAGTTGAATCATTTTCCAGCAATGCACCATTATTTGGCACAGATACAGCAATTTTGGCATCGTCTATCTCAAGCAAATCACAAGGAGATCTGAGTTCTTCAGATTTAAGCCTGGCAGGCTGCCTTCTCACACAAGGCATGCAAAATAATGGTCAAAATTATGAGTTTTTGCAATCATAATTCAGTAAACCAAACATCAAAAGTAACAATTAAGGCATGTATCTCAATATGGAAGTTAACCTTTTGTTTTCAGTATCATATCGGGGGGAATGCATGCCCTCATCTTGAATTGATATGCTAACTGAAGTAGAATCATTTTCTTGCAGTGGACCATCTCCATTACCTGGAAAGTGTACACAAACTTTGGCATCTTCTGTTTCAAGCAGATCTGAAGCTGATTTTACTTCTTCAGATCTAAACCTAGCAGATTGTCTTCTAACACATGGCCTGTTAAGAATTTTAATGTATTAAAGTATCCTATACCACAATATTTTAAAAAAGCAAGAAAGACAGGGTTTGGAAAGGCAACCTATAACCTGTAACCTGATAAGAGCAGACAAACCTTTTATTTTCAGTTTCATCTTTTGATTGAACTTGTCTAGGACCTAAACCTACAGAAGTACAGAATACCATACAGATACCAGTTAACAAATATTATTATTTCCATTTATCAAACAAAATTTAATTTTGGAAACTACACTCACTCTTTGATTTAGGTCTCCTCCTAGTATTTCCACATTTATCATCAATTTTACCGACTTTGGATGAGCCTTTTGTCACTTCAGTAGCTTCACAGTTAGTCAACTCTACCTTTACAAGAAGAAGCTAAACAAATAAGAAGCAGAAATTGCAAAAGCAAAAACTTTTGTATTCTTTGGTCAAAATATCATATGTCTACCTCATCATCCAACTTTTCACAATTCTTTGTTTCTAATCTTTCCTGAAACACAAGAAGATTATATCAGACTACTAGTCACCTCTACAATCTCCCAACTGTTCGAGATAGACTAATTATACCAACCTTCATTTCCAGCTTCTTAGATGTAAGCAAAGCATTTTTGCAACTGAGTTCATGTTGTAAAACATTCATCTGAATTCAACAAAAGTATAAAAATTCCATACATGAAAGACATATATAAGATAAGAAACTGTTAGTTGAACCGAAAGGTACTCACCCTGTCTTTACGAGAATTTAGATCCTGCATGTTTGAAGTAAATGGAGTATCAACAAAGTCAAAGAACAACAACATAGGCAGGACATAGACTAGAAATTGGTAATATTGCAGAAAACTAACCGCCAGCATATGGCTATTTGATTTAGCGAGCTCCCAATTTTGTTCCTGCAATTTTCTCATATTCACCCTCAACTTCTGCAGCTCAGCACCCGTCATTTCAATAATTTTACTGTTTATTGTGGTTAAGATAACCTTATAAAATTATAAAACCGAAAATAATTACCCAATGAAGGCAATTTAAGATACGATGAAAGAAAATTAAGCAGCAGAAAAAAAAGAAAAGGATACTTTCTCTCTGCTAGCATCTTAACTAGAGTCATGTTTTCCTGAATTGAGAATTTCACAACAGCCAAATGATACAGATAATGAAAGAATTATAAAAATTTTAACACCAAGAAATGGACGTATATGTACCTTTTTCAGCTGATCAATATAATCTTTGGTAGCAATTGGCATCAAATGGGACTTTTCATCTAATGTTGAAACTCTAGCTTGTAGAGGTAAGTTGCTAATGTCCGAAAGTTTTTTCCTTGTCAAATTTTCGGACGGGGCTTTCTTTTCTTTCCCTATATTAGATTTGTGTAACACCAACTCTCAAGTTAGAATCCAACATAGAGCATACAAGATGAAAAATGTTGCTGGAGAAAAAACATTCGTTCAAATTGGAATGGGTGTAAATTTGTATCAGTTTCCAAATTTAAATTATTGATACAATGCAAACGATAACATTAAATGAATTTTAGAAGAGCCGGAGTAGAAACATTCAAAAAATAAACAAATTTTACCACAAATTGAAGCTTTACTCTCCGCGTCAAGAACCACAAACCCATCCGTCTTCGACATAAAGTCGTTGTTTAAGCTCTTCCTTTTAGAATTCTTCTTCTACCCAGAAACCCGACCATCGACAATGAGTGTTCGCCGGTGAAGTGAGGAGGAGCTAGGGCTCGTACCTCGTCGTTTGAACTCTGGAAATAGAGAGGGAAAATGAATGCGGAACTAAAACCGGTAGTTGCAAAAAAAGATAAAAACAAATTTCAAATCCGAGTAGCCTTTTCAAATTGTCCAACTCTGGGCCTCGAATTGGCACCATTTTGTTATTTTTATATTTAGGCTTTTTTCATTTCCTACCCAGATTTTTGGAGGCTTTTTGCCTCTGCGGCCCAAAGTGACGTCCAACATCTAAGTCCTTTTATGTCAGTCCAAACCGTAGCTTACCAACTTGTAAACGATGTTTTTAGAATCAGCCCGATATCGAATCGAAAAAATTAATGATTTAATTATCTAACAATAATTAAATTGGTGACATTATAATTTAAAAATAAATATTTAATATATTATTAAAATTTAATGTAATTTTAATTTAGAAATATATTCATAAAAGATTGAAAAAAAAAATATTCAGAGAAAAAAGAAGAATAAGGTTGAAGAGAAATATTTAAGTGAATAGAAAATAAAAAATGTCGTATTGTGAAGAAAAAAAATTACAATTTCTTTTCTTTTAAGTTTAATAAGTTGTTTTATTTTATTTATTATATATTTTTTTTTGTAAACTAGGTTATATACTTTTAATTGGACCGTTTTAGAAGCCAATCGGTCAGTTCGATCGATCGGTCTAAATCAATTCACAATTTTTTAACACAAATTTTTTATACAATGGTTTTTTTTTCCTTAAAATCGAACTGATTTTGGGACCGGTTCATAGTCCAACAGGTCTGGTCCACAAACCATGTTTGTGAATGTTATTCAAAGTGTGTTCTACAAGAGTCAAAGTGAGTTTTGGTCTAACCCGCACAATCTAATTTTTATTCGGAAAATACCTCATTCTAACTCTTATATAGCATTCATAAAATGTTACTTTTATTCACAAGTGGCTTATTACTTTATTGTATTATCTCGTAAAGAGATCGAAAGATTTTCTTGTTTGAATAGTACAAAAGTTTATTTCCAATTACCAGTTGTCTCACATCAAGATTAAAAAAAAAAAAAAACAAAAGACTATAAGATATAACTCAATTAATTAAGTAATTTTACTTATAACTAAAAAAATTATAAATTTGAGTCGTGGCAGTAAAAAAAAAAAAAATCAATTTCATACCCAAAAATTATGGCTCAAAATGTTAAACTATTGATGTTACATTCTATTTTTAGAAATGTATTTAACTTTTCAAGCCTAGGTATTCTTGACAAGGAAGGAGCAAGAATAAGTAATTTTTAAATCATTACAATAGGAAGGTGTGTATTGTTGTTGTTGGGGGAAGGAGGGGGGGGGGGGGAGAGAGAGCGAGAGAGAGGAAAAACCCTAAATTGAAAATTTTAAGCCTCTTTTCCAATTATAAGTACAAATTCTACTTTTCCTTAAGTAAAAGGCATGCAAAAAAATCACATAACTATAGATTATAAGAATACCCTTTAATGGTAACAAAAGTATATATACCTTTTCACCCAAATTAGACAAAGAATAATATCTTGGTGACTAAAATGTAATTATTTTTTCTACTAAAATTTTGAGAATATCTTTTTTTTTTTTTTTCTCTTTTTTAATTTTATATTACTTTAAAGAAGGCCAACCAAGCATAACTTCAACATAATATATACTATAATTATTTATTTGTTCAATTCTTGATCTTTTCCCATCTATCCTCTTCTCAATTGTTTGTTTCCTAAGAAACTTTGTTATATTCTTTCTTTTTCAATATATATATATTGGGTGAAGCATAACAAATTCTATATCATATTAGTTATGTAAAAAGACTCTCTCTCTCTCTCTCTCTATATATATATATATATAAAATTAAATAATTTTCTCAAAAAAAAAAAAAAACCTAATTAAACGGTACGAAATCTCTTAGAACATCTTCTAAAGTATTGCTAACACTAATAATAAAAATAAGACACGTATTATTTAATTAACAAAAAAAAAACTAATTTTATTATTTTCAGTTAAATTAATATTTATAAAAAAAAAATGTTTTTTATTTAAAAAATTATAAATACTAACTTAACAAAGATAATTTGTATTCATTTTTTAGCTAATTAAAATTATGCATACTTTGACAATATGGCTTAGCTCAGTTAGTAACCGTTACTTATAATCTAAAAGATTATGAGTTCGAGTCACATTAGATGCAAAAATGTCTCAAATTTTTAATATATGTATATATATATACATATATTAGCCCAACTTGTTAATATTGATACTTTTTTCTGGGGACAAAGCAACTTATCAAGTGAAAATTCAGTAGTGTATATATATATATATATATATATTTAGCGCGGTTCCTTTTTTTTTTTTTTTTTTGGTTGAGTCATCTTTCTCTATAACGAGGCAATGGTTATAAGCCTTTCTATCCTTCCTACCAAGACAAATTACACGTAGATTTCCCACCACTTCTTTCTATATAAAAAGTCTAAAACCCTAAAAAACCATATATATATATATATATAT
>JAXGGT010000001.1:11051797-11082161 GCA_035583425.1 Marsdenia floribunda
TAATAATTTCATTCGAGACTTTCATATGAAATTAAATAAATAAATAAAGAAGAAAAAGGAAGTGCCCTTCCCGAGAAGGGCATGAGAACCTAAAAATGAAACTGAAAAGGTGAAATGGAAATGATAAGACGAAATCTGTCTAATCCTTTCATGTCTTTTTCACCCTACGTGAAAAGTGCAGAACGAAAGGGCCCTTCTTTCTTAAGACTCCTCCTGACTGCTGAGTTCCCCCGCCCCCATGAGGCCAAAGCCCTAAACCTGACCATCCCATGATCCTCATATATATATATATATATTAATATAACTCAATTAATAATATTTTAATTATAATATAAAAAATTCTAAGTTCAAAAAGCTACCCAAAAAAAAAAAAAAAAAAAATCTAAATTCAAAAAAAACTAGTCAAGAAGGCGTAAGCTCAACTGGTAACAGTCGATTTTAAAGATCATGAGTTCTAAACACGAACACGATAGAGATAAAAATACTTTAAATTAAAAAAAAAAAACACCTAAAAAATTTCACCTCATTCAGACAAAGAATCTGCAAATCCAAAACCTTTCCATTCCTTTTTTTTTTTCGGCCTTACTGATAGTTTTTTCTCAATATCCCAAATAAGAATAATTAGAAAGCAAGGTAAGGAATGTGAGAGTCTGAGGGAAGCTCCAAAGCAGAAGAAAATGGCGATGAGAGGAAAACTTCCCTCTCTTCTCTCTTCTCCTTCTTCTTCTTCATCCTTTCTTTTTCTCTCTATAACACGGTAACAATGGCGTCCCTTTCACAGCCACACCCACACCCACCCCCTAAATTTCTTCTTTTCTTCTCCTTAAATCCTTCAAAAACCCTACTCCGAAAGAAAGTAACATCAAATGTATTTTTTTAATCAGTTTGTCATCATTATATTACTAATATGCAAATCTAACTTCTTGTTATTGTTACCACCATTATTATTATTATTATTATATATAAACAGCATCACATTTTCCCAAAATTTGCAGCTTCATTAACTGAAGCTTTCAACTACAAGACATCTCTTTTCCTCGGAGAAAAAACTTTCTCTGTTACAGAAGCAAACGTTAAGATTTAAGAACAACATATATTCCTTCCCCCAGATTTTTTGTTTTTTCTCTCCGAGGATGCTTCCTAAGTTTAGCATTCTTCGGTTCTGTTTTTTCTTAGTCTCTGCTTTTCCTCTGAACGGTGCCTCCTTCAACAATCTCACCTTACCTCATCAACATCCCTACCCTGAAGATGTGGCTCAAGACCTTCAACGGTAAGCACTTGCATTTTCAATTTTTTTTTCCCTCTTCAACATTTCTGGAACAGATTTTCCCTTTTTTCATCCGGGCTTTTGTATGTTTTCTCTTTCCTGCATCTCTGCCTCTGCTTGTGTGCAAATTAAAGAGAGGAAAGCCCAGAATCCCATTTTATTTTGGAATGTTTCGGAGAAATGTTGAAATCTGAGCTTGTTATTTTTGCTTGATAGTTGAATTTCATGATCTATTTGGTGAAAAACAACTTGATTTCACGCACAATGCACGGCCTCAGAATATGGGTTGTCTGTTTTGCCAGTCATTTTACAACTGGAATCCTGCTTTTCTTCTGCAAAATGCACAAATTGCTACTCCATTATTGGTGCCCCTTCTTGATCAGCATTATTCTCATTTGCCCCTTTTCAGAAAATATCATCTTGACCCCTTAATGTTTCACTTTTCGTTTTCTGGTCCATTTCTAACTGATGCATTTACAATTTCCGCACTCTTTTTTTTTTTTTCCCTCTTATTTTCTTCTTTTGGTAAATAGGAGGGTCAATGCATCTCTGTCAAGAAGGCAAATGCTTTCAACCACTGTAAATGACCAGAGCCAATGTCTCACCGGAAACCCCATCGACGATTGCTGGAAATGCGACCCGAATTGGGCCAACGACCGGCAACATCTAGCAGACTGTGGCATTGGGTTCGGTCAGAACGCCATGGGAGGGAAAGGTGGTCAGATCTACGTAGTCACCGACTCGTCCGACCACGACACTGTTAACCCAATTCCGGGAACACTCCGGCACGCAGTGATCCAAGAAGAACCGCTGTGGATCGTCTTCGCATCCAGCATGCAAATCAAGCTGAAGCACGAGCTCATAGTGAACAGTTACAAAACCATCGACGGCAGAGGCGCAATCGTCCAGATCACCGGTGGCGGTTGTGTAACTTTGCAATACGTCAGTAACGTAATCATTCACAACGTCCGGATTTACAATTGTGTTCCTTCCGGGAATACCAACATAAGGTCGAGTCCAACCCACGTCGGGTACAGAGGCAAATCCGACGGTGATGGAATTTCCATTTTCAGCTCGAGAAATATCTGGATTGATCACTGTGACCTCTCCCATTGTACGGATGGGTTGATTGATGCCATCATGGGTTCCACCGCCATTACCATCTCAAATAGCTATTTTACTCATCATAATGAGGTGATGTTACTTGGACACGATGATAAATATCTCCCTGATTCAGGAATGCAGGTTAGCAAAATTCACCCAATTTTTTCCCCTTTTAAATTTTGAATTTTAATTATGTTCGGAACTAAAATTCATATAATAATTGGATCTTGGATTCAAAGTTCATGAAAGTGTGAAATTTGGATAGGTGACAATTGCATTTAATCACTTTGGGGAGGGATTAGTTCAGAGAATGCCGAGGTGCAGGAGAGGGTACATACACGTGGTCAACAATGACTTTACAGAATGGAAGATGTATGCCATTGGTGGCAGTGCTAATCCTACCATCAATAGCCAGGGCAATAGATACATTGCTCCCATGGATCCTGATGCTAAGGAGGTAATACATATACATGTATATATATATATATATCTATATTTGGGGTCATCATTTCACCAATTTTTTTGGCTAAGTCGGGAGTTTATTAGATTTTTTCGTTATGAAATTTATGATTGTAATTAAAATTTGAAGGGGCTAATATTTTACTGTCGTGGGAACAGGTGACAAAGCGCGTGGATACAAACGAGGGAGAGTGGAGTGGCTGGAACTGGAGGACAGACGGTGACCTAATGGTTAATGGAGCATTCTTCGTGCCCTCAGGTGCTGGGCTCACTGCTCAATACGCCAAAGCTTACAGCGTGGAGCCCAAGGCTGCCTCACTCATCGTTCAGCTCACCGGTGGAGCCGGTGTTCTCGGCGCACCCAGGTACAGGACATATCCCATTATCCCCTCCCACGCGCCCTCCTTTTCAACCATTTTTTTTTTCTTTTAAATTTCTTTTAATCATTACCATTATTTATTTTTTAACTTCAAATTTTCCAACTTTTCCAGTCCATTCAACAACTGAAAATACCTGTCAAGGGTATTTTTGACTTTTTATAAATATATTATATATTATATATAGGGAGGGGGGGGGAGAATCTATAGGACTGCCCCTACCCAACTTGCTGATTCTTTTTACAAACCTTTTGCGGAGCATATGTCAAACCAAAGGTGTCAAGTGGGCGATAGGATTTGGCGTTATCTCTCTCTATAATTTCACTTTCGCCCCTCTTATTATGAGAAGTTGATTGTTAGCCTGATAGATAATAAGTTTAGGCATTAGAGGACAGAGTCAATAGTTTCTGCTGGTGGTAGAAATACAGAATTTTCAATAATATGGACAAGATGGAGCCAATAGTTCTTGACATGGACTCTCCGTATTAAATTTTTACCCCTTGTATATAGTTTACTTATCCTATGACATATAATGAAGGGTATTGAATGAAAAACGGGAGCACGTGAAAATATTATATACAGCTTTGGAGGAAAATAGCTGGCCAAAGAAGAGTCCTCAGTTGTCTTTTAGCTCCAGTGTGCTACGCCCTTTTTCATCTGTCCCCAAAGAAGCTGGCTTTTTTGGTATTTGAGCGTAGAAAGAGTGAAATGGTACTAGTATATATATACATATATTGTATGTATAACTATGTGAAAAATCTAACTGAAAAAAAATATATTGTATGTCTACTCAGGGTTAAAGGGAATACAGTGAGGACCATTTAATTTTTTTGGAAGGGCCCATTTTCTACTTCCTCGAGTTCTCTGTCACTTGGTGTATAATTTGTCCTAGTTGTTAATGGGACTTCTGCCATGAAGTCAGAAGAATAATACTACCAGTACTACTTATAGAATAGTAATTTTTAATATATCAGGTGTAATGTGAATGCCGGTGCCCCTATAAAGTGACTAAAGGGTATAAAATAAATAACAGACAAGACAAGATTTGAGTAGTACAAAATCAAGAACCGACGGAAAATCAGAGGTTACGGTATGGGTCGGTCATGTTCTACAACATTAAACAATAGATATACATATTTGTATATATCTATATATTTAGGTTGTGGTACTGGTCAGTGTGTCGGACTGTGTGTAACTATGCTTAAGCTGGAACGCGTCTTGCATCTCTTTGGCTTTTGAGAGTGGGTGGAGAGGGGCAAAAGGGTACTTTACCTCACCAATATGTGTATTTTTATAGGGTTTAGGGTTGTGGGGAGGGAGTGAGCGCTGAGCAGTTTTTATTATCTTTGAGTTGGTGGTTTACAGCCAATAGATGTGGGACTTTAAATTTATATTTACTTTATTGGATGAAGGAAGGGTCCACTTGCTCTCATGTTCATCTATGTAACTGGACAATGAGTACGACCAGTTTTCTGCATTGTTTATTTTATTTTCCATCCTTGTTATTCAAAATCAGTATTCTGATAATTTAAATTTGCTCTCTTATCTCTCTATGTATATATATGGTGCCATTAGGGTGTAAATCTTGTTTTTGGGAAAATCTCACTCTATTTTTGTATAACGCTCTAGTAACGGTTTTTGCAATTTTGATGCTACCCTTTATTTGAATTATTTTGATCTACAATCCTTTTTGGGGGCCCAGTATACTGAAACTGGTCCAACAAGTTCTCTCATTTTCTTGAGTTCTCAGCCCACCTCCTGTATATCCATCCAATCTCAAATACTAGACCTTATGGAACCCAGTGGTATTTCAAAAACAAGAGCTAGGAGTGGGACCATGATCTTTTCACACACACTTTTTCTCTCTCTCTCTCTTTTCATTGGAAGGAAAATCAACTATTTCGGGCTGTTTTCTATCTCTGATCATTGGTTGCTTTTTTTTTTTTTAATTTTTTTTCCTTAAGATGAATTCTCAGATCACGAATTGTTTTGGGTTCTTCAGCATTTTTTTTTTTGTCCCCCATGCATTATTACTAAACAGGGACCGTAGTGTGA
Organism: Marsdenia floribunda; assembly: GCA_035583425.1. Taxonomy (NCBI): domain Eukaryota; kingdom Viridiplantae; phylum Streptophyta; class Magnoliopsida; order Gentianales; family Apocynaceae; genus Marsdenia; species Marsdenia floribunda. The sequence continues at coordinate 11,057,060 of JAXGGT010000001.1, forward strand.
GCATATCGTATGGAGGAGGGACCACCACCGGCGACAGCGCAACTGGATACGGCGGTGCAGGGGGGTCCAGGGGAGGAGATGATGGTGACTACTTCGGAATGATATTCGGAAGTAACGCTCCTCCAACACCGGCAACCACCACCATCTTTTTGTCTCTTATAATTATTTTTCTCTTGTACTGCAGTAGTACCACCACCAACTATTCTGCTCTATTATCATTATTACTCTCGTGATAGCAGTGTAGGAATCATTAGGAAAAAAAAAAAAAGGGGAAAAAGGAAAAAATGCATTATTTTGAGAAAAAAAGCATTAAAATTAAAAGAAAGAAATCTAAAAATCTGATTCTGATTCCTTTCTGTATATAATATATATATATAAGGCAACAACAGCAGTAGCTCTCAAAGGTGTTTTTTTATTGGTGGAAAATTTCTATTTCTATATTTCTTTTTCTCTCAAATTTTATTTTTTTGTGGGCCTATTGATTAGAGCATTATCCCTTTAAATGGTCGGGATTTGTTGACTTTTGCGATTAATGTGCGTCTTTTTCGTGGATAATTAAAGTGAATTTATTTAGGCAGAAGAAGATAGGATATGAGTGGTGGCGGTCGGACCAAACATCAATTTCAGAGCCTTTTGTGGGATTTTCTCAAATGCCCTCCCCACCCACCCCTCCCGCCCAACAAAAAAAAAAAAAAAAAGGAATTTGTATGTGTGATGATTACGTTAGAAAAATTGTCAAACCGTCCAATGACAGCAGAATTTTTGAATGTTATTATTATTATTATTATTTTTTGCCTGTTAATTGGGGAAAATGGTAAAGAGTGTTTATAGATGATCTGGATCTCTACCAAACTATCAGGAGGCACAGTAGCTATTCATGTGTATGAAACAAAAAGGGGTTGCAAAACAAAGGCTGAATCCTGTAACCCAAAAGCGGAAAGGATAACATGCCTTGTCGTGGTGTTCATGGGAGCCGGCCAGCTCTATCACAAACCAATAAATAAATAAATAAAAGTCAGGTCAAAAACCACTGCTAAAACATATTATTACTAATATTAACTAGGGTTTGGAAATTGGATACCACCAACCAAAGTCATGGAGCACGATGGTAGATAGATGTTCAGAATTCAATTTCAAGGTTGAATGAAAGAAGCAAATCAGTGGACAGGACAAGAAACAACACAATTCGGCTGTTTTAAGATGCAGCAAAGATAAAAGAGTCTGAAAGTATTAAATATTGTGGTGCAGCATTCTTATTTTTGTTCCCACCCATTCTTCCAAACAGTAATGCCCCCCCTCTGATAAAAGCTGAAAAGACACCAACAAATTCTTCCACTCTACCCAAAATAAAATGAGAGAGAGAGAGAGAGAGAAGCTGGGGAAGAAGGGTGAAGAAATTAAGCCCTTTCAACAAGACAAACTACACCTTAAAATTACAACAGTAAACATTATATAATCATCCAGTACTGAATCAAAGATCAAAAGATATAGAACAAAAAATCAATTGAACGAGGAGCAGCCACCTAATCAATTAGAGAAAATAGAAGGGAAGAGGGGGAGGACGAAAGGACAAAACTAGATGCACATCTCCCACCCTGAGCAACAGAGACCAGAGAACCCTAACAACTTTGCCTATCTTCCCCTCCCTGTAAGTGAACTGCACAACAATAATACCTTTACCTAACGCTCTTTGCTTTTTGGCGTATCAAAATTGTATGCTGAAGTGGAAAACCATTAGTCCAAATCAGTTAACACTGATCATGGTATCCCCTTTGGCCTCTGCAGCAGCTGCTTCAAGTCTCTTCCATGTCAACTCCCTTTGCGCTTGCAGTTCTCTGGCTCTCACTTCCTTTTCCTCATATTGCTCCTGGCACTCTTCAAACAGCTCCACATCCATTTCCAGGAACATTCTTCGGATGTTAGCAGTTAGCCCATGGACCGCCTGATTCCAGTGACTCCTCACATTCTTTTCTAACGGTTCAAATAAGATTGGCAGGATGCTATGCCGATGCTGTGCAATCAAGCCAACAATGTGGTCATTGTTCCAAAAGTAAAGAGCACGTTCTGCAACCTATAGTTTAGCATGAAAATGTTAGCAGAAACATTACTAACTTCACATGCAACATGAAAGGAAAGATATTCATGGTGTTATGGTGTCAATGTCAACAAACTTGGTAAAAAAAAAAAAAAAAAGGCAAAATAAGTATTGGAAGGAGCAACATATTTTAGCTTTCGACCTAATAATTACAAGCATACGAGCATCATTATGCATTCAAATCCAGTCCAGAATATTTAGTGTTAGAGGTGTTTCCTAACTCCGTGTCAATCTTGAGTGGGTTATTATGAAGAATCTGAATCAGATAAGAAAAACCAGACAAAACCCAGCCAGTCAACTTCCTGATGAAAATATTTTTTTAGAGAGATTATAATGGAAAGTTGAAAACAAAGCGTATACTTTATGGCATGATTTCACATTCATGCATAATCATTTTTCTTGTATTTCTGCTTTCATGTGCATTCTCATCTCCCAGACCTCACTAATGAAAGCACAATGATCACAACTCAGTCACATACACACATATATATACATATTCTAGAAAATAAAGGTGATATCTGGGTAATAGGCACTTATCCTCATTGTAGCCATGGTATATTGAGAGATTGACGACTCAGGATTTTAGGATAAAGCTGAGAAACCTATAGCGGGATGTGTGGCAGCTCAGTGAATGTCAGAGACAGAACTCAAACAGAAACAGAAAAATGACTGGAAACTAGAAGTGACACGAGTAAAAGAGAGAAAAGAAGAAAGAAGGCTAGGAACCAATTAGACATGCCATCCTAAAATGTAAGAGAACATTCAGAAAGGAAAACTGAGAACTTCTTGCCACCTTGAGATTTCAGACAAGGGAATAATATTCTTCTTGTTATTCGTAAATAATAAAACTAGAAGTTGAACTAAAAAATTGGTAAACTGAGGAATTGAACTGAATAGAGTGATTTAATTTGGTTTGTCAACTAAATGCATATTTATATCAGTATTATTTTTTTGCTCAAAAGTAATCATGGACACATCATCCATCAAACTATACTCTGAAACTATAAACCTAAAATTCCAGATTTGACACCAAATGAGCAGAATGCAATATAGAATCAGATTTACCCTAAAAAATTTATTTTATTAAAACCACCCCTGAAAGAAAGCCAGTGACATATCTTATAGCTACTGATAAATTCCATCAAGACCAGACAACTGATATTTGCAGCTATTTAAAGGAAAGAAATAATTTCAACAAAAAAAACGGAGAAAGAGGGAGAACGTATTCTGTCAAGATATGCATTGGCCCAATAGCAGACTATAGTTGGTATCAGAGAAGATGGCAAACTATGTAAACACAAGAATAATACTTTTATATTTGCAACATCAATTCGTTGTCATACTTGCTACTTCCAGGAAATTCTTTGTCAGCATGACGACTGCAATATAGCTTCTCCAAGTCTCTTTAAGTCACAAAGATGGAAGGGTTGCAACTGATCCATCAGATGCACTTCCTTGAGCAAAAAGGTAATATCAAGGACAATGCCAGCTGACAATATTCAGCTCACTTGCTGATCAATATCCGAGAGTCCAATTTGGGAGTTGAATGAGCTTTTCCATGTCAAAGCTAATGATCTATATAACGCGGGAATACAGCATACCAATGCAAGTATAACAAATTTGGTTTTTATTTTAATTTTCCTTTTAGCTTACTAATTGGTAGAGGGTTGATAATTTAACTTTGCTAGCATTCTTTTTCAGTCAGTATAGTGTTGAACCCAACAATGTTGGAATACATTCGACCCACTCTAGATCAAATTAAACAAAAAAAAAAAACAAATGCAGTAAAGTGATTCTCTAGTTTTAGAGTTACGGAAGACCACAGTAGTCCCAGTAAACGATTTAACATCAAAATCTTACAAAGACATGTAGCAGTTAATGCTTAACATGAGCACTTAACATACTATTTTCTGCATTCTCTACACAAATTTTTAATATCACAGAAACGGACGTGTTAATTAATTACAATAGAAAAATACATAGTCTACAAAATCTAAGATGCTATGTTAAATTTCTATAAAACTTTTGACTTTGCAAGAAAAAGATGGAAAAAGAAGAAGTTGAAAGGAGAACTCATTTACTTAATTCTCAGGGTCAAACTTTGCTTTCTCAACTTAAACATAATGATCACACGAAGAATATTGCAAATTTAGGAACAGAAGTTCCAGTAAATCAAAGAAAAAAAACTTAACCACAACAAATTTGTACCTAATAAGTGATAATAATCTTCTCCATAAATTTCCTGAAGGGCATAACAATGCTGAGAACTGCTACTACATATCAAGTCAATCGAGAAGAAGGATCCTCTTTTCAACTCCTAGTAGGTTCAAGAGAAAAATCTAGTTAAGGCATATGCAGGTCATGGTCATTGTGATATTGTCTTGACAAAGTTGACATAAATGGGATTAACAGCTAGGTAAAAACCTGGAAACTAAGAATGGAGATTCAAAGCAATGATTTTGTCAGGCAGTTGAAAAATCCGCCTAGGTTGACTCGTTTTGAGGCAAATTACACACACATATACAAGAAAGAGGGGAAATCCTAACTTAGAGATTAGTCTCTGTAATCCACAAACAATCATAAACATTTATATATCGCCGTCATGAATAAAACATCCCAATGCAGTGAAAGTTTGACAAAAACATATCGAACCTGGAAGTGTGGGCTATTGATGCTTCTACCAATTTGTCGAAATAGTGGCACCATACATCGCTCAAATTCCTCAAATTGAGTAGCCTCCAGGACTTCCTCTAGTTCTCCAAGAAAAAGAACTTCTTTTCCACAATTAGTGATAGGCCAGTACTTAAGCAGCCCCCTAATGACAGTATCTGCCAACCTATAATCTTTCTCCACAAACTGTGTGATACAATAGGATAATTGCTGGTGATATGCAGTAATACTCTTTGGCTTGTGCAATGGAATAAGAGCTCGAACAAGGAATAGTTTATGCTCTTCTTTCATTGGCAGAGCAAATCCATTTATTATGCTACCAAGAATTTCCAACAACTCAGCAATCCCACTGTGTCTCTCAGTTTCAAATATAAATCGGTAGAAGACATCATTTATGGCCTTCCTTATATATGGTCGATGTACCATGAATTTACCATAGATGCGGTGGAGAATAGTCTTTAAGTATTCACGCTCTCTTGGGTCTTCAGAATCAAATAAATTCAGTAACTTCAACACAAAAGAATGATCAAGATACCGCTTGGAAACCTTAGTGTCCATATCAGGTGATATGACATATCTTAGAAGTAACTCGTAAACAATTTGCAAGTGAGTCCATGATGGGTCCAAGAACATCTCATCTTCATCCGGATCACCACTCTCAGCCCCTGAATTTTCATGCGAGGTGGGAGGCAAACACCGGAAAATATTAACTGATATCATCTTGATCAATTCTTCCTGCATTATCTCGTTCAATTTGCAAGAACTTGATTGCACTAAATCAACGAGCTCAGCAAGGGTTTGTCTCTTAATCTCCTTTTCGCGGGCAGACTTCATAGTATCCATAAAATCAAAGGAATGGCAACATATTTGAAGTTTTTTAATAAATAAAACATGACGATCCGACAAAGGGACTTCCTTCAACAAAGGCAGAACTTCAACCACCCCAGGATTTGTAATAGTGGCCAGAGTAACCATTTGTGGTGAGACTGCAGCTGCAGTTCGAGAAGAATGATTTACAGTGACATCGGGGACAGAGGAGGTAGTAGGTATTGGAGGCTCAGCTGCATCAGATTTGGATTTTCTATTCCCACGTTTTCTGATTTTGTTAAACATAATTCCTCTTTGGAAACACTCAATACTACACACACTATCCCTTCTTTTTCCCCGACTCTTCTTGGTTTTTTTCCCTCTCTTTCTTTTCCACCCCTTTATTCCATAGGAAACCCTTCAAATTCTATAAGATTTTAAATCAAAATTGACAAACTCTAAAGAACTCTTTTTTTTAGATTGAATAAATGAACATATTACCAGTTATTTACACTAAAAAATTCTCACTACAAAAAAAAAAAATAATAATTTAGCTTTACCATGAAAGAAGAAAGAAGAAAGAAGAGGAGAAAAAGGTGAAAAAAAAATCGGAGTAATATCGAAGTAAGTCTTCTTGGAAGAAATAATTGAGAAGGAAAGTGAAAGTACCTGATTAAAAATACAAATGGAAGAAAATTGGCAAAAAAAAAAATCAAGATATTGAAACCCCTGAAACATTCAAGTCATCAGTGCAGCAGAAAATGAAAGATTTACAGTGTTCCCCTTTTACAGATAAATAAATTAAAAAAAAAAAGGGGATTTTTGAGTGTCTGAAGAAGAAGGATAGAGAGAAAAAAGGGGAAAGTGAGACTAAATTCCAATTCTCTGCAAGAGAAAGAAGAGAGATCCGTAAAGGGAGGGCTTCTGTGAGATGGCAATACCCAGGCCATTTGTGTGCGCGCCTATACTCTGTGTATATATTACCTTTTTTTTTTTTTTTTTTTAACCTTCTCTTTTTTTCAGTCTTTTAGTTTTCACATATATATATATATGTGGAGAAATATTCAATTATATGAAATATTCAATTAAAGAGATAAATACATAATAGTATTTTTCAGAAAAATAGATTAAGAAAATGCTTTATATAGTTTTTGCTCTCACTTTCATTTTCTTTTATCTCTATTATTCATTCATGTCCACATGAACAATTTTTTCCTTTTTTTTTTTTTTTTTTTTTTGAGAAAGATGTATACATATGTGTATATATATATATATATATATATATATTATAACATCACACAAATATTTTCACAGTGAAATAATAATTTTTAAGTAATTTTAAAGTATACAAATAATTACTTAATGTATCAAAAAAATTTCCCCTATATATAAACAACACTTTTTAAGCATACCTATATTCAAATTAATTTCCTTTGAACCTATTAGATCCTTTATTTATTTGACTTCAAATTTTCAAACAGAATTATGAGTACAGTTTCAGGAAAAATAAATTTGATGCATTTCTCTCATTGAAGTGTTTTCTTTTAAAAAACCTGACTTCCTCAATTTCAGGAGGAGCTCTTCTCTAATTAACACTGGCATAGAGTTTGGCTGCACTTCAAAAGGATGGAAAAAATAGATACCAGCTTATTTATCCTTGTATTAAATAATAGACAACAAAAAGAAATCAAGGTTGCTATACCAATCCGGAAATTTAGAAACAGATGCAAAGAGTTATCAATGCCCAATATTGACGAGTAAATGTTTTTAGAATTATAAATCAATACCAATCACTCTATAATTAAGTATCTCATTTTTATTTTTTGACATTTTTCTATCCCCACAAATGTAATTACGTACGACAAATTAAGGTCTTTTAAATAATTGAAAAACATCCATATCATATAATTGACATTTCATGTATTTTCAACTCAAGCCATACTATTTATATTTGGAAAAAAGGGGAAAAAAAAAAAAAAAAAACCTATACAGCATGTAACATAAACAAAGGCATTGTAAATCAATATACGGTCATTTAGCATGTAAATCAACCACAATTAAACAACTTCGTGAGGTTGGGGGCGGAGTCCTGCATGCGTCTCACCTAAACAAAATTAAAAGGCTGTGAAGGAGGGAGGAACCACCAATCCAATACGTGGAAACCGTCTCCTCAAGAATGATGGTTGAGGAAAACGGGGGGAAAAAAAAAAAGACAACAGTCATGTTTTACAGAGAAGCACCCCCTGATTCAATAATAAAGGGGACTTGAAGGTCAAACAAAGGTAAAGACTTACAATTAGATAACAAGAGGGACCTGAATTTCAACTACATTAACCCCCAGCAAGAATCTAAAGATGGCTGCATTCACAAAATAGCTTTAGAAGACTCAGAAAGACTACAAGAACAGAAAATGTCAAATCCAACAAAATATATATATATATATTTGTTACCAACTTCATCAATCAACATAAAACCGCAGCAAAGCTAATATCTAAAACATAAAAGTTGTTCTCCTAAGTAAAGCATTGATTTCCTACACAAAATGATGGAGCTTTGAACAAAAGCTTCATAAGCTTCACTTCTATTTAAGCAACATTTACAATAATCAGCCAACTTCCCAGTCAAACGAACTAGCTTCTTTAGCATCCAAATCTGTCTCTCATAAAAACAGAAAAATAAGTCATTCAATTGTAGAACTCAAGATGTGTAGGTCTAATATTCAACTTCTACAGCATGACTTCTATAATTGGGAATAAAAAATGGTGATAATAAAGTAAAGTAATAATCATAGGCATCATCAGTACAATAGTACAAGCCGAAGCCCAATAAATTGCAGCTAAGTTCTTTATTTCTATCAAAAATGAAATGAAAGGAAAAAATGGTTGATATCTTTCAAAAATTAAGGTAGGCAGTAAAATATCTTTATTTAAAGTAATCAAGAACACTTACATTTTCAAACTACATCAAAAGATCCCCCATGTTCTTTTACTTTTATTACATAATGAAAGAACCAACATGACCTGCAAACTGAATACAAGGGACAAGTATTATCTCAGGCTACTTGCCAATACATAAACATTAAAAAGAATCCAGAAAGATATCTGCTTTTGCATAGATGCTTATAGGTTGATCTCAATAAGTACAAAAGAATCCCCTAAGATGCTTCAGTATGTATAGCATATCTATACACATTATCTTTTATCCAACAGCTTATGAAAGATAAATACTTAAGCAAATAGCAAAACACATTCAACAAGCTTATGTAAAGAAGAGTATATACACTTGCAATTACCTTCAAAAGAGATATCACCAACCTCCTTTGCCACTTCCTTCATTTGGTTGGTCCCAAGAGCTACCACTGCCGGTACCATTGCTTCGCTCACCCCAACCGCCACCTTTGCTGCTTTCATCATTTGGCTGGCCCCAGTGGCTACTTTTTCCACTGCCGCCACCAATTTGCCGATCCCAAGAACTGCCTTTGCTGTTTTCACTGCTTGGCTGACCGCAGGAGCCACCTTTGCCACCATCACCGCTTGGCTGACCCCAAGAACTTCCTTTGTTTCTTTCATCACTTGGCCGGCCCCAAGAGCTATTTTTCCCACTGCTACCACTTGGCTGATCCCATGAACCTTTGCTGCTTTCATTGCATTGCTGACCCCAGGGGCCACTTTTGCTGCCATTGTTGCTTGGCTGACGCCAGGAGCTGCCTTTGATGCTTTCACTGTTTGGCTGGCCCCAAGAACTGCTTGCTGCTTTCCCTGCAACTTCACCTTGAGAAGCAGATGATTGATTCCATGCAGATGACATAGTCCCACTAGAATAATTTGAAGTTTTCCAGCTACCACCTTCACTAGAAGGACCACTGGCTTTAGAATTACTTCCCCCATCGTTGTTCCAACCCCCTGCTTGAGCTTTATCACCACCTCCAGCAGCCCTCTCAGATTTCCAGCCAGAACTTCCACTCCAGGCCCCTCCACCATCACCACTTGACCAGGATGTATCCTTATTTGACATGTTCCAGCTATTAGGCCTATTCTCACCGGACTCATTTTTATTGTTCCAGTCATCCCTCCTTCCACGTCCTCTACCTCCAAATCCACCTCTACCACGAAAGCCCCCACTATCTGATCCACCCCTACCTCCAAAACCTCCTCCATCTGGTCGGTCTCTGCCTCCAAAACCTCCCCTTTCTGATCTACCTCTACCTCGAAAACCACCACCATCTGAACCACCTCTGCCTCTGAATCCACCACGGTCTGGACTGCCTCTGCCTCCGAACCTACCGCCATCTGATCCCCACCTTCCTCCTCGGCCTCCTCTCCACCCTCCACCTCTTCCCTTGTCACCATTCTCTTCACTCACATTAAGGGTATTCTCTGAGCTCCAGTTGCTCTTGCTTCCCCAGGAGCCTTGATTTCCGCCAGCATTATGTGTTACACCCCACTTACTCTGACCCCAGCCAGAGGATGAACCTTCCTCAGAGGATTTCTTACTGTTCCAGCCACCACAAGCATTACCTGCATCCCCAGTATCTTCATCAAGACATGCTTTTGGAGTGCCCCAATTACTTTTGCTTCCCCCAGCAGAAGACTTGTTTTCGTTTAAGGAACTGGTGCTTGATTCCCAAGGAGACTTGTTACCTTCAACAGGAATTTCCTTTCTCTCCCAACCAACAGCCCAATTATCCTGTTTAGCGGATTCATCATAGGTAGTAGAACCTCTGTTCCAATTTGTCAGCATGTTGGATTGAGTACTTTTAGAGCTTTGCCAATTCCCGGATTTGTTGCCCCAGTCAGACTTTTCCTCCCCAGAGCCACTTGATCCTTTTCCCCAGCCAGGAGTTCGATCGTCTGCTCTATCCTTAGCAATATCTTCTTTATTTCCCCAACCACCTGCTCCACCACTGGTCCAACTAGACTTGTTAGCACCCCATTTAGAACCTTCTTCACTTGGGTTCTTGTTAGCAACCCATCCTTTATTCCATTTATTTGCACCATCCTCCCCAGAAGTATCTGTTTTATCTTGAGCAATATCTTCCTTATTTCCCCAACCAGCTGCTTGACCAGAACTCCAACTAGACTTGTTCCCTCCATACATCTTATCCGTTGAGCCATGATCATCTTGATCTCCTTTTCTCCAATTGGTACTCTGGCCCTGATCAAAAGACCTTCCTCTACCAAAATCACCTCTTCCTCCTCGACCATCACCTCTTCCTCTTCTTCCACCTGAACCACGACCACCATCAAATGTTCTTGCCCTCCCCCAGCTCCCTTGCTGATTTGTGTCATCTTTATTTCCCGTCCCAGCTGGGTTATTCCAAGAGGTTCCACCATCTCCTTGGTGCCAGGAAGACCCTCCATCCTGTTTACTCCAAGAAGACGGCCCTCCATCCTGTTTACTCCAAGAAGATGACCCTCCATCCTGTTTACTCCAAGAGGAAGATCCTCCATCCTGTTTGCTCCAAGAAGACGACCCTCCATCTTGTTTGCTCCAAGAAGAAGACCCTCCATCCTGTTTGCTCCAAGAGGATCCACCACCCCCTATATTCTGTTTGCTCCAGGAGGATTCACCACTTTGCTTGCTCCATGAGTTTTCCCTATCCTGTTTATTCCAAGAAGAGCCACCATGAGAGACTTCTGTAGTTTTGTTCCAAGCCCCACTTTCTCCATCCAATGAAGCTGAAAGACCACCCACACCAGAAGAAAATTTTTCTCCTTTCTCTACGGAGTTTTTCCAAGTTGATGCATTCTCCCCCCAACCTCCTTTACTACCTTCATCATTCTTTTTACTGCCCCAGCCATTAGTGTGAACTTCATTAACAGTTTTGGATTTAGCCCAGGAACTGCCCTCAGGTTGATCTGAAGTTCTCCCCGCATTACCCCATCCTAAGTTTTGCTTCTCTGCAGAAACTCCCGTATGATTCCAGGAAGAGTTGTTCCCATTAGAGTCATCTTTGATCCCCTCACGAGATTCTACGGCTTTGCCCCAGCTGTCAGAAGCACCATCTCCGAAGCCTGTACTAGAATCAGCTTTCTTCTGACTACCCCAACCAGTAACTTGTTCAGTGCCAGCAACAGGTTCATGAGCTGCTCCAGATGCACCCCATGAGGAACCAAGACTTCGAGCTGCATTTACCTCCCAGGAAGAATCACCTGAAAGAAATTATATCACATCTTAGATGGAAGTAAAGGCTGCAAACCAATTAAAGTTCTAGTTTATAAAGAACAAATTGCTTAGTTCAGCTGATAGACCAGGTCTTAGCATTCATTTTTCCATTTAATGCTTAGCAAGGACGTAAATCCTTTTCAATATTGGAAAGATATATAGCTTGTCAGGAATCAGTTCCCATCCAATTTTAGATATCGAGAGAGAATCTTTTATGGAAGTCCAAAAGGAAAAGAGACGCAGGGGATAGCTCCAGCAGGCTACTAGTATCAAGCCCCAAGATAATTTAAAACTCCAATTACCACAAATGAGAACCCCACAGTCCAAGCATAAACTGGCAGGATAAGCTTCATGAAATTAAAAAAATTCCAAAAAAAGACAGGAAGTCACATAGCTTTAATTGTTTTGCAACTAAAACTTCTCAAAGCATTTTGTCTATGCTCTTTTATGGTGCCCTTATTTTAGACAACACTTCAGCCATACCTTTATTGGCATCTTCATCCACAGATTTAGGGGGAACTGAAGAAGCAGATTCCTGCTGAAGCTGTCACAGATGAAATTTATCAAATAGTCATATTACAAGGAGGGAAAAGGAGGGAAAAGGAGGGACATAATAACTAACCGAAGAGTTTGAAGCAGGGAAAGCAGGCCAAGAACTCCTGCAATGTGCAACATTATCACCAAAAAAAAAAAAAAAAACAAAATACAGGAAAAAAGAGGTAATTAAGAAAAGGAAGTTTTATAAGCAGGTAATGAACACAATAATTTATAACCAAGACATATATCAGTCAATACTTTAGAGGACTTACGAACAAATAAGATTCACATATAACTAAGGAAAGAAAAAGAAGAAAACAAAAGGATTTTATAGAAAAGTTCAACTGATCATATGCTGATTTAGTTCTGAGAAAGTTACAAACAACATATTAAAATCCCATACTGAAACTTTAAATAAATGTCATCCCTTCAAATTCAGTGCAACAAAGCACCCAACTTGTAATGTCCACTGAAGGGTTGGCACACATGACCATATTGATAATCAGCACAACAAGAAGGGGTTTGAAAATTTCTTTCCTGTTTTACCCCCAAAATGCAGGTCCAATTTTCTAAAATAATACATCTCACATGATAAATTTTAACTACTGGCATCACTTATTAAAAATTATAAGAATTCATTTACAGTAAGACAGTAAAAGGAGATGGTTAAATACACTCCTATATCAAATCAAACGTAGACATCCACAATTTGTGCAATTATTCAATGATCAAATTTAGACTTCGAGGAGAAAAAAAAAAAAAAAAAAAACGAAGGATCCAGTTTTGCCCTTTTCAATTAAGTGAGCCGTTACAGATACACATAAGACAAGCTTAAGATGAGAATCATTCATGAAATTTGTGATATCAATCTGAAATTTATAAGTCATGTCCTCAAGGTACAGTCATATTTTAGAAAACAAGAAAAGTCTTCACAGTAGCAACCAACAATTCTCAAAAAGACAAGAGGATCCAAATTAAGTTAAAAATGAATGACCTTTCTGTTGAAAATCCTCCTGAATTCCAACCTTCACCTTCTGTTGCAGTGGCTGTGGCCGCCCCATCCATCCAATCTTCAAATTGAGCATTTATGTCAAAAAACAAAAACAAGAGGTGGCTATTTCCCTATGGGAAAAATGAAAAGAAGGGAAAAGATTTGAGAATGACGTATCAGGAAAAACAGAAAAAAAAAAAAAAAAAAGGTTCATCTTCAAATTGTGGACATCACAAATGGGGAAAAACTAGTCAAGAACCATAATACCGACCAAGAACCATAATACTGACCATTAAAAAATTAAAAATGCTACAATGAATCTTTTTCCTTCTTTCAGGGGGTGGGGGAGGGGGGGTTGGAACCAGTTGCTACAATATATAGATTTCAAAAATACAAGTTGAGCAGAGATACCAACCTCTAGAGCCATCTTGTGCTGCAAGCAAATCAAATGATTTCACAGGATCAGTGTCCACCCTGTAGTAAAATAAAAGAATTAATTGATCACCCATAGGCTCAAACTTACAACAAATACTGAACCAAATTTACTGTCACTAAATTATTACCCTGCAGAAAAACCAGAACTTTTACCACGAACCTCAGACAGATGTTCACATTTCACTACAAAATCATTAAAAGAAAGAAAAGGTTTAAAAAATTAAAAAGGGGAAAAAAAAAAAATGTAAAAAAGGTACAGTACATTGTAAATGACAAAAACAAATCACTTATCAACCTGTTAGAATCTTATGCTGAGAGTCAAGCTTCACAGTGACATCAGATCGCCGGACAGCTAATACACGACAGATATACCCCTTCAAAGGGCCCACTCGAATCCTTAATGATTGACCAATAGAAAACATTGCATTATCATCCCTATTGACTGTACATGAAAACATAGTCAGCAAGAAAGAGATGGGAACAATAAGCAGAAAGAAATAGCAATAGGAGGTAGAAAATTCATAGCATACACTTGAAGCCATCGCCCCTTTCTTGCTGAGCTTGTTCTGGTGATAGAGGTGATTTGGGGGAAGAAGAAAGACCCCCAAAGCCTGAGTACCCTGGTTCACCTGTCTGAATAGAAAGACAAAAGACGGATGAGAAAATATTACCAGCCAATGTGGAACAGTATGCCACTTTCAATTCAAGACTAACACTACCAGGAAAACTAGCAAATTTATTTTCCTACTTATTGCTCTTCCCATTTTACTCCTAAAAGGGGCTTTGGGAAGGAGCTAAAATAACTATTCCAAATGTTCAACAGTTTCTACAAAAGTTTGAGGCACTGAATGAAGAACTTGAAATGCAATAAATGCGCTCAAGAATAATAATGAAGGAAACATCCTCATGAGTTGAAAAAAGGGTTTCATAAGGAAGAGGAAGTGCATTAAAGTTCGTCTAATTTGAATTTGACAACAATGATATGAATCACTTAACATTCAGAATCTAATTCTACAAGCAATCACATAAAATATATAATAAAACAAGCTTTAACTGCACTACAGAGCTATAAATACAATATGATTGATAAATATTTTGAGCATACATCATCCAAGATGCACATACCATAGAGGACTAAGGAAAAGGCTCATGGACAACAATCTAAATTGTCTTGCAAACAATTATGCATTGTGTTAAACGAAAGATCTCCAGTAGGTGGCATAGTTGTTTAAGGTAGTATTCAACACCATAACACTACAATGTAATACATGTGTGTGGTGTACTCACACATGCATATCAAGGAATTAAATATGTATATATAACATGATTGTCAAAATATAAAATATCATTGTCTCAAGTTTTCACCCCTCATGGTCAGGGAAAAACAGAACCATTTTTCCAGTCACAAGAGATACAAACCTTCTCAGAACACACTCCACCAGTGGGTTCAACTTTTTCACAAAATCGTGCTTTGGTGCATATGTAACCATTATTTGCTTCTTCAGTTTCATTGTACAAGAAGATAACCCCTCTGTAGATTTTCTTAACAACTCCTTGCTTATCCTACAAAGTTACAATTTCTAATAAATACCACATAAAAGAATAAAAACTAAATAAATAAACTACTAAAGCATGTTTGTAAAGTTTCTTGTAAACCTTCAGTGGACCATCCAAAACCCTAACAGTGTCATTCACTGATATGTTCTTTAACTGCTGATCCAATGCAGTAAACAGTTTCTTATCAAATTCAGCAATCTTCAACTCACGTGCTTGAACATTCACTGTGATTGGTCCTTCTGAACCCTCCTTCATGACCTGGGAACAACACAAATAGATTTGAGTGGATAGTAACCACTTAAATATCAAGTAAGGGTTATACCTTGAAACTATCATCCTTTTCTGTACCAATGATAACACCAAAATCCTTGCGACTGCAATCACAAAAAACACAAGTTACATGCCATTGTTATTGGTTGGCATTAAAATATAAAGGCAGAAACAATCACACACTTAAAATAGGAAAAAGCAACACAAGTGCAATTACCCAAAAAACACTAGGTCATGAACTTCATATTTATTTTCCAAGCCAAAGCTTGAAGAACCATCTCCTTTGCAGCTGCCTTTGCCACTAACTACATGGCGCTTTTTCTTTCTTTCACCGTATAGCTGGGATAGAAACTCTAAATCATTGGATTCGTCATTCTTAGAAGGTTCAAACTTAAGAAGCTCATCTTCAGTGGGTTTCACACCCCAAAAGTTTAAAGAATCCATAGACACTTTCTTGTATAAATAACCATCCTTCAGCATCATCCCATCAAGAATCTCAAAGATCTTGTTGGTATCACGGTCACGTCGATATTGAATTAGCGGGCGGAACTCCCTTTGGAGGCGGAACATGGGAAAAATAAGAGACCACAAAATAAAACTTATTCTTGAAGGGACCGGAAAAAGAAATTTGAGAGAGAGTTTTGCAAATTACTCAAGTTCACTAGCGCTTATGAGTCTTGGAGCAGGTATGGCAGTCTTTTGAGGTGTAATTCCTCTGCCCTATATACAAGGGAATAAACAAGTAAATACATAGAGTTGAAGATTTGTAGATGCACATTGCAGCGAAAGAGTGAAATCATAACATTTTCCATTGATAGCCAAAATATTTATGAACAGCCCATCATAAGGGCAGTTAGATTTCCAATGGCCTCGGAAAGCAGATCAGAAAAGCATTTAGAACAGGCACAAAGAAGAAATCAACAGGTTACGAACATGCAATAAAACTTCTTCACAATTTCCTTCACAAATAATAAAAAGGACCAACTATTTTAGCACAAAAATAGGCCACCGAAATGTCCAAGGACTCCTATATAGACAAGCATAGTTCCTCTTCCTTTTTGTTATTTTGAGTGCTCAGAGAGCTAAATGCAGCTAAAGACATAAGGCCTTGGAAACTGCAAACTTAGTTGCTCTAGTCTTAAAATGAAAGGAAGTAAGGAAAAGAATTTCTTTGATCTCCGACAGCTAAGCTTAAAACTTGAAAGTACCAAGAAAACATATAGAATAAAATCTTTTCATACTGTTAGAAAAAGTGTGTAGTAGTAGATTTCAGGGAAGGAAAAACAAGGTTGTAGAAGAGAAACTGGTACTGTGATGGTAAAAAGTGGGATGTATAATATCAGCAAATGTGTAGTGTCCCTTCAAGCTTCTATTAAAACTTATCCTATACATAATAACCAATACTGACATTTTAATTTTTATGGCAAAAAGGTTACTGGGAAAGAGAAATTTTATTCAATTTTAGGTTCTGTAAGTTGAGAAGCAAGGTTACAGCACCTTATTTCAACTGGTAAAGACATCAGATATGGCAAAATAAGTACTGTGTAAAGAATTTGTTGAAATCCACAAAATTCACTCTTATAAAGCTATGAGATCAGAATTCAGATAAAGCATGCAAACACTTGGTTAACTTGTCGATGAAATTCCTAATTCCTATATATAAATATTATTAACAGAGAGAGAAAGAAATGTGAGCAAAAGGCATGTATGAGAGAAGTAAAATGTATTACAAATTTTTCAGCCATAGCTTGTAAATCTATCCTTGGAATCAGCTTGACTGTTACTTTCTTCCGTGATTCATTTACAGCAACAACCTACGTGATTGCAATTCCATGGTTAAAAAGGAACAGCTAATACAAACCAGAAAAGGAGAGGCAAAGGAACATACAAGTCAAAAAAAAAAAAAAATACCTGTGCCAGGTCACCTTTGTATGTTCCACTTTTTACCCGGGTCCACATGCCCTCAGAAATCCCATTTCCTTTCCTTCGAGCAGAAAACAAATGCAAAATTTCATCCTTTGGCACAGGTGTCACTCGACTTGAATATATACTACAAAGGCCATTACATGCCTGCATGTAAAATCAGTAAAAATGTTTTCTTAGTATCAAAGAACGTCATAGGATTGATAAAAGCGGTTCATCTCAACTACCACTACCCCTCAAAGAGAAAGATAACCTCAGGTAAAAAAAAAAAAAAAAAAAAAAAAAAACAGTTCCTACTTGAGAACAGTATTATTGCTTAAGTTGAGAATAAATAGAGCTAGAGTAGCGATACCTGTGGGTATGTGAGCCTTTGAAGAATGAATGTCAAGTCTCAAGATTACAAGTAATAAGCAGAGAGATATAAGTTTATAGAATATTATAAGTATATCCTTTATAATTGTCCAAGCTTTTGGAACATCTCAAGATAGTGACAAACCATATGAAATAGGGCAGGGGGAGTAATTGAGAAGGAAAATAGATGGCCACCTCATAAATGTCAGATTGCTTGTCAGCTTCAATATAGATGAAACCTTTAACATGATCAAGAGCAAAAACAGAAATTATCTGCAGCTTAGTTCCCAGGTCCTTCAGGTCCACATATTTCTGCATGAGGCAGAAGACAGAGTGTCTCTCACGTCCAACCTGTGCCAATATTTCTCAAGCAGAAAATCAGCCACCAAACCAATCTTAAATGTGACAATACACAACATGCACTTCTGAACATAATAATAAAAATGGCATTTATCATTACCATGCATTTGACTTTCCAGATAACCGCGTCCTTAGTAGAAGGTAAATATGTGTTTGTTTCCATTGATCTTTTGCTCTCATAAGCATCTTCGGCATATGTAACAAAACCAGAGCCAGGTTTATAACGCTCTTCTAGCATTTTATCATATTCTTCCTCAGTAATCTGCTCCTCCTTGGGAACACGATTGAGGTTGGGAGCATTTACAGGTTGTGTAGGAAACTTGCTACCACTAGCACTACCCATGCCATCACCAAAATCATTTTCCAAAAAATCTGCATTGCAAAGTAGAGAATTAGAATAACAAGTATAAGTAGAAAGCAGTAAACAATACATATTAGAAATCAAAGGTATATCCACAGTGAATAGATAGAAATATTATATGAGAGAAGAGGAAGCAACTGAACCATTCAGCCATATGAAGAAGAAACAAATGATGACCTGACAGAAAACATACATGGAGTATTCTTGTCATGCTCTGTAATTTGCAAAGTGGCTGGAAAAGATTCAAGTGGATTAAAAAAAATAATCTAACGGCCACAAGAAGAAGAGAGGGAGAAAATAATAAAAAATTAAAAAAAAAAAAAAAGCCCCGCCGAGGATCATACGAAACAAACCTCCCACGTCCCCTTCCCACACATATACATTATTGGGGTCTCCATATCTTGACCCGTTATTTTTTTGTAAAATAATACTACAAGAGAGTCGTATGAAGAACGGAGAGACAGAACCAAATCGCCCTGAAGTTTCAAAATTTACTATTGCAAATTTACAGAACAAATCGAAACCCCAACACCACTGAGACTACAAATGAAGAACCCTGCATGCAATATTAAGAACCAAAACAAAACCACCAAAAATCCACTTCACTCAAGAAAATGCCCTAATTTCTCCAACATTTCTTAAGAGTAAATAAACAAATAAATAAAACCCTCCACGCGAAAATGTAGACCGAAAAAACTCAACAACAGAGAAATCATACCCTCGCCGCCGAACATAGAGTCGTCACTGGAGTCATCGTCACCGACATCGGCAGCGTCCTCGAAGAATTGAAGGACGCTACGGTTCCGTTTTCTGGCAGCATCATCGCTGGCGTTGTTGCGCTTCCTCTTGGCCGCCGATTCCGAACCGTAGCCATCGATGACCTTCTCTTTCCCTTTGGACAATGGAGCCATTTTTCAACCAATTTTTAATTTTGAAATTTTTTGCAGCTAATTTTACAGAGCGACTGTATCAGTTAGAAACTTAGAAAAGCAAACCGTCAGACGCAGAGTGTCAGATGAAATGCGAAAATGGAAAACGCATATAAGAAGTGTGGGAAGCTGAAAGGGCTTTTTGCAAATACAGTCCTTCAACTATGAGGTTATTATTTCAACAATGTCCTTTATTTTCTCTGATATTACAAGTTAGATGTAAAAGAAAAATACAAAATAATCGAATAATTGTATTAATAGAATTGGTGGATTAACACAATTAATTTTTGTATCGATATGAATTAATTTTTTTTTGTAATGTAATTATTTTTTATATTGATTTTTGTTCAATTTTTTCAGATAGTGTAATTATTTTATCCTACCCTTATATTCATTGTTGAAAACTTTAAACATTAATATATATATATATATATATATATGTATTGAAATTTCCTCTTTATTAAATATGTGAATCATCATCAAGAAAAATAAAAAAATAAATAAAAATTCAAGCATTTTCCTTTGTTTTCTCCATTTCAATGGCTTCCATCTCATCCCTAAACTTCTTATATATATCAGTCTTATAATATCTACGAGTTCTCATCACCAAAATCAGTGAAACAACACCTCCAAAGAGGTTCACTGCAGCTAAAATTATGAAAGATAGCCTGTAACATTGACTACCAATGCAGGTCAATTCACGCACCATTGATCTCGTCATCCCTTTTCTCGAAAGCTGCTTCATCGCTTCTCTATCGTAAAGCCTACCAACGATCTGAACATTGAGAATGTACGATCCGAGAGGGCTCACCAGCTGACCGCAATTGAACAAGGTCGAGTAATACTTCAATCCGAAAAGCTCAGAGATTACCACGAACAACATCGTTAGTTGGATGCCATGGGAGAAACCGATCAACAGCGAGGCCAAGTAGACCGAACCGTTGAACGGAATTGCAATTATCAGATCAGCAATGGCCGGAAGGACTTGAGACAATGTCATCATTAATGGCCTTGGGATTTTCCATTTTGTGACGATGGTTTCGGAGATGAAACCGGAACACACTCTCCCAAAGTAGTTCCACACACTTACTAATGAAACGAATACACTGACTGTATGTGTTGGATAGCCTAAGGATTCCCCAATTTGACCTAAATTGTCTATTGCTGTTAGACTACAACCTAATCCACAGAATGTGACTACAAAAATCAGTAAGAAATCTGTACTTAATAACGCCTGTAATATGCCATAATCTTCACCCCTCTTTGGTTTCTTACAAATGTTCGCGAAGCATTCTGTTTTTGTTTCCTCCTTTTCTCCTCCTGAAGAATCTAGAGATGATGGGAGAATTTCAATTTCTCCGTGAGGTTGCGCCTGTGCCGCCGCCGCCGCCGCCGCCGGTGGAGGTTCCTCAACCACCACTTTTTCCGGGATTCTTTTCGCCTCTTTCTTTCTCAAATTCCACGTGATTCGTTCTTCCCTGAATGCAATGAACAATGGTAGAAAAAGCAAAAAACAGACAACAGTTGCACCTGCAACATATGCTTCGTGAGAAAACTCGACAAATTTCTGAGCAATTGTCAATCCCATTAGGGACAATGCCAGTACAACTGATATGATTAGATATTCATACATGACCTTCACCTCGTGTGGATGTCTGGAAATTTTCAAAGCTCTGATATTAAAAATGAAAATCAACGAAATCACAGCCGGAAGCCAACCGATGAGAAGAATCATAGATTTCGCATCGTTTCCGTAGATGGAAAGGTAAAGCTGTGTGAAAAATGCACCGCTAAGTCCCACATACCCTTTCATCAAACCCAACATCATACCTCGACCTTCAGGGAAGTTCTTAACACAGGTAACAAGTGAGCCGGTGTTTGCGAAATTCTGTGAATTTGCACCAATGCAGATGTAAACACACATCTGCCAAACAGCAGGTTTGGGTATCTTTTTGGTCACAGCAAGCCAAACCAAGAAATACCCAGCAAAATTCATGGCGGAACCAATCAAGAGAACGAACCATGGGGGTGTGACTTCTGCTATAAGTCCCGAAAGAACTCCAACGTTCGCACCCAGATCCTTGCTTGTTCCCAGAAGATTAAGGGTTGTCTGATCATAACCCAGAGTAGATTTAATCACCTTAGAGTAAACACCAAATAGATACGTAGCACCAGCACAAGCCATTATCAAGAACGAAGCAAACATCATGAACCATCGCCCCATAAGAACTTGCCACACGAAACGACAAAGTCCACCGCCTGAGCTTTCGTCAACCATGGTTCCAGTCAAATCTTTTGCAATCTCTGGGCTCAAATGACAAAAGCTTGATCTGAATAAGGAAAGTGTGATTCAACTGTCCATCAACCGGTGTACATGCATATATATATATATATATTTTCCAGTTGTAACAGGGAAAAAAAATTACTGGAAATTTTGTAAGGATAAACTCGAAGAGATTTCGAGGATATGATTGGATTACTGATGAATTAACAGTGAAGATTTTTGGTATGGAAAAAAAACCGCAGCAATCAGATAACAGAATGAGCACCAAACCTGTGAGCGAACAGTTAATATCATAACTTAGCTGGACACACTAATCAAGGAGCTGTGGAGCATTGCAATGACCCAAATATATGTATATATCTTTAAAAAAATTTTAAAACATTATCCTTGCCTCCAACTCATAATTTTTCAGATTAAAAGTAAAAATGTTATTAATCTTTCATGACAAATATATGTATATATTATATATATATTTTTGGGGGGAAGAATATATATGTATTTAAAAGCATATGAATTAAGAAATAGTAAATATATATATATATATATATTGATAATGATATATATATATTATGATATATTTTGGTCAAATTATATAAAGACATTAGATTACACCGCATATTTCTCCACTTGAGAAAAGACAATAATCTATGTAACTATGTAAGAACGACAAATTATATTTAAATGTAATAAATTTTTGATATTATTCATAATTAAATGAATTTGGATGACATTAATAACATATAATTTCGAATAAATATTTATTTAAATATAATTGGCGTTAATTTTTAAAAATTGTCACATTAGGAACGTGCAAATATTTTATTGTTTTTATTTTTATTATTTTTAAATTATCATATTGGAAGATTAAAATTATAATATATAATCTATTTTTATAGCTTCTCGTGTATGTTAGTTACTTTTTTTTTTTTTACTTTCTCCATATTCAATGACTAATTCTTGACTAGTTCATATTCAATAATTAATTCTTGACTAGTTCATAAAATGAAAAATTAGCCGGTTCAGTTCCGTAACTATATTTGTTAATTAACTAAAGTCAAAAATCTTTATTTTTAACCTGATAAGTTCTATATCTTTTTATGAGTAGCCTATTAAGTCCTTTCGGCAAAGAAATTTACATTTTTCAGTCAAAATTCATCATGTATCGGCACATAATGATTTTTTGAGGGGGCAAAATAATTCAAATTCTATTTTTCTCTCTGTTTCTTTTCAGACTAAGAAGCGGAGAGAATGACTAGGCCATCGCAGATGATGAGAAGCTAAACCCTGGTGGATTTAGAGTTCCGTAGCATTGTAAATACTTATTGTACAATTTATTTTTTTTAAAAGACGTCGACACTATTGTCACTGCTTTCTTATTTGGATCATTATCATCAGAACCCGACACGTGATTAATTTTGACCGAAAAGTTTAAATTTTTAGTTGAAAGGACTTAATAGGCTGCTCGTAAAAAGATATAGGACTTACTAGGTTAAAAAATAAATATTTTGAATTTTAGTTAATTAACAAAAATAGTTACGGAACTGAACCAACCAATTTTCCTTCATAAGATATATGGAAGTCAATTATCTATCTATTTTCAATGCGTCTTAGTTTAGCTTAAGAATAATGATTTGATTCGTCAAATACTATTTTAATAATAATATAACATTATTTAATTCATTGAAACAATTTATTAATTTTTATTGACTGAACTCTATCAATATTATTACATGTCAAAATGTGATTCGCCACAATTATAATTAATAATGTTAATTTTTATTAACTATTTAATTAATTTTAAAAAATTTTATTTAGCAAAGAAAAAATTAATTTTTTTTTTTTATTATTTACACTGCTTCAATAATAAAAACTATACAACTAAATTACCACATTAAGTTTTATTTCTCCTTCTTACCTAAGATAATCAAGCTTTTTTTTTTTTTAATTGATTATGTAGAAATAAGACTATCACACTCCGTGTGTTTATGTCAAGAAGACATAGCTTAGTGGGTAACAATCCCACTTATGTTATGTGAGGTTATAAGTTTAAGACTGGACAAAAATAAAATGCCTCAAATTAAAAAGGAAAATTGGACATTTTAGTCCCTATTTTATTTTTGTTTGGAAGAATTAGTCCTCATATTTTTTCTTTAACTTTTTTAGTCCTCAAATTAAAATGAATTGGATAAATAAGTCCTTAGGATCATATTTTTACATATTTTTTATGTCAAAAGTCACATAATTTGCATGTATAAATTTTTTGAAAGGATAAAAATACTCTTATTTAGTAACACACTTGTAAATTGCATGAATTTTGGCATAAAAAATAAAAAAAAAATATGTCTAAAATGACTTATTTATCCAATTAATTTTAATTTAAAGATTTAAAAAGTTAAAAAAAATATAAAAACTAATTCTTCAAAACGAAAATAAAATGAGGACTAAAATATCCAATTTTCCAATTGAAAAAAAAAAAAGGCTCCGTGTGTTTATGGTTTTCTTCTTCATCTTTTGGGCATTGGAGAAAGCCCATTATTATATGTGGACCTTTCCCATTTTACTTACAGTCCTACTTAGATATAAGGAGAAAGCCCATCCTATAATTCCGTCTATATCTAGATGAATAGAATTATCATTCCCTGGGCCCACACCCAAATTTTGTTAAACCTCACTTCGGCAGCAACGTGGCAACTCTATCTTTTATCCAAAAGTACGTAGGTGGTATATATCAATCAAAATTCTACCAGCAGCGAACTGACATTCTAATTCTATTTTGATAAAGAAACTTTTGATTTGACTTAGATTTAGAGATAGGAATGATGATTTCTCAAAAAATAAAGGTTGTTTTTAGACTGAAATTATTTTTTAAAATTTCATTCAAATTGAAAAAAAAATTGTATTTGTTTGGACATCATCTGACATGTTACTATTCAGTTCAGGTGACAAAAAAAATAAATAAAATATGAATAAGATATTCAATATATACATATAAATATATATAATTCAAATAAAATATCATCATTATACTAATAAAATATATTATTTTTGTCCCCGACTTAATAGACAACTTCTTAACTTGTCTCCATTTACTCCTCGTTTTTCGTATCCACTCAACTTTTTTTTGAAAAAAATAAGACTGTTTTTGGACTGAAATTTTTTTCTAAAATTTCACTCAAACTAAAAAAAAAATAGTTGTACTTGTTTGGACACCAATATGACATGTTACTGTTCATGTGTGGTGAGGTGGCAAAAAAATGAATAAAAAATTCACTCACTTACTGTAAATATTTAATATATACATATAAATATATATAATTTAAATAAAAAATCATCATTACACTAATAAAATATATTATTTTTGTCTCCC
>JAXGGT010000001.1:11092600-11107434 GCA_035583425.1 Marsdenia floribunda
TTTTTTTTACTAAAATAAAATTTATTGAGGACTCAAACTTAACCATTTTCATAAATTTTAATTATTTTAATTTTTTTTTTGAGATTTTGATATTTTTTTTCTGTTGTGGCTCGAACTCATGAATTATCAGATCTTAAGTGAAATCACTACAAACTAAGCTTATGCTATCTTGTTAGTTTCTAATTTTTTAATAATTAAAGAGAAAAAATAAAAATTGATGGTTGAGGGTTCGAATCTCTTATGGTCATAGGTCAAGGAGTTTCTCCCTTTATCTCTTGGCTTGTCAAGAGGTTAAGGGTTCAAACTTCATTCGGGGTTCTACAGTTCGAGATATATTCGTAAGCGTGGGTATACCTGCACTGTTGGATTTATCTGATTAATTTGGGTTGAAAAAGACTGGAATACGACTTAAAAAAAAAAAAAAAAAAAAAGTCCTTAGTGAGAGATATAAGCGGAGACGTGAAAGAAAATAAACTATCCAGAGAAAGACACGTAGCAAAATACTCTGCGGGATACGGTGGACCACTTGGCTAACATTCCAGAGAGCTCCTTCACTTTTGAAGACCGTTAGTTCTCTTCCCACCTTTTGCCCCTCTTCTTATTTTGTCTTTACTATCACTCACGCTTTTCTTGCCCTCACGCTTCTTTTATTCCTACATTTCCCCTTCTTCTTCTTCTTCTTCTTCTCCTTCTCCTTCTCCATTTTTCTTGGGGATTTTGCTGAATCCACAGCAAAATGAAGCGACAGATCTTGTTTCATTATCTTCTTCTTTTGATTAGCTTCCTGGCAGTTCCTTTCTTATCCGATGCTTTACTCAACTTACCACTTGATTCTAGATTCCCATCTGCCGAGGCTGAGAAATTGATTCGAGACCTCAACTTGTTCCCCAAGGAACCTATCAATGTTGTCGATCATGATCCTTTGGCTTCCTCTGCATCTGCTTCTGAGATCTTCGAGAAACCGCTCAGATTTCCCAACTTATTTGCTGGTTCAAATGGTTCCATTCAAGAACTAGGTCACCATGCTGGTTATTACAAGATTAAACACTCGCATGCTGCTAGGTTAATATTTCGATTTAATTTCTATTTCCCTTACGGTTCATTATTCTGGGTTCCCCCCTCCCTCTCGAGGGAGATTAGTGGCTTGTAGAAGACAGAAGAGTGATGTGCGGAAGGATGTTTTATGGACATTGAGCATTCAGTTTAAAATGAAATATGTTTTTTAATTAGCCATCTTCAAATATATTTCATCATTAATGAAAGATTCTTTTCTCTAAAATTTAATGGGTGTTCCGAATATTAAGGATTTTCAAGGTTGTGACCTCTGCTCTTATTCCATCTGCGTGTTTAAACATTAAGGATTTTTGTCACCACTCTTTTTGCGTTGAATGGGTTTTAGTTTTCATCTTTGCTAGTATCTTCTGGTGTTGTAGGTTGTTTTACTTTTTCTTTGAGTCGCGCAACAGCAAGGATGACCCTGTTGTTATTTGGCTGACTGGAGGGCCAGGGTGCAGCAGTGAACTTGCAGTATTTTATGAAAATGGACCTTTGTCCATTTCACATAATTTGTCGCTTGTGTGGAATGAGTATGGTTGGGACAAGGTAAATGTTATACTTGTTGCATTTATTCTCTATATTCTTCAAGATTTGTTTATTAAAATGTCTTCTTCATATTTTGCCTGTTGGAGCTGAACCCACCTGTTGGCTCCTTATCCTGGATTTCTTTAGGATATGGTTGAGTTTAATGGTGTACTGATTTACAGTCAATAGTTTTGCTTTGGATTGGGAAGCATTTTAGTTTGTGCTTCTATTCAAGATTATTAGATTTGGCTATGCTGTCTATTATTGTATATTAGATGTAGCCTTCACATTTAATTCTGTGACGGAAAATTGGCCTGTTTAGTCCTCTAATTATTTTCATTAATTAATATAAGTCCACAATCTATTTTTTAACTTGTTAAGTTCTACATCTTTTAAGTCCTTCCGGCCAAAAATTTGAATTTTTCGGCCAAAATTCATCACGTGCCAAGCACGTAATGATTTTTTAAGTACAAAATCGTCTTTTTGAGCAAATTCATCAAAAAGCTGTGAATTTAGACTAACTGCAGAGTCTTATAAAGTTATTTTTTTCGTATAGACAATTTTGGCCGAAAAATTCAAATTTTTGGCTGGAAGGACTTAATAGGCTGCTTGTAAAAAGATGTAAAACTTAACAGGTTAAAAAAATAGATTGTGGACTTATGTTAATTAATGAAAATAGTTAGAGGACTCAACCGGCCAATTTTCCTTCTGTGACTCTTTGGAACTTGTTTAAGGATTTTAGTTCTTCCATTTCTGCTTTGCCATTTTTACTAGAAATACACTGTGAAATAATCACAAATTTTGAGGAGAAACTGAATGATCTCTAAATTTTTAGCGCTCTTAAGATGGAATGTTAAGTTAGGTTCGTTCCCTGCTCTATTTTTGTATGGTTGTGCAGCTTGTATTTATTTGTACCCAAAAACCTGAAATTCCAAATGCTTGGGATGGAAAACATACTAGCTGAAAGCTGTAACATTACCTAAGCCATGTGCATTCTCTGGACCTTGTGATTGCGTATTGATCTCTTCAATAGGCCATTTTCTTTGTCATATAGCTGTATACTTGGTGTCATCCCACTCAACCCACTGAGTCAAGTAGAAGGGTGAATCAGAGATCCAACTAAGGGTTTGCTTGTTTTGGTGCTTGATGATCTTGTAAAACATTTTCCTATTTTCACGTATTTGTTTCAATGGAAAATGAAGTTTTAGAAAATGATTGCAGATTTCAAAAAGGGAAACATGTTTTTTTTCCAAAATGCATTTCATTGATTTTTTGAGTTACAAAGTAGATTTTAATAACTATTTAATGGGTGACTTTTTTCCTTGGATGGATAAATAGAATTTTTATCAGGACTTTATTGATAGTCTGAGTAAACTTTGTTCATTCTATCATGGACAATTTTATACATTGAATGTTAATTATGTTTGATTGACAACATTACCTTTTGTAAAATTCATTATAGTCACTATTTTCAATTTTGTAGACGAATGTACCTTTGGTATATAACTTTTATTTCAATATGTATTTATAGTCAATTTTTTCTCTCCTACTTATAAAGTGGATTTTGATTGCAAAATAGTTATTTTATGTTTGAATTATAAAATGGATATTGATACATGCACATATGTATATACAACACAAAATTTTACATTTTAATTTATATAGTAGATTTTCATCAATAATGTATAAATAATTTCTTTTATGGAAAAACAAATAAAATTTCAATCACTATTACTAAAATTCTAATGTCAAATGGTTGCAAATTATCTATTTTAATGCTTAATTTGTAAGAATTATATTGAATAATGAGATCATAATTTGTCTGTTTTAATTATTGTAAAATATTTCCTCATAATAATATACCAATCATGTGAAAATATTTTCTTTATGTCACCCAAACAACGGTAAGTGATCCATTTTCAAGGATATAATTTCACCTAAAAAATGGTTTAGGGAAAATCCATTTTATGTGAAAACAAGCTTGTCATTTAAATTTCTAATTCAAAACATTTCTCATAATTTAGCTGCATTATATAATTTGGATTAAACAGGTGTTTTGTTGACGCAAGAGTTGTGATCCCTATTTGGAAAAATATGTTGTGTCTGGAATTCTGTTGCATTTGGTAGAAATGTCAAAATGACAGTATTTTCACGTTGTCTGTCTGTAGGTTTCAAATCTTTTATATGTGGACCAGCCTGTTGGAACTGGTTTCAGCTATAGCACTGATAAGCGTGATGTTCGACATGATGAAATGGGTGTTAGTAATGACTTGTACGACTTTTTGCAGGTCCTTCTCTTTTCTTAATTATTAATACAAGGATTCATTATTGTTGTTTTTGTTGGTTGTGGTGTTATTGTTGGTTGTGGTGTTATTGTTGTTGTGTATGTTAAGCTCATTCATGATACTGTTGACATATTACCAACTGAAAATTTAACTATTTGCTTGAGTAACATGATGAACAATTTCCTGCCCACAAAAATAGTAGTTTTATTGCTTTTGAGAGTTTTTATAGGGACTTATGCTTGATTATAATCATAATTCCACTATTTCATGTAATGTACAATCTAGGTTATTACGGTGGACATTCAATATCCTGAAGGATTTGATATTTTAATTGGTGTGGTAACATATTGACGTATGGATCTAAGAATACATTGTGTTGTTTGATTTCCCATTAGTATTGTGGATCTAAGAATACACTTGTGTTGTTGGATTTCCCACTAGTACTGCTGGAAATATTGGTTATGGTTTTGCATAATCATTCTATTCCTTCAGGATTACTAGTTCCTAAGCTTGAATGTTGATGGCAACTGCAACTGGAGATGGCGAGTATATGTATCAGTTTGAATATAAATCTAAAATGTTACTGTGTATTGAAAGTTTATTCTAGATTTTTCTGTTGAATTCAATTTTACAAGGCTAATAATCGAATATTTAAATTTCCAGGCCTTTTTTATCGAGCATCCTGAGCTTGCAAATAATTACTTCTATATAACTGGTGAATCATATGCTGGGCACTATATCCCTGCTTTTGCTGCCAGAATTCACCGTGGAAACAAAGCTAAAGAAGGGATTCACATCAATCTGAAGGTTTTGCTAGCTCTACAAATATTTAAATATTATTCATACACTTATCTTCTTACTTTACACAAATGTTTAAACAGGGTTTTGCTATCGGTAATGGCCTCACTGATCCAGGGATTCAGTATGGAGCTTATGCTGATTATGCTCTGGACATGGGAATTATTTCAAAGTCTGATCACAAAAAAATTAATACCTTGCTTCCAGTGTGTGAGGCTGGAATAAAGCTTTGTGGTAATTATGTTGGACATTTGATGTTTGATCCCTTCTAAATGAAATGTTTATTCCTTCACATTCCCACCTTCTCTTCCACAAAAGATGAGTAGGGGGCATAACTAGGGTCCTGTTTCTTGGCTATATAACATTTATTCTTTTCTCAGGAACTGATGGGAAAATCTCTTGCATGGCTTCCTATTTGGTTTGCAATGTTATATTCAACTCCATTTTGAGACATGCCGGTGATATCAATGTAAGAAGATTACATATATGTTATATTTTTTCCCTTCTGGTGTAGCACTTATGTGCTTTTTAGGAAATACTAAATTCATAATGAGCTCTTGATGAACCATCTATCGCTGAATAAATAATTACTGACATCACAATGTCACAGTATGAGGAAATATGGAAATAAGGATCACTATTGACAAGCTTAATGCCCTGAACACCATGTAAACAAGCACTGTTTAAATGAAGAAAGCTAGAGTATGATGATGAGCATGGGGGAGCTTTTGTCTGCTCGATTTAATTCATTCATTGAGAAAACTAATTTCCATGTAGTGCACCTAAGAAGTTTCTTTTATAGTTTTATTCCATGTAATTCCGTTTGGGTTCCTTTTCGTAATCTTAAAATATTTTACTCAGCTTTGAAGTGTACTCATGATTGCTATGGTTAGTTAAGTTTGTTTGTTGACTGGAATCTGGAAAATACTTTTCTTCTGGTAAATTGTCTTCTCCTCTACATAGATAGGCAGAACAATACATCATATATAAGTTCCCCATTTTTAAATTCTCAGCAGGTTGAGCTATCAAAAAAATCTTGTATCTTGCTAACTGGGATTACCATTATAAGAACAGTAAACTCATCATATTTTTAAATTGAGGTCAAATTCAGACTGTAGGATTTCTTCGCTTAAATGTATCTCCATCCTAGTTGGAAACATTTTTTTATGGATATCTTATGAGGCGGTTCATCAAAATCAAGAATTTTCTTTAAAGACATTATTGAGTACAAATTCTTTTCCAATACAACACATGTTTAAAGAGTTTTTATTTACCTTTCCAATTGAAATACATGTTATCTTTTGTTAATAATTATTGATGTTTCATTTTGCAGTACTATGACATTAGAAAGAAATGCGTGGGCAGCTTGTGCTATGACTTCTCTGACATGGATAAATTTCTAAATCAGAAGAATGTGAGGCAGGCTCTTGGAGTGGGAGACTTGGAATTTGTCTCTTGCAGTACAACTGTTTATGCAGCCTTGCTCGTTGATTGGATGAGAAATCTTGAAGCAGGCATTCCTGCCCTTCTTGAGGATGGTATAAATATGCTAATATATGCTGGAGAGTATGATCTTATTTGCAATTGGCTCGGTGAGATATACTTTGCTTAGCTTTTAAATCCATATGAGGTTGAATGATTTTTGGCTATATATTTTAAGATCTAACTTTTGTCATTTTTAAATGTACTAATACTTTGACTAGGCAATTCAAGATGGGTTCATGCCATGCAATGGAGTGGTCAAAGAGGGTTTGGTGCTAGTTCTGAGGTACCCTTTCTGGTTGAGGGTGCTGAAGCAGGAATGCTGAAAAATTATGGACCTTTAAGTTTTCTCAAGGTCTACCTTTGGCTCTCTCCTTAAAATGCATAACAAAGTGTACATATGCAGATACGTTCTTAATTATGTGTGTGTATATTGGGCAATCTGCAATGTCCTTCTTTTAGCTTTTAAAAACACATTGAGTTCTTACCTACTTAATCGTTTCAATTGATTGATGCTGAACTAAAACGTATGATTCTCTTGAACAGGTCCATAACGCTGGACATATGGTTCCCATGGATCAGCCTAAAGCTGCATTAGAGATGTTGAAAAGGTGGATGGATGGCTCACTTGCAGGAAAATCTACCAAGTCAGAAAAATTAGTTTCATCTATATGATTTCTGATAGGCAGGTAGTTTCTCTGGGATTGTGTGAGATGCTTGTAGATATTCCGGACCACAACACCTTATCTTTTAGACTCGTTCTCTACTGCACATTAGAGGACTTTATTCTAGGGTTTCACTTTGTGACCTTTCCACGTGACACAATCTTCTGTGTGCGCATTTACCTCTAGTATTGGAGGACTCGGTGAAAGTGAGAGAAACAAAAGAAGGATAAAACTGTTCTGTCGTATCTTTTTTATATATAATGAATGTTCTAGCAGTCAATTAACTTATTTCACGTCCAAGTAGTAAAGATCTTCCTTGAGCAATGTTTCTAATTCAGATTCTTTTTATGAAGAAATGAGTATTGACTGCTCTGAGTGAGTTTTTTCTCTGAATAAAGGGTTTTATCTAGTTAGAGTCAGAATTAGGAGATCTAGATTTTATGGAAGCTCAAACAAAGAAAACCTGTGATAAACTATGAGGCTGCATTGTTTTGTTGATTTCTGGTTTTAATCAGATGAAACCAAACTTGCAAAGTGTATGTATGGACATTATTTCATCAATTAAGTTGGTAAGGTAAGGTGTTATTTTAGCGTAAATGAGGTTGTGGAATCGAAATAGCACCCACGTATACAGTCGTTTAAAAATTTGGGGTTAGAGTTTACTTTCTGTAAGAGACTTACCGTCTCGAACGGGACTAGCAGAAACTTACCGTCTCGAATGAGAATTAGTCTTACTGTCTCGAATGAGAATTAGTCTGAATGTAGATATGACTGGTGTCGCTCATAGTTGGGATCTATTTAGGACACCGCATGTACTAAGGAAAAAAAAAAAGGGAAATAAACTCAATGAATCATATTTATTCAAATTATTGTTAAATATCATCTTTCATTCTACTAGATATTTTTTTTTCAAAATTTATTATATGGATGCTAAATTTAATACAGAAGTATTATTTTTAGATTATCTATTAATTTTAATTATAATATGATATTATGCCACTTATTCACATTTACAAAAATAAGTATCGAACAAGATATATGTAAATTGGTAAGATGTTCTTTTAACTTAAGTGAAATTAAGAGATCGAAATCTCGCACAATTTACCTACCACAAGGGATCTACTTGGCTCGATTAAAGGTGCCGCCCATAATTGAAATTCGTTCTAGTACACTAAAAAAAATAAGTATCGAACTCTGTAAAGAAAAATAGTGTGGTGGGTGAATCAGGCCACAGAAACCACGGCTTTGATTAACAAACAGGCTGTGGCCCGCTGGGCTTTTATGCAGTGGAAAATTATTGGGTTTGGATATGGAGTGTATGTGTATATTTGACAGTGTGACTAACTCCATTCTCGCCGGGTCACAATGCCGCCAAACAACAGCCGGACTTTCGATGACGATGATGATGATGAGACCTTCTACTACCGCTACTCCTCCACCGGAGCACCGTCGCAGCCTTCCACCTCCACCAACGCTACCAACAAACGCGGTAGCGGAGGTTTAGCTCCATCGAAATCGACAGTCTATGTTAGCAACCTAGACTACTCATTAACGAACTCTGATCTTCACACCATCTTCTCCACCTTCGGTAAAGTCGCCAAAGTCACGGTACTCAAAGACCGCCAAACTCGTCAGAGCCGTGGCGTTGCGTTTATCCTGTTCGTGTCTCGAGATGACGCCCTGAAGGCCGTTAAAGGAATTGACAAGAAAGTGCTCAACGGAAGAACCCTCTCTGCCTCTATTGCAGCTGATAATGGCCGTGCTCCCGAGTTTATAAGAAAGAAAGTGTACAAGGACAAAAGCAGGTGTTATGAGTGCGGGGAAGAGGGGCATTTGTCGTACGAGTGTCCGAAGAATTCGCTGGGACCTAGAGAAAGGCCTGCACCTTCGAAGAAGGGGAGAAGGGAAAGCTCGAGCCACAGTATTGGGAGGAGGGAAGAAGAGGAGGAGGAGGAGGAGGAGGAAGAAGCGGGAATGTTTGAAACAGAAAATTGGGCGTCGGCTGTTGATAAGGGAGCAGAGGAGAGGTTATTGGGAGGCGGAGCAGAGAAGGAAGGATTCAATAAGCAGAAAAGGGAGAAGAGAAAAGGTTATTTCAGTGATGAGAGTGACGAAGATGAAGAGTGAAACTTTCTGTTTGTAGTTTTCGGTGTTGAAGGGATTTGTGGAAACATTGGGAGCTGCGGGTAGAGAATGCTTTGGAGTCCTTGATTGAAGGTATGGATATCCGTTGAAGTTCTTTATTGATCTTTGTTTCTTGCTAATTTGTGTTTTGGGATTTTCTTTGATAGTTGATTTTTAATTCATCGTTATTGTTTGATCTTAATCATGTTACACTTCCGTTTGATGTTTAATAACTGTGTATTTCTTCATGGTCAATCACTTGATGTACCTCATGCAATTTTTGTACGAGGAACTCAGAGAGATAACTGCTTTTCTGTCTATTGATATCCTTTCTTAATGGCTGTGGCACACCATGTCTTTATTTGTTGAGTGATGCTGGATTGCACTGTGGTACCTATATTCTACAAATGTTGATGAAGCTTTATCTTCTTAGGTAATGAATCATATATTCATTTAATGATTCCACTATAAAGTGTGCTAGTTTTCTGGCAGTGTGGACTTCCTTGCTGCTGGGATAATCAATTGAACAATTTTTTTTTTGGAATATTTTCTTTATGCTTTTTCTTTTCTTTCTTTTTTGTGGGTGATCACATGAGAAAGCAATCAATCATATCACTGTTACATTTTACCGATCTGCTGTAGATAAATTTGCATTTTTAGATGTTTGTTATGTTGATTGTTCACTACATTTGGCCAGGCTATGGACGTGGAAGACTTACCTAACCCATAAAGCATTATAATTTTCTCTTGCTGAAGCCTTCACTTAGTACGCATGCTACTTTTGTTACAAAATGATTTGCTTTTATGGTGTTAGTTTCAAGGTGGTTGAACTGGCTAGGCTTCTTTTCTGAAAGTAAACTGCTTCCCTGGAATCTCAGTTTGTGGGGACTTCAATTGATCTGAATATTATATGACCTTATTTGTTTGGTTCCCTTCTTAGCTTATTGTCTAGTGGTCCTGATCTGCCATCTTGCTCTGGTGGTGCACTTTCTGCTTTGGTGAACCTCATATGTATAGCAGCAGTTAGGAAAAAAGAAAAAGTATTGCTATGGTCATCTTCTCTAGTTTCTTGAGCTGATCATTTTAAAAGCTGGTTCAGCTTCTTCTGATCTTAATCTCTATGTAAACAAATATTGAAGCTCAAGAGATGCTCATGGCCAGGTGATGTTTGGAAGAGTTTCTGCATTCTAAAGCCACCATGAGCACTCTGAGCTAACTTGAACCACTTGTACTTCAATGTTTGGAACTAATGAAGTTCTTTCTCAAATTGTTCAAGCTTGGGTTCAAAGGATTAGTACACCCTTCAAAACAACATAATAAGAGTCCTTTTATCATATCATTTAAGAGAAAGAGTACTTCTCTTGCTAGTTTGTTATGGAAAGCTTAAAGTCCAAACAACTTACAAGCCAAGCCAAGTTCCTTAGGACTATTTGATCATAAAATTAAAGAGCTAGAACGCATCTCTAGCAATACCATGCTGGTGTAACTTGACATCCTGAAAGCATCCTTATCCTGATTGATTTCTCATGGCCTGCATGCATGCAAAATAATGAAACATAGTTCAAAGCCAAATTATGCAGACCTCTAAAAGCAAGTTTTTAGTTACCATCATTTCATGGTCCCCCATGATTTCCTCAATCAATTCCTTCACTGGCTTATCAGCACTATTTGGAACAAGAGCAGCAAACACTGGAGGTTCAAGTCCTGCATAAAAAGGACCAGGAGGCATATGCAATTCCAGCTTCAAACAATATGAAAATTGAACCCTTTCTCTGTACATGAAAGCACTTGGTTGGGTGAAAGAGTTAATAAGTAGTAGTCATTACCAGTTTCTGGGAAGGTGTCGATAAACATCATCATTTCCTCTCCAGTTAAACCAGATAGAATGCATATTCTTGGCAATGATTTGGCAATCTGAAAAATCATAACAAAAACATAGAGAAGTTAGATGCCAAATTTGTGTTGTTTAGCAACGTTAGAAAGTTTAGGAATGTTGTTACCTCCTCAACTTCCAAGTTGTGTTGTTTGGTGTTCACAGCCTCCCACAACGAGGCATTAATCATCTCTTCTGTGCAGAAAACAATCTGCAACATGAAACCAAAGATTTGAAAATGCAGCCATGTTTACACCCCCCTAACAGTGTGGGCGAATGGAAGTAAGCAAAATAAAACACCACCTAAAAGCCACCAACAAACCCTTGGGCATTCTCAACCCATGTAATTAAGAAAGGGAGAAATTTTAAATAACGAAGGAAGAAGAAAAGAAAAAAAAACAAACAGTGGAGAGAGATTAAGCTACATAATAAGGAGTCACCTGCAGAAATTCACCATCCAATTCCTTGAGAAGTTGTTGAATCTGCAACAAGCATAAACAATTCAAGAATTGTTTCGCCAAAACTTGATGCATACAATTTCAGGAGACCTTAAGGTCTCCCTCTCTCTATATATATATATGCAAAGTGAAGCACATTTTTAACTTTTACACAAAAAGACTCTCCAAGGAACTTTATACATTTTCAAGCCATCCAGAAAGTCTCTGTGCTTCAGAATATAATAAAACCAACTTGGAAAACATGTATAGTGTAACTATTTGTGTCACCGTAGCAGCAGCCACATCAAATGTTTTAGAGATGGAGGAGATGATGAACATCAAATTAGTTTAAACAGCCTTTGCAGTCTAAATTTTGGATGCATAAAAGCAGGGGAAATGATATAACAGTTATGACAATGTGACATGTTATGTGAACTTTGTGTAACATTTTTTTACCCAACGAAATGTGGACACTGTATGTATGACTAATGAAATTGCAGGACTCAACTAGCCTTTGACAACTAAATCTCAATAGCACTTCAGAATGGAGATTTAGATTTAGCATCTGATTGCACCTGTGCTGCCTCCTCCACTTGGAATCCCAACAACAGTAAAGCCTGCAAATGGAAAAGGATTGTGACTATATGAGTCATTAGTTGGACTGGTAAAGTGAGAAGCATTTCTGGGTCATAAATAAAGGCAAGTCATATTTATGTTTTCTTAAGAATGTCTTGATTCTTTGAACAAACTTGGTTCAGCAATGCAAGCAGCTTGTGAGGTTTTGCAAATATATATATATGCACGGATGTCCAAAAAAGGCATATCATTAACAATACTTGTTCATCATGAATGTCAACCTTCAAGAAAAACAAAGGAAAAAAAAAAAAAAAAAAAACTATACTGAAAAAAGAAATCACAGTGTGGTAAATGGTGAGCTTAATGTTTGTTATAAAAATCAAAAAAGGGGAAAAGAAAATCGAACTGAATGATACTGGGAATTGAATTTATTTTCTTCTATGATGAAAGAACTAACCAGATGAACTTACTGGTGGACCATATCGAGGGTCTTCAGCATTTAGAGGAACAAATTTAGAATCTTCAACCAACTCAGCAGCAACCCCTGTTGACATTTGGAAGAACAAATAGTTACAAGCACAAGAAACAAACACATACAGCCCACCCCCCCCCAAAAAAAAAAAAAAAAGGGAAAAAGTGAGAGTAAGGAAAACATATATGACAGCGGGTTGTTCAAAAGAAGAAGAAAACCAAGCCAAATACCATCGGAAGATGCCTTCGTAATGCTGTGCTCAAGCTTCAAAGAGTAAGAACTTTTTGGCAATGCGAAAAATGTTGAAATGTGCGAATTTACAAAAGGGTTTGGTAGCAGCGTTAGTTTATAGGTTAAATCACAGCCAGAACGGAAGCTCCGATGAGCAGTGAACAGATGAGAAGCCATCAATGGCGGTTCTTCTGTTCTCAGTGTTTTCTTTACTGCCGATTATGGATGTTATCTGTTA
The DNA here is from genome assembly GCA_035583425.1 of Marsdenia floribunda. Lineage (NCBI taxonomy): Eukaryota > Viridiplantae > Streptophyta > Magnoliopsida > Gentianales > Apocynaceae > Marsdenia > Marsdenia floribunda. Next base: position 11,105,363 of record JAXGGT010000001.1, read on the forward strand.
TCTTCGGGGGTCTATTGATACTTTCCCCCCTGCCCCCATTAGAAATAGTGAAAATGGTCCTCAAAATATCTAGGATTTTCAATTAAGTTCCTAAAAGTATTTTTAATTAAGGATAGAAAAATTGAATGTTTTAGTTACCATATTTTTATATTTTGGACAATAGATTTTTTTTTTTTTTTTTAAATGTAATTATATTTCATTTTATTTTTAATTAGACAAAAGAGTCATTTTAGTTAAATTTTAATAATTGTTAATCATCCGCGTATCAAACACGTGTATGTCCATGAAAGGTATTATTTATAATCCTACTAATCAATTCGGATCCTAAATGAACCCTTATTTCTTCTAATTTAATTTAATTATTTTCATTTTTAATTAGGTAAATTGGTATAAATAGTCCTCAAACTATGGTCATTTGGTGACATTGGTCTTTGAATTAATTTTTTTTGGTAATATTAGTTCCTGAACTATGTTGAATTATGTGTCATTGGTCATTTTGGTTAAACTTTTTTTACTAAGTTACTGTTTAAGTTTTTTTTTTAAAAAAAAAAAATTTGCACAGAAGCATTTTGGTCTTTTTACTGGAAAATTAAAAAAAAAAGAAAAAGAAAAAAGAAAGAAAATAGTCTTCTTCTTAATAGAAAAATTTAACCAAAATGACCAATGTCACATAATTCAACATAGTTCAAGGACCAATGTCGCAAAAAAATTAATTCAAGGATCAATGCCACACAATTCAACATAATTCAAGGACCAATGTTACAAAAAATTAATTCGGAGACCAATGTCACCAAATGACCATAGTTTGGGGACTATTTATGCCAATTTGCCTTTTTTATTATTTTCCTTGTGAGATAGTTTGATTGAAAAAAAGTAAGGAATTATTAAAATTTAAATAAATGAATAGTAATTGATAAAAATATCCGTTACAGATTTTTAGTAGCTAAAAATATCAATATTTGGTCAAAAGAATTTGTTATCTAAATAAAAATAAAAATTAATTTAATTATTTTTTTTTAAAAAAATTAGGGTGTATTTGGGTAAACGTTCAACTGGAAAAAAATGACTTATTCGAGACAAACTATCATTTTTTATGAATCTTGTCCCCTATTATTTTTAAATTGAATTTTATGTTGAAAAAAGTTGAGGTTAAATATATAGGTTTTATAAGTATAATGATTGTGTGTATAAGAGAATGTTTGTTTTGGGAAATATGTATAAAAATGATTTTATTAATAATATATATTTTTTAAATAAGGTGAGATCCATAACCTTTATAGGTATATTTTATAAATGTATTTTTGGAGGACAAATTTTTTTCAAAAAAAATGGTGTTTAAATGTGCTGTTGTATTGGAGACGACCATTTTTCACTTTTTTTTTTTTTTTTTTGGTAAATTGGATTTGCATTAAGAGAGGAAAAGAAAAATTACAGAGGAACAAAAAAAAATATACCAAAAGAACCTACAGAAGGAGCTAGCACGCCTATATAGATCTAAGTCCCACCTCTGTCACACCAGACAGCAGGTGGGAGAGTCGTAAGGTCAATAGATCCACAGAAGTGTCCAGCCTTAGCCCACTGCGCCAAATTGTGTGCACTTCTATTACAGTCCCGGGGCACAAAAACTAGTTTCCACAGACAGTGTTGAGTTAGCAATTTTCGTCCAACTGGCAAAAGTGAAGCAGCTCTCCAATCTACGTAATCGTTCAACCCATTCAACGCCATCACAACATTAAAAGCATCCCCTTCAATTGTGACATCCTGCAGTTGCAGTGAGGTGGCAATGGTAAGGGCTTGGATAGCCGCTTCAGTCTCCGCACAGAAAGCGTTTTCAGACTCAAAGCGGTTCACCCAAGCCCCTTTAATAGCACCAGCACTGTCATGTAAAATCACTCCAGTAGTAGTAAGGCCATGGCTGAAAGTCGCATCAAAATTCAATTTTAAATGGCCGGCAGTAGGAGGGGACCATGTAGACAGGTGGCAGGGAGTACCATGAATGGTTCTTGGCACGTGGCGGGCCACACTAGCTTTCCAGTACCTGATGAAAGCCCGATTAATGGATGAAGAGATAT
>JAXGGT010000001.1:11107534-11118192 GCA_035583425.1 Marsdenia floribunda
AATTTTGGTTGGGAGGACCAATTTGGGAAATAGAAAATAGATAAAGGATCAATTTGGATAAAATTAAAGTTATAGGATCAATTTAATGAAATATAAATAGTTAAAGAACTAAATCGAAGAATTTTCCTAATATCTATTTCTCCGTTAATTCCTTTCCCAGACAACTTAAATAAAAGGAGGCTTCAGATCCATATACGTTAAGGTCATCAGATGGGCCTAAAAAAGCCCAAAGATTTTTCTTAAAAAAAAAAACAATTATTATGGACTTTTACACATTTAATGAAAATTTTTGAGACCTAAATTTGAATATATATATATATTTTTTTAAATGGTAGTATTTCAGACCTTTTTAATCCAAATTAATCTACCCAAGAAGGTTTAATAGTGCGAAGATATTTCGAATTGTATAACACCCGAATGAGATTACCCCTACACCCCTTGACAAGCCAGGAGAAGTTCCTCTAAATTTGATAATTTTGATTATAAGAAACCAATATTTCTTTTGAAAAAAAAAATAAAATTATAAGATGTTTTTTTACCTTTAATGTGACCCAAAATTATGAGTTTTTTGTGGTTATACGTGAAGCTTCTACCACTAGAACAAATTCATTATTATCCTAGAAATAAATAATTAGAAATGAAAATTAGTTCTCCAAGGAAAAAACCTTGTATGCAGTCGTTTAAAATTTGGGGATAGAGATTATTTCTCTCAAGAAATCTATCCAACTCAAGCAGGAATTAATCTGAATGTAAACATAGTTGAAATTTATTCAGAACACCTTGTGCACTATGCAAAAAATAATAATAATAATAATAAATAACAATGATTCTAATTAATGTTTTAAGTTTCAAAAATCCCAATTTAATCTCTAACTTTTCAAGAAAATCATTTTGATATTTTCTGTCATAATTTTCACCCCAAATTTATTCAGAAATAATAATTGTTTCAGTAACGTAGAACAATTGAAATGTATGAAAACTCACTCAATGATTCGATTGAATCTTTAATATTTTGAGGACTAATTTGCATTAGACAAAGAATCAATGACCCAGTAATTATTTTACAAAATTACTAGCCCTAAAAGCTTTGAGCTTTCAAAAAAAGAAAGAAAACTCGTTTTCTGTTTCAGAAAAGGGATTGATCTTTGTTCTTCAGATTCACCTGTGGAGACTTGAAAGGAAACCCCTTTCAGTATTTCAATGGAATACAAAAGAATTTTTTCAGTTCCAATTCTTTCTGTGTTTTTATTACTGGGTTTTGTTTATTATGTCACAGTCTTCATCTTCATTGAAGATTCCTTACGTTTGAGTAGCTCAGCAGGATCAAGAACTGCTTTGATCTTCACCTTCCTGGCTTTTCTATGCATTTTCTCTTTCTTGGTCTGTATTCTCACTGACCCAGGTGGTGTTCCGTCTGGTTTTGTGCCTGATGTTGAAGGAAGTCTCATTTCAGATCAAGAAAATAAGAATACTGTAAGTACCTTTATCCTTTCATTTACAGCAGGGGATGCTTTAAGCTGTAATTAAATTCTACCAGATGAAAATTAAGTTAGGGAATTTATAAGTGTAATCAATCGAGTTATTCTATGTACTAAAATGAATCTGTTTTAAAGTGATCGAAACTTTCAATTGCTTTAATGGGTATCCACAATTTAGGAGTTTCTGAGGCTGGCGTCATTCTTTAATCATTATCTTCCAAGGTACTTGTTGTTTGCATTTATGTTCATAAGGACTGCAAAGCTTTCTCCTGGCCATCTTGGGTTGCTTGTGAATCAAGAGGAGGTGGAGAAAGACTGATGAAACTATTGAGGAATGTTGAACTTGGGACATTTCCATAAGAGTCTATTCCTAAGTAGTGATAGTTTCAGAAAATTGTTTTGTTTCTGTTCTTATATTGAAACTCGGGATTAGGATAGCTATTCAATTTGATGCCAAGTATACATATTATGTATTTTTGCTGTGTGAGTTATCTCTCAAAAGTTTTCTTGCATTAGCAAGTCTCATTTGCTTGTACCTGCATCAATGTTGAGGATTTTTACTGCAAGATTATGAATTTTTTCAAGGATATCGTATGGTTTAGGGCTAAAAATTCTGAACTGCTTGATTTGCAACATGTTCTCCACCAGCGTTGTGATAAATGTTCAGCATTCAAACCTCCTAGGGCTCATCACTGCCGTGTCTGTCGAAGGTGTGTTTTGAGGATGGTGGGTGCTCTCTAATTACTGTTTAGAAAAGGAAGGGGAAAAGAATGTGTTATAACCCTTTTTTTTTTTACGCAGAAAGGCTGACTCTTTCTTGTGAGATATAATGCAGGATCATCATTGCATTTGGATAAATAATTGTGTTGGGCACAGGAACTACAAAGCATTTTTTGATCTAGTGTTCTATGCCACTGCTGCATGCCTCTATTCTTCAGTATGCCATATTCCTTAATTTCTGTTTCTTTTACTACAGTATTACTTTTCTTACTTGAACTGACCAGGTTAAACTTCCCTGTTTTCTCACTTGTGGTTACGTAGATCATAATTGTTAACTGTGTACGTCACAAAGACTGGGATTTCAAAGGAGTGCTTCCTCTCAAGTTCTTCTATGTGAGTTAGCCGTATTATCTAGGCCCATCCGCTAATGTACATGTACTATTATATCATTAATTGCTTGACCTGCACATTCTGAAATAGCTCTTAATTGGTCTTCATCTTTTTGAAGCTGTGTATTTATGTGTTTTAAGCATTTCTAAAAAATTCTCGTGGTGTTTATGTTTCAGGTAGCATCAGGGACTATGATTTTTGGTTTAACTCTAACATTGGGTACACTGTTGAGCTGGCATATCTACCTTACTGTTCATAATATGACAACAATAGAGGTAATGTTGAAGGTTTTCTTTTCTGTATTTTGGTGATTTCATGGATGTCCTTTTATGTGGTTGATGATGGTCCCTTCTGATGAAATATTGACAGTACCATGAGGGAAAACGAGCAGCCTGGTTGGCTCGAAAATCTGGCTTGAAATATCATCATCCTTTTGACTTGGGACCTTACAGAAATATTTCATTGGTATGTCTACTTCTGCAACTCAAGAATTGCTGCTTTTCATCTCATTAGTTCTTCATCTTCTTTTATGTGAGTCTTCACAGGGTGAATGCAGCAGATCACCCTCTTGCATTGAGATGTATTTCTACATGGATGAGATAACATGAGTGCTGAAATGTTGAATTTAGCTGATATGTTTTGTGGGTTTTTTATATAATGATGAAATCTTTCTTTCCAGATACTTGGCCCCAATATGCTAAAGTGGTTATGCCCCACGGCGATTAGCCATATCAAAGATGGACTTAACTTTCCTGCAACACGCGACAGCTCATGACTACTTCTGCAAGAAAAAAGAAAAAATGACTATACAGGTCGCATTATTTGCTCTCATTTCATTAGAAGTAAGAAGTTGAATACTTAATTCTTGGCCAACTTGTGAACATAGTGAATAGTGAGTACTCTTGGGGAATGTTAGATATCAGTTTGATAGTATGGTCCCAAGATAAGCAGCTTCATCTAACTTCCTGATCATTTTCAAGGACAGCTTCCAGCCCGGCCCAGGCCTATGTATGAAGATGAAAAGTATAGGAGGAAGACAACTCTGTGAATATAGAAGAGTAGCACATGATTGTTTTGCGTTGTTTCCCATTTTAATTTTCTTGTTAAACCGTTGGTTCAATATGCTGCTACATGTAAAATTGTCCTAGTCTCATCAAGGGGACTCTAAATCCTGATTTTGTATAGTAAAAAGATTTGTTAAGAGCATAGATATCATCATCCTTTGGTTGCTTTGAGATGTTCCCTTTATTCTAGTATGGCCAAGTTATGATTTATACCTGAGTATCAATAAATGCTGTGAATACGATATAATATGCATGCTTGAGCCTCTGTTTCCAGTTAGTAGTCATTTTCTGTTTCCAAATTGGGATGGACAGACCGGAGGTCTTCCTTTTGCACCAGGACTTTTTGAATGAAAACGTTCTATTCAAGTACTATTAACATAATCTTTATATTAGCTTAGATACTGAAACCAAAACTTTGATCACGGAAATAGATGGGCCCATATATACCCCTAGTATATGTGAAGAGAGTTCATGGTCCTGCTAGGTTTTTCTTCATGTGGAGATGATTCCTCTGATCTTCAATTTTGTATAGACTGCAGAATGCAGCATCCATCCAAGATCAGTCGCATCCAAAAGCCGAGTGAATGAGATGACAAAACATTCTATAAGCAAATGGAAAATAAATACATGAGGGTTCTCTCTATTTGGTCCTATTCTCTATTCCTGCATTAAGTAAATTTTGTGGAACATAAATTTTGCCAGCACTCTTTTTTAAGTAATTGTCAAATTAACAATTCATATGCACGGAAGTCTTCAGTTTTCCCTCTTCCAACTTCGTCACATTTTTGGACCTCTTGAGATAAGAATGTCTCCATATGGAACCTTCTGCTCCACTCTGATAAAATCCCGCGTAGCAAGAACTGCCCAAATAAGAAACAACAAATCCCCGATTAGTTTCTAAATAGTGAACTTGCCCTTGAACAAATACATGAGCTCACTTTTTTATACTTTTTACTAATAAATACTATTCAGAAACTCAAATCAGGTTTTCCATCTTTGATGTGATGGTTTCGAGTTTTAACACTTTAATTGCAGAGAGTAGCAGGAACAAGCAAGTGACGATACCACAAGTCTGATAGAAAAGACACGCAGCTCTTTTCTTATTCAATCCCGCAGCCAGCTGGTTCAGGGATTCCATTTTAGAGCATCCAGGTGTGTCAAAATGGGACTTCAGCTGCCTGGAGGCATTATGGTTCAAATGGCGAAGGATTGAAGTGATTGAATACTGATGAACATGAGATATAACAACAATATCTCAACGATCTTACATTTTAATGGAATGAGTAATCGGATCAAGAGGCTGATTGGTGTTAGTACGTTTTTGAGTTTGAGTTGGTCCAGTTTCCAATAGATTTTCTGCAAGGTAAAGAAGGAAACATTTCGGCAAGGAAAAAAAAAAAAAATTGCTGCAGACAACTGTCAATGAAAATGTTCTTGACCTATTACCAGTCTCTGGTGCCAAAACATCTTCAGATAGTCTGGCTAACTTGAAATTAGGAGTTAGCCAAGAATGCTCTTCTGCTACTGGTTCCAGGATACCAGGACTGTGCCTAGAAGACGAGCAGTGTCTCTTCTTGCTGGACCTGAACAATTTTAAGTTCCAACAGTCAAATATGGACGAATACTTTGTACTATATTGATCACTTTTGATTTCTATGGATGATGAAGTAATAGCAGTTTAAATACTCAGTTCATGCTTTAACTTCTGTGGATTTAGTTTGTAATACTGCTACTACTAACCTCCCTGAGTTGACGTCTGAACTATACGACAGGATAGCTTGTCCAGAGCCTGAACTGGGAAGGGATCTTATCTCATCACCTACATCTTAACATGAAACGCCATATGCATTTTAGCACTGGGACAGCTGGTAGTCCATGAAACTGAAGCAAATTTGCAGGGCGAGCTATACCAGAATTTTGTGGAGCGGCCATCACATTGTTCGTACCAAACATATATCCATCATCCTCTGGTTGCATACTGTTGTTGTTGAGATTTTCCCTCAATTTCTCTATGGAAACCTAAAATGATTTAGAGTCAACTCCAGTATACAAATCTTCAAAAGTCTTCATGTTCAAGAGTTTTATCAGACACAAAACATGGCACTCTGTAAAATTTAAAGTGAATGTCTGCAGGAAGTGGTTTACATATCCAGGTGGATCTTGATCGTGTAACCTTCCTGTTGGCGATGATGATGATGCTTCAGGTGGCTGCGGTGTAGAATTCTTCCCTGGCATATAAAATAGAAAATGTCAGTCTTGCTTTCTGGAATAGATATCTTAGTCAATATCAAGAAAGGTCTAACCAGAAGGTGAATCATGAAGTGGTTGAGTACTTCTCATCCATAGCTCCAAAAGTGGGGTCGGATAATGAATTTCTCTGTTATTGTTCGAGAACAACTTATCAACTAGTACAAGAGGAGGCAATTCCATGAGCTTCGATGTCTTCATCGTGGACATGACGTCAAAATGCTGCAGAAGAGATCATTAACTATTGCTTTACATTTCTCTTCGAAGACATGCATCCGAAATTTTTTTGTTTAATTAAGCCGTTCTTATCTGTGTGGAAATATTTGTATTGGTAAGATTAGTTGATAACCAGACGTAGTTAAACTCATACGCTAGCAGCATAGATGCATACTTTCCTTTTTCTTCCTCTTCTTGAGATAATATTAGAAGCACTTTGAAGCCAAGATTGATAGATGGGACCGGGGATAATAGTTTGTTCATAATCCAGGGCCAGTGGTGAAGTACTCTTTACTCTCTTCCGCTTTGGACCTTGCACTACTGGACCCTGATCACATTACAGGATCAAATTTGCGTTCTTAGATGTATGCTCCACAGAAACATATATTGATTATCCGTTTAGTGGAACACTCAGATCTAGTACCTGATTAACTTTCTTGCCTTCATCAGGTTGCTGATTTACTTGATCCTCAGGATGTTGTTCAAGAATCTCCTCAGCTGCAATAAAGATTGGAGGTTAAAATTTTCAATATTTGGAGCGCATAAATGATTTATTGACTACTTCCACATTCAAACTTCTTGATTTGCAAGAATCAATAACAGAAAGAATAAACAGCAATAGATTTATCCTAATTGACCATTTCTAGGCCTTCCCATTTAGAGAAGGGAAATATAGATGCTAATGCATTACTACTTTGAGCAAGGTGAAAATATTACCCCCATAGAAGAGAAGGGATGTCGATCGTTCATATCAGATCTATGTACAAGGCCACTGTAACTGTAAATTTAACCATCCTGTTATCTATAACCATCAGTTCACTATCTATAACCATTTAAGCAAAACTACTTGTTTTATTCAGAGAAAAGTAATTGCTGCTTGTTATAAATAAAATTCAATCTATCTTGATTTCCCCATAACTTTGGTCCTTGGTTATGAGTTGTATGATGATATAAAATCAAAACGAAGATTGGAGAATTTAGTTCCTAACTTTTTTTAATTTGTGATAAACTAGTTGCTATTTTTCCTTTTTCAACTTTTCAATCCTTAAGATTTTTATTTGTTATATGTAAGTTTTTTTTTTTTTTTTTTTTTTTTTTTTATCTAAAATAGCCTAAAAAAGATCAAATATGCACTAAATAATTAAAATAATAATAATAATAATTGAAGAGAAAAAGTGAATATCAACATTATGAAAAATAAAAGTATTAAGGACTAAGTCCACCATCTTCAAATGTGATTTGTTATTGGAAACCTAATGAAAATTTTCCATCCTTCTAGGACTTACCCTTTTGTGCTTCTTCAAAGAACTAAAGTAACTGTGTACTTAGACCATAACACATTGCAGAATCTTAGGGGCAATGCGAAGAATCTGAATTTTTTATTAGACGTCACTCGAACATGAGTAAAAGTAATGATAACTCAGTATTAGATTAAGAAATACTAAGATGAGGGCTTCTCATAAGGAGAGTGATGTAAGGTCATGAGGAGTGTCCTCTTACGTTCATGAATTTTCTCTTGATGAGGTGGAGATGATGTAAGAATATTTGGAATGGATGTGTCTTCTTGGGCTGTAAAATTTAACTCTGTCTCGTCATCTCTTTCAATATCAAACCTGCAATATGCAGTATGTCTGTTTTAATCAATTTTCAGAAGATACAAGAGGAAACAAGAGAAATTTACAATCATAAAAACCAAGATGCCAAAATCAAAATATCTTAAACATTAGTCACTCCAAATTACAAAAGCCTTCAGAAAAAAGGTACTAAATAGATTTGTAATGTCTATTGTAAATGAGAAAGTCACCTGTCAAAGTGATTATACATCGTTGTGTTCCCCTGATTGGTCTCAGAGCATTCTATCAAGGTAATGTCCTCTGCATCAGCTAAGAGAGAAAAGATTTATCCTCCCAATCAACCAGAGGAGGGAGTTATGTCAGTGGATTACTGGGTTGTATGCTATGGTAAAGTTACTGAAAAGGAGAGGCATGCATGTTGCGAATCTTCCGCATTAGAAATTTAGAATATGAAATGGGATGAAACATATACCTAGATGATAGTCCTGGGCTAGATCACTTTGTGGATCTTGATTGATACGTGGTTCGTCCAAGTTGTCCAGTCTCTGCACAAAAAAAGGCTCCCAAGAAAGCAATAAGAAGCATGGTATTGTTACAATGGCATCAGAAGCATGCTTGGAGGTAACAAGAATAAGATCAGGAATCATGCATTTCAGCATATTATATAAGGGATCAGCCCGGGGGTGCATAAACCGAAGCCTAAAAACAATACACAGGAAAAATCTCTCTAATGCCTTGAGCTAGAAGCCAATAGATATAGCAGACAATAATGTTTAGTAACACAACTCCGATCGCTGAGTAAGACATTGCAACAAAATAAGATTACAGGGTCTGAAACTAAGATGAAAATATATCGCTCATTTTACCCATGTTATGTTATTCCATGATAAATTACATGGATAAGAACTTACCCAGTAACATTTCCTGTAGAAAGGAGATACTGAAAGGGAAAAAAAAATATATATTTATATATATATGTATCAAAATTTAAATGGAACAGATGCATGCAATTGAATATCAATTACTGATTGATATAGCGTCATAAAATTGTCGCTGATAAACAAATAACTACAGGCTTCTTTACATTGGTAAATGACACTTATTCTGGTTGATGAAATCTGCACCATTATCCAGTTAAGCTGCTTATAGATTACTTTTGTGTAAGCCACAAATCAAAGCATTGCACCTATAAATAACTCCATGTGCAATTCAGAGAAAGCAAATTTATGCTCTGCTACGAACGGAAACAAGAAGAAAGAAAGGAGCTAGCGAAAATCCAGAGATGTGTTTTTTGATAAAATCATACCATGGCAAAATAGGAGGTTTGCTTGAAACCCATCATTGTGCTGGGATCAGAGTAACGAAGTGATTCTTCATTCTCTGTAATATCTTCTCTGTTTTCTGGCAGTTTATGGGCTTCTTGCCTAAGAAGAAATAAGCCAATTACTGAAGTTTTTTAAACATTGTAGATGAAGAAGCTGAATATTATACATTACTGGCCCTAAATATTTTTACAAACAGAGAAACAAATTTTAAAAAATTACTGTCAAGCTCCTCCTTTTCAAGTTCTTCTAGACTGGCTTCCAGGAATTATTTAAAAAGATAAAATAGATTCTAAAATCCCACTGTATGTTCCAAAATGTCATAAGTTCTGGGAGTTACGCGGCAGCTCTACCGACTTCCATAAGGAATGGTAGATTGCACACACAATCTTTACGAGTTTTATGAACAAAATTGGTTCCTTAAATCTCGAACTGTTTACATTTTGAAGATGGGAGACGAAGCAATAATAGAGATACTGACTTGGGTCGAGATTTGCCCTTGGGGTGATGGGTTGGCTCCCGCTCGGCTCTAACCTTCCAGACCTGGTTTATTTCCACCTGAAATTATGGCCGAGCCATTAACAATGAGTTGAAACAAATCTACTAGAACAAAATTTGTAAATGTATCATTTAACGGAAAGGAATTGTTATTTTACCAGAAGACGGGTTACATCGTCTGTAAACAAAACCAGTACCAGGAAAACGGGTTTCAGTTACGACATTTTCACAACTTCGAAACAGAAATTCCAGGACAAGAACAGTGTGGGGAACGAAATTTTACCGTAAAGGAGCTTGACCTTTCGCTCATAGACGATGACAACTCCGCCTGAGGAAAAACAAAATAAATGACGCACAGTCCTTTATTACTCCGAGTTACTTATTAATATTAATAATAGTATTAATTCTCAATCCTAGTGACAGCAACGTTAACTTGAGAAACGATCACTTTTTACCCATCAGTATTCCAGAGAGCCTAAGAGCCATTGGTACAGCCGGATTCAAAATCTGTTCACTACGTTCAACAAAGAAACAGGAAGTGAAATTAATAAAACAGGAAATCACTTATCACTCATCAGTAGCCTCCAATGGATCTCAATTCTCAAATGTCGAAAAAGACTAACCAGATCTGAATTATATCTAGCTTGTTTAGGTTTCGTCTATTCATCTTCGAATGCATAGTTGCCGCCATCCTTCGGCATTTGCAAAACACACACAGGAGACTATTAAAATCTAATATCGAGGCAACAGGAGTTGGCGCCAAATCATAGAAACAGAGCACAACAGTTTCCGAAAAAAAAAAAAAAAAAAAAATCCATTTTCTTATACAAAATCAACCAGACATGATCAAAATTCACGAAGTTGTTATTCCAATTGCCAAGTGTATGAAAAAACCAAATCAAAAGTAAGTAAGAATGAAACAGAAAATCCACCATATTTGGCCGAGAGGAGCTTTCCGAGCGAGGAGCTGGCGAGAGAAAAACATTGAACTGAAATTGGAGTTTCTGAAACTTAAGAGATTTTGAGAATGATACCAATGAAAAATGAAGAAGCAAACGATTTTGTGTGAGGAGATTATTGTACAAGTTTGAAAAAGAGTGTTGTGTGCGTGTGTGTGTGGGGGGGGGGGGGGGGGGGGGTGGTGAGCGA
>JAXGGT010000001.1:11132006-11157105 GCA_035583425.1 Marsdenia floribunda
AGAAAGAAAAGGAAGAAGAAGAACCCTAAAAAAAATTTAAATAATATCCCCTAATTTTTGTAGTTATTATAATTAAAACCTCAATAAAAATTTTAAAGTCAAAATTGACAAAATTACCCCTGTCAAAGGTCAACTTAACGGTCAAAATTTAAAGTTAACGGTCAAAGCTGATGGAAGTGCTATTTTAGAACAAAAAAAAATTGGAGTGTCACTTTAGGTCGAAAAAAAGTTTAGGTGTAAAAGTTGGAATCTGAAAAAGTTCAGGTGTCACTAGTGCACTTTGCCCTTTATTTATTTATTTCGATTTGAGTAGATTCAATAACTATAGTAATGTGCATATTTGAATTTATTTTTTTTGTCTAATTTTTCTAGGTTTATATAAAGTTTTGAAATCTATTATAACTATTGAGTTGTTGTAAGACTCAATAATTTTATAATTTTAATTTAATAGTTAGTATAAATGCATATTAAGTATTTATATACATAAAATATTTACAATATGAAAAAATAAATAAAATAAGAAGATAAATAGTATAATTGTAACAATATATTAGATTAATTAGAATAATAGTCAAATATTTGAGTTCAATTATAATCTAAATACTTTAGGATTTATATGTTCATGAAATTTGAATTCAATAATTAAAAAAAAAAAAAAATATACTATAATTATTTTTGTAATAACAATGATATAACAAAATAAATAAAATTATGAAAACTTTTATTTAAAATAAAATATTATATATTCTTTTGATTGTGACTTTTAGTATACTTCGCACCTCAGGGCGAAAATATCACTAGTATATATATATTAAAAATAAAATAAAATATTTAAGATTATGAGCATCAAATAAAAAAATATAACGAATCATTCATGAGAATGTGCCATAAAAAAACAAATAAATACCATAAATAGCAACATTTATTTCACCTTTAATAAAGAAGAAATAATGAACACTTAGTATTAAATAGGTGCATTTGTTTGATTCATGAGCACTTCAAGTATATTTAATGTAGCATGTTTTTAGTAAGAAATTTGAATGGAATGATTGAGAAAGATAGGAAAACGTACAATCAAAATTAAAGATTTTTTTTTTTTGGTCAAAAAAAAAAAAAATTTGGGGGTAAATAATTGGACTTCATTGATTAAGCTTATATTTATCACGTCATTAAGGCATAACTCACTTAGTAACAATATTACTTATGATTCGACAAATCATGAGTTTGAGATATGATAAAGGCAAAAGTGTCTCAACACTAATATAATAAAATATATAGTTTATTTTTCACTTGGATAAACGAAGTCTAAATTATATATTTTAGATATTTATATTTATTACATCAAGAAGGCATAACTCAATTGGTAACAACATTACTTATGATGCAAGAGATCATAAATTTGAGATATATTAGATGCAAAAGTATCCAAAAAAAAAAAAAAAAAAATTATATCTACCACTAATATAATAAAATATAGAAATTTTTTTTACTTGAATAAACGAATTCTAAAAATATATATATTTTAGATATTTAGATATTTATATTTTTATCACTTAAATATTTAAATATTATTATTAATTTTTAATATTTATTTTTATTTATTTTTAATAATTAAAATAATATTTAATAAATTATGTATTTAAATTATCAGGTAATTAATTCCTAGATTAATCCATAATCTATGAGGATAAGTTGATAAATTGGCAGCATAGAGTTTGAGTGGGAGAGAAGAGCCTTTTTTGGATTATCTAAAAATTTCTCCTTAATTTATATTTATATTTTATTTATTTTTAAAATTATTCTCACAATCAGAAGAAGCTGTCTGTCTTCTTTGTCACGTAGCTGTTAGCATAGTCAGCATATACCTGAAAAATTGAAGCTGAATGCTCAACGGCAAAAGCGTATATACATTATAACCAACGGTAAGGACAGCTTTTGCGCCCATGGCTTCAGTTCTTGTTCATTCTAAGCAAGCGATTCATTAAAAAAAGAGTTGTTTGTCCGCTATATAATATTATTGCTTTCATAAAATCCTCATAAATATATATATATATATACTGGAACACTAGTTCTGGCACAGGCACGGGCACGCAGACATTTTTTTTTTTTGTTTTTTAGGCTGAAGGTTTGTTTTGAATCTATCTTTCTATAGTAGATCTCTTCAAAGTGAAAAGATTTCACAAACATTGTTTTTCTCTTTCTAGAGTTTGTGTGTGTGTTGTGTGTTTTGGCAAATATATATAAGAAAAAGAGAAAAGGGTCTGAACTTTTTCTGGAGAACCCACAAGAAAAGCCTGGCAATTTTCTCTTGAAAGCTCCAGAGAAAGTACGAACTTTTTTTTTTTTTCTTTTCTTTCTGTCTATTTTAATTTTAATTTTTTTTTTTCCTTTTTTAATGTGTGTTTCTTTAATTTGCTGTCAAATTGAGTCCTCAATTTTGAATTTGTTTGTTTGTTTTTTCTTTTTTTTTTCCTTCTACATATAGATAGATGGTAGTGTGTGGTAGCTTCAAATTCAAACCCATGATTTCAGGGAATGGTTTTTTCTTATCTTTTGCGTTTTTCTGTTCTATCGAATTTAGCACGATCAGCTATCTTTATGCATGTTGACGTGCATGTATCTTCAAATTTCTTATTGAAATTTGACAATTTATTGTGTTTTTTTTTTCTTCTCCATATGATTACCCCGTAAAGATTCGCATCCGAATCTGACAGAATGATTCTGAGCTGCTCGTCTTTTATGGCTTTTTATTGGGAAATCTTAGCGCTCTAGATCTAAGTCATTTTTCAGAGAAATTGCAACGACATTGTCATTCTAATCTTTTTGCTTCCTTCTCTCTTACTGAAGGTGTGAACTGTGGATTCAAGAATTTTTTTTTTTTTTTTTTTTTGAAATTTGGCAGAAACAGTACATCTGGAAGAGTAGGAGAGATGAAGAACTCGATATCCGAGCATAGTTTCTACTACATAGAGAGTGACGAAGATGATGAGGAGAAGCAATTGGTAGACAACGATCACAATGAAGATGGAAGTGACTCTGATTCTTCCAATTATTCTATTGAGAATGATAATGATGACCAGCTTAGCAAATCTATAATTACCTCTTGGCCTCAAAGTTACAGGTAAGTCTCTGCAACTTTCTGTGTGTTTATGGAGACTTGAATTTGGGAGTGACATTTGAAAGTATAATAATTCTTTTCATCAAAATTTAACGGGGCTTGGGAAACAAAGATGCTGGATTTGCTTAATGAGTTTGCTTGAATCATGTTAACATAGATAAAATAATGCGATGGGCAACTGTAGGTTCATCTCAAGTTTGCCTATTCAGAAGAATACAAGTGTTCTTTCTAGCTATAAATTAAATACTACTGTTGTAAGGGATGGTAATTTGCAGATGTTCTTGTAATTGTAGCTTTAAGGGATGAAACTTGATTGAATAAATATTGTATTTTTTTTTTTTTCTTAAATTGATTTTCGAATTGACTTGCAAAATAATGAGAAAATTTTCATCCTTTTTTCTGCATTATTTTGCATGAACAAGGATTCAGTTTTTTTTTTTTAAATTTTAAATTTTGAATTTTAAATTAAAATAAAAGGTTATATATTTCTTTCCTTCCCAGATTGAACTCTATATTCCCCCAAAAGGTGGAACTTCTTTTTAATTAAAAAAGGGGAAAAAAAAAGTTAGGTTAGATCTTGCAGATCTCTTTCTCTAGGAAGACTTCATCTGTGGCCTTTTTGTTTTGTTTTGTTTTGTTCTTCTGCGTGTTCAAGAGGACAAATTGATGGTTCTCTGGTTAATCACAAAACCATAACTTTCTAACGGAAGAAGAGGCTGAAGTTTCCGGATGAATGCCCAACTGTCTGACAGGCTTGAGAAAACTTTTTTTTTTTTTTTTTTTATTTTTAATTTTTTTATTTGAAGTCTTAAAAAATGTATATAGGCTCTCCACATTAACCAAAAAACGTGGAAGTTTCAAGGTGTAATTTCATTTTGACCATATTCAAGTTCTGATGTTATGTCTTACTTGTTTCAGGCAGTCTATAGACTTATACAGTAGTGTACCATCTCCAAGTCTCAACTTCATTGGGACACCAACACTATCACGGTTAAGCAGCTCATTTATTTCGTCCTCTCTATCAAAACAGACCAATGAACAATCACCTTCCTTGAGCAAACCTCTTCTGCCAGCAGATCAGCAACCACCAACAGAAAGACGTAGTAGTTCCCATTCTCTGCTGCCCCCCATTCCATCAAGGAGGTCTCACATTAGAAAGGCCACTCCTGACTGGAAACCTTCTGCAATCTCTCATGAGTTTCCTCTTTCTCGCAAGAGCTCATATGGACAAGCTGTGCTGAATGGTTAGTTATATAATTTAAATATCATTCCTTCATAAAGTGCACCATCAAACCATTATGCTTAACTGTTTTAGGGTGCCTTACATCCATTATAACCTTACTGTTTCTTAAAACCTTAAAGTTTCTTGATATGAATACCTGTAAACAAATAATTTGCATGCAACTAATTGAGACTTTTGTTATTTCCTGTCCACAATTTTGCTCTTAATTTAAAGGTTTTCTCATTTTTTTAACTGGCCATTATTCTTGTATCTACTCTTTGTGTCTGTTTGAATTTGCAACAAGTCTTTGTATAAGTATTCTCTCTAATATTAAAGCAATTGTTCAATCCTACCTTTTTACCGGCCAGTGAACTCTTTAACCATTTCAAAGAATCAATTTGTACATACAATTTGTTATTTTGCCACTTCCAGTCAATTACAGATGATTACAATTTTAGTCCTTTGTTTTAACATTGTTAAAATGAATCAGAAAGAGAAGATAAAAGTTCTCTATCCAAAAACGGTTTAAAAGACACAGAAAAAGTGAATTCTTTTGCTTGTGGACCTTTTATGTGCTTGCAATGAATGTTGCTACCTTTTTTCATACAGGCATAAATGTTTTATGTGGGGTTGGAATTCTTTCCACACCTTATGCTGTCAAAGAGGGGGGATGGGTAGGGCTCTCAGTATTGTTCATCTTTGCTATACTCTCTTTCTACACTGGAATTCTCCTACGTTCCTGCTTGGACAGTCAACCAGGGCTTGAAACTTATCCAGATATTGGCCAAGCTGCTTTTGGTTCTTGGGGTCGTATTGCTATTTCAGTAAGTATTTTCCTCACTACCTTCAATGGTTTATCCTTTTAGATTCCCAAGTGTAAAAAGTGTTCTACATATCAGAAAACATGTGTAGGCTGACATGACCAGCAAATGAATAAATACCTGGTAGAAGAGTGATAAATCAAGCATATATATGTTAAATTTTGGAGTAGAGGAAGACAGGAAAAACTTGTAAGGGAGTAATTAAAATAAATATATATCTGATCTTCAGTTAATATGGAACATGACTAACATGTTAAAAATGTTTTTCTTTGATGAATCTCTGTACGTTCTGTCACTTCGTTGTAGCCTTGGACTAAACTTTTTCTTTAATCTATCATCACTCTTTATTCAGATTTCCTTCTTTCTTCATTTTCTCTTTTCAACAAAATTATTTAGGCGATCTACTTTGTTAAGTTTAATTCCATACTCCAGCTTGTGCTGATGATCATGATCTGTGTTTCACTATTGCAGATAATCTTGTACGTGGAGTTATATGTAAGTATATCCATCTCAAATTGTGTTTCTTCTTGTCAATGGTTCAATTTTTTGTCTTGAGTGGTTTAGGATCCGACCTAGGCAATATATGTATTGCAATTCCATTTTCTTTGAATTTTTACATTGGATTATTACTCAAAAGTCATCCTTATTTTATATGATTGCAGGCTTGTTGCGTTGAATATATAATTCTTGAAGGTGATAACTTGTCATTATTATTTCCCAATGCCCATTTAAGTTTGGGAGGATTGGAAATAAACTCGCACCATCTTTTTGCATTTATTACGGCCCTCAGTGTTCTTCCTACAGTTTGGCTGCGGGACCTCAGTATACTAAGTTACATATCTGGTGAGTGGAAGCTTTTGCTATCAAATTTTGGAAAAAAAAAGAAGCAAAAAAGAATAGAGCACCATATACTTTTCTTTTCTTGATTTTATCACGAATTGCAACAATAAGATAATATCATGATGAATTGGACATGTTAGGGAGAGTTGTGAAGGGTCTAAAACAGAGGTCATATGTATAAGATCGAAAAGCCATTTACATAAAAGCATAATCCACTGGACTTTGGTCCTGTAAACAGATATTAACTAGTCTTTACTATTTCCAGACTAAAGTGGTACAACAATGAAATATACTCCAAAGCCTAATAAATTGATCTTTCTGAACATTTGTTTATACGAGCATATCATGCTCTTATATTGTATAATCTTGTGAGTATAATATAAGCACGAATATCCTGACATTTTCTGAATCCTTGTCTTCAGCTGGAGGAGTTGTTGCATCTGTATTGGTGGTCATCTGTTTGTTCTGGGTTGGGTTGGTGGATAAAGTTGGTTTTCAGCCCAATTCCAACACCATAAACCTCTCTACTCTTCCTGTTGCTATCGGTCTGTATGGTTATTGCTACTCAGGGCATGCTGTTTTTCCAAATATCTATACCTCCATGGAGAAACCTAGCCAGTTCCCAGCAGTCCTCTTAACCAGGTGACTTGCTTTCATTAAACGTCAACTCCCTCCCATAAGATAAGTGAGAAAATATTTTCAGATTCAGAGTAGTTTTCTCTTTAACCTTCATTCTGTGAATTGTAAATACAGTTTTGGGATATGTACGGTGTTGTATGCTGGAGTTGCTGTAATGGGATACATGATGTTTGGAGGATCAACAGCATCACAGTTCACACTAAACATGCCCCAGAATTTAATTGCATCCAAAATTGCTGTTTGGACAACGGTAGGTATATTGTTCTAGTTCTATATCCTCGAAGTGTTCGTGTTGCAATGGTGATTAATGATTATTCTGAAATGTCTGTGTGTTCGTGTTTACAAACAAATAAAGCATGGGCTACTGGCATTATCTTTCATCTTCTACTATCAACTCAATTAGAAGAAATATCCTCTCTGTAGCTAATATTTCTATTACATGACTGCATATAAGCTAGATTCTAGTTTGATGGGTAGGTTTAGTTGTTTCTTTTAGCCAATGAATTTTTAACTGTTAAGCTTTTTGCTTCTGCTACAATTTTGCTGTAATAACTTTTGCTTTCCTTTACTCTTCTGCAGGTGGTGAATCCATTTACAAAATATCCTTTCCCAGAAACTAAGTACTATTTCTGCATGCATTAGAGTCAATTATGTTGTCATCTATTTAAATCCCATTGCTAAAGTGCATTTTGCTGTAAATTTTGAATATTTATTATGCGCATCATGGAATATAATGGAAGAAGAACATTATTCATTTTTTTTTTTTTTTTTGTTTTTCTAGAACTGCCAAACTTCCATGAAAAGGTAGGTGCTCTAGTGTGTGTGCATAAACTATGAATAATAAGAGATCTTCCTTAACCAGAAACACATTTGCTTTAACCATGACTCCTGTTGCATTGTGTCTTGAGGAGCTGATGCCTTCGAACCACACCAAGAGTCGAATTTTCTCAATCCTTATAAGAACAGCATTGGTCATCTCTATCTTGATTGTTGGTCTTTCTGTACCATTCTTCGGTTAGTCTTTTTAACCACCCTACAGTCTCTCCCTGCTTCATGCTGCAAAATTTATGCGACGGTTCAATTCTGTAATAAAAATTTATGAATCTCCTTTTGTTCCAGGGCTTGTGATGGCACTGATAGGATCTTTACTCACAATGCTAGTGGTGTGTGCCTTCTCACCAAATTTGAATATTTCATTTCCAGTTTCTTTTTGGTAACAGCAGTTTAACTGATTGAGAATATTTCTTCTGCCAGACACTCATAATTCCCTGTGTTTGCTATCTGCGGATCTTGAAAGGCAAAATTAGCAACCTACAGGTAAATCAAACTCCTACTTTTCACTAATTTTTTTCACTCCCTCGGTTTCTTGTTTTACTTGTCACAGACAAAAAAATCACACACTAAGAAAATATATGAAAATTTACGTGTCTTTTAATTAAAAAGACTAAAATATCCTTCAACTTTACTTAATAAGTATTACTCCTTATGAATAAATGCACCTTGATGAATTTTGATGAATCTGATGCATCTTCTTGTTCTTCTGGGAAAAAAAAACAAATCATTGTTTCTGCAGGTATCACTGTGTGTGTTGGTGATAACAGTTGGAGTAATTTCATCAGCTTTTGGTACTTACTCAGCTGTTTCAAAAATTATCCAAAGCTTGAGCTGAAAATTCTTTTTTAGTACTTCAGATAGTGTATATATATATATAGGAAGATTTTCCATTTTTGTTAAACCTGATTTCTTTATTATTATTATTATTTTTGGGTTATTTTATACAGTGCTTGGAAATTTTGTATGCTGAATTACAAATTATTTCATTAATTTATTTGACTGCTTTTATGTATTTTTTTTTCTTTTTTTTTTTAATAATATATAATTATTTGTTGGTATAAAAATATAAAAATATCATCGATATTATTATTTTTGTTAAATAAATTTAATATTTTATTGTAAAATGAGTAGAAAATAAAATTATCATTTCCGTTTCAAAAATTATGGGTGTGTTTGGATTGTCGCGTAATTAAAGAATTTGAGCGAAAAATTTTTGTTTTCTAATAACTTAGTACATTTGGATAATATATATTTTTTTTTCAATTAAAGTTTGTCCTCCAATTATATTTAATAAGTGTGTCACTTCATCTACCTATAATATATATATATATATATAAGTGTAGGTTTTTACTTTAATTAAATAATATTTATAATACTAATAAAATAATATTACATTTTTTTCCAAAAAAAAATATTTTTTTATATAAATAATCATTACATTTTATAAAACTTATATATTTAACTAAAATTTGTTTTACATAAGTTATTTTTTTTTCAAATATAATAATAATCTAAATACACCCTATATAATATTAATTAAAATTTTGTTAATAGCTTTAAAAAATAATATTAAAATAATTGAAATAATAAATAAAATAAAAATAATTAATATATTATTGAAAAATATTCGAAACAACCTAATTCAATAGAATTGTCAAAG
This sequence comes from Marsdenia floribunda, assembly GCA_035583425.1. NCBI lineage: Eukaryota > Viridiplantae > Streptophyta > Magnoliopsida > Gentianales > Apocynaceae > Marsdenia > Marsdenia floribunda. Next base: position 11,141,141 of record JAXGGT010000001.1, read on the forward strand.
TTGGGAAATTCCGGGGGCAAGGGAGCCGTCATGGGTTTCATAAGGCTTGGATTTTTCGCCTTTCCTTAAAATTCTTGAACTTTTAAAATAGGTTTACAATTTATTTTTTTGACCTACTAAGTCCCATAACTTTTTACGACCTGCCAATTAAGTCCTTCTAGCGAAAATTTTGAATTTTTTTGCCAAATTTCATCACGTGCCGGTCACGTGATGAAATTTTAGGGGTAATATCGTCCGCCCACTGTTCATAAATCCAAAAATTTTAAGGATACTTTTGTACTAGAGCATTTGGAGTATGGAAGAATTTGTAAAATATGGAAGAATATGGGATAGTACAAAAATATCTCTAAAATTTTTGGATTTATGAATAGTGGGTGGACGATATTACCCTTAAAATTTCATCACGTGACCGGCACGACGAAATTTGACAGGAAAATTCAAAATTTTCGCCGGAAAGATTTAATTGGCAGGTCGTAAAAAATTATGGGATTTAACATGTCAAAAAAAATAGATTGTGGACCTATATTAATTATTGAAAATAGATAAGGACTAAACCGGCCAATTTTCCTTCATTGTCTGAACCAAGGTTTTTTCTTTTCTCTTCTGTCAAATTCGCCGGCAACTGCTTCTTGTTTTTACTTTTCATTTTGTTTGATTACTGAATCTCATCCCCAGCACACTTTTCTTCTTTTCGAGAAAAGAACACAGCAGAGAAGAATGTCCGACATTATGAGAATATCTTCATCCATTCAAATTCTGTATGCAAGAAAGCCTTTGTTTCCTCAAAATTCTGTGATCAAAACGGTGTCTTCGATCCCAAATTCTGTGCTTTATTCTGGAAAAAGTAAGTTTGGTGTAATTGGCGGAAGGGATAATATCAAGGAAAAAGGATGTTTAGCTAATTATAGTCTAGAAGGGTCTGTTCAAGGCCTCGATAATTTGCCACTTTCTATTGAGCTGCTCCCCATTTTGAGTGACACCCAGTTCGATCGTGTTATTGCTGAAGCTCAACAGCTTGAAGAACCAGTCTTAATTGTATGGTATGATCGGTTCTTCAATTTCTTTCTAATCTTGATGAAACTTGTATGGTTTTTCTTGTTTAGTTCAAGGGACGTTTTGGTTGTAAATATTCTTTCGATCGGACAGATCTAATGCTGGTTGTCTACGAATGTTTTCTTTTTCTTCTACTGTTTCACCCGAGTTTCTTTGTCTTTATCTTTTTTGTACCATATGAAATAGGTTAACGTACTTTTCTTAGGTTGGGAAACTCTGAGACTTTTAGATGTAATTTGTTTTTCAATATCTCATTGATGCATCTTTTTGGAAGAGAACTGTTAAGTTTACACTGCTGGAAACATTCATTGGGTGCAGGATTGCAAGCTGGTGCCGGAAGTGTATATATTTAAAGCCAAAATTGGAAAAATTAGCCGCAGATTATTATTCCAGGTTGAATTTGCTGTTCTATCTGTCCTTAGCAAATCTTTTATATGCACCTACTCTCCCTGTTAGGTGCTTTACCTTTCCTGAAATGGTTAATGACTACTTAATGTAGAAAATCAAGGAGACTATATATGTATTTTTAATGCGGCCCCATAAAATGTTTTCTGCTACTAATTTCTAAGTTGAGTTGGTGGAGAGTTTATCCATGGACATTTGGAGGTGAAAACTCAAGATTTGAAAGGATTGATAAAGATGTAAATTTGATGGAGTTCAGTATTAAATTTGCTAGATTTCCATGCTATCTAAAAGGTAGAGAGGGATTAGGTTTATTACATTTTACGTCTGGGTTGAACACAAATTTTTAATCACAGTCATAACATGCAGACAATACCTGAATAAATGGGCCAAGGCCAAGATTCGAATATAGGACTATGCTCTGGTACCATCTTAGATTTCCATTTTTTATAAACTTAAGCTTTTAAAAGCAGTGAGAATTTAATAAAATTATCTTGAAAGAGTTTTTTTTATTGAACCTTGCTTTATCTTCTAATATGCATATTCTGTATGAATTTTCCAAAGTCCCCGAGTATTAATCTTTTCCTTGTAAGGGCATTTGTTCTCTAAGTTTTGCTGTTATCTAGTTCATTTCACAAAGATGGAAAATTTTTAACAGGCAAAGTAGGTTTGCCTGTCTTCTGCCACTTCAGATTTTCAGAAAGTATATAATTTTGTAGTTTGCAGCTTGTTTCATTCGCCTTTTAACACAGCCAAACAAATAAATGGAAATGGTGGAAATGCAAGAAAGGGAGTTCCTTAATGTGTGATTGTATGAGAGATGTGCATTTAAAATATTCTAGTAGAACCTAGTTTTAAGGTTGTTAGTTGAAGTATTCATTCTTCCAGTTCTTCCTAGACTGTAACTAGTAATGCTTTCAACTGAGAATGACTTAGGTAAGACCGTATTTTGGATTAAATGCAAGAAAAGAAGCTCAAACATAAATGCCTTTTGTTGGGAAGAGCCACTGAACTTCTCTTTCTTAACTTTCTAGTGGCAATTAGGAAGTAACTTAGTGAAAGAAACGTCAAATTAATCATAATATGTAGTTTCCTCTTGTTAGAGAAGGCATTGCTTACCTTTAGCATTTATTTGCTGTATCAGTGGACATTTTGATTAAACTCAGTTAATAACTTTTAAACATTTCTTGACCTTTTTAATTTGCACCCACACTTCATGCTTGCTCTCCTGAGATTTTCTGCAAGCAGGAGAGAATATTCCCTATGCCTCTGTTTCATTAAATCAGTTTATGCAATGTGACTTTAGATCTTTCTCTGTGCTACCCCTAACCACAGACAAACCAAAAGCAGGGAAAAAGAAAATAAAAGAAAGTGCAAATCTACTAAGCAAAAGAAGGTGCAAGATTCACTTTTAAGATAATCAGTGACTTCTTATATTAGTTGAAAAATCTTTTGCAATGACACTGAATCAATGTGTTTTGAAGCTTCCACTAATTCAAATATGAGGCTTCCTATCATTATTTGTGATCTATGCTGCGTGAACTTTTATATTCTCTCTGCTGTTTTTATTGCACATATTTACACATACAGCTATTGATCTATCTGTATATGGTGTATTTTCTGATACAGAATACGGTTTTATTGCGTGGATGTCAATAATGTTACTCACAAGCTAATTAAGAGAGCAGGAATCACTGTGAGTTTCTATCTAATGCAGTAAGAGCTGCTGTTCTAGTGCATTCTTGAGAGTTCTTTTTCAACATAAATACATCACGAGGCAATAATTGTTCTCCTAGGAACTCACTGGTACCTCACCTTAAATTGAACTATGTAGATGATTATGGGGTGGTCTGCTCCCATTTGAACTATTTGGAGGGACTTTTCTTTTAAAAAGATATTTCATAATTGGAAGTGTTATTATATCTCCTACTTGAGGACATTTTACTTTCATCGAACTGTGAAAATCCTGCAGATTTACCATGGGAGTCATTTGATTCTGTTAGCTTCATGGTTCTACTTTCTGTTACAGTTTAAACCATGAAGAAAGTCTGATTGATTCTTATTCTGCCCTTTCATGTACCTAATATACCTCATTGTTACCGAAACTGAGCAGAAAATGCCGACCATACAGGTAATTCAGTTGGAAATTTTAATGTCTCTTTGGTAGTTTCAGAAGGAAGATTTTTCAAGAATCTTTTTTTAAACTCACTGACATATTGGACTACACAACAGCTGTGGAAGGATGGTGAAAAGAAAGCAGAGCTGATTGGAGGACATAAAGCACACTTGGTCATTAATGAAATTCGTGAAATGATTGAAAATGAAGGCATCTTATAATTCGTATAGGTAGGTGAGAGTAATCAGCTTGGTCTATTTTTCTTCTAACAATAATACTGCTGCCTTAACTCTGTTTATTCTTTTCATGTTAATGGAGATTTCATTGTGAATGAAAGTTAATTAGGCCTCTCCTCTTTCCCCCTCAGCCAAATTTTCAATATGCTCTTTGCTCTTTTTTTTGGCCCCTAACCCCCACCCCCAATCCTATTCTCCTTTCATGACAAGAAAATCCAAGTAGTATTTACTGTCCATTTGCCTGAAAGTCTGGTCGAAGTTACACCAACTGAATATACATAATGAAATATGGTATCCTGCAATTGCATTTAAAGATTCTGCCTTTCTTTTTCTTTTTTTTTTTCAATATACATTTTCTAATTAAACGATACATTCAGTATTTGTCTGAAGGAAGAAGGGTAGTAAGCCATTCCATATGAATATTCTTGATTTTCTGATTGCAGCATTTCCCTTTTTTTTTTTCTCTTTTTTTTTTTTTTGGCAGATGGAAAACTTTGTTTTCTTGCCATTTTTATTCTAATAAAAGGGAATAAATAAATGTTTCTTGTACTTTCCTGCTCCTGCAGATAGTGAAGATGCAAAAATCTAATCACAGGCTACAGGATTCTCTATTCTTCTTGGCTCTTTATATGTTTCTCCAGCACATGAACAGAAAAGTTTATAAATGTAGCATCTGGTAGAACACATTGAAGGTTTTATAGTCCTATTATAATAACATCCTATATATATATATATACATACATATTTCTGATCAAAAGACCATGCAGCATGTAATTCTGCAGTTTTGAACAGTGATAAAGGTGTAGTATGTTAGAAATTCGAAAATACAAATGTTGTAACCACTGAGTTTCCAAGCTTTAACCTCCATATATATCTTAATTAAGTTGTAATAGAACCGCATCAAACATTTTGATGTTTGAGTTCGATTTGATTAATTTTTGAATATTGTCAAATTGAATATAATTGAACATGTGGTGTTTGAGTTTGTTTGGTTAATTATTTGAACATTGTTCGAATAGGTTTGTTTAATGTTTCGAATTTAAAATTTTATCAAATTTGTTTGATTATTTGTTAATATAATTTGATAATCATGTTCGTTTAATTTTTAAACTTTAATTGGAGTTTGAATATAAATTATATTTTTTAAATTTTATATAAAATATAAAATATTAATAAATACAAGAATTTATATATAATATATAAATATTATTATTTATTCGCAAGTAATTGGATAAGAATTGAATTTAAAAAAATATTTAATTTTGTTTTTTTAATAAATAAATAAGTTTTGTTTACATAATAGTTTCGTTCATTTACAACTCTATCATATCTATTGTTTTAAACAGGATGAGAATAATTAAATGTATATGTTTGTTATATATTTAAAATTTACTAAATAAAAAATTAATTGCACTAATCATCAAAATATTAAAATTAAATTTACTAATTTTTTAAATTATATTTTTTAATTTTGATCTTTTTGGATTAAAAAAAGTAATGTAAATATGGATATAAAATATCTGAAAATTATTGCATTTGTGTTCTTGTATAGATTTTTTTTTTTCATCCACAAAGTCCAAAATTATTAAAATTTAATTTATTCGAAATCTACAAAATCAAAATAAAATATTCATAATTAAATATAAAAAAATTTTAAATGTTTAGAATTATATTTATTTATATATCTTTTAATTATAATATCTTTATAGAAAATATATAGATTGTAATAATTTTAATTTTAAAAAAAAAAAACTTAAAATCAATTTCATGCAACAGGAAAAAAAAAAAAAAAAAAAAAAGTGAATCATAATTTTTTTTAGAAAAATATTGCAAAAGAATTAAAAAGAAAAATTCAATAACCCTAAAAATTCTCCCCGTAATAACCCTAAAAATTAACTATAAGTTCTAATTTATAGAAAATGATAAAGCAGATTTAAAACGTGCACTAAACACATTTGAGTAATATGTCAATTTTACCCTCAAAATTCAAATCCATGCACGAACACGTAACCTGTATCACGTAAAAGGAAAGTGAAAAGGTTTCCATATTATTAACATTTTTCGTATTTAGTAATTGCATTTTATTTCTACTTACCCGAAAAAAAAAAAAAAAAAAAAAAAAAAATTACTTTTTTACTTTTTATTTCTTATTTTATTTTATTTTATTGAACAAATGCATCATCGTATCTTTTAGTTCAAACTTCTTCAACAACCAGAATTACAAAATTCACGTTCTCTGTTTGTTATAGGTATGACACATTTTATTTATTTATTTACTGTAAAATCGCCTTTGAATTGAATCTTCCCACGAAAAATCTCCATTCTGTTCGATATTTTTGCATTGGAATTGTTCCAATTTCCAAATCTTCTCGTCATGTTTGTTGTGTTTTTATTTCCTAAATTTTCGTTATAGCTTTTGACATAGCAAAAAATTTGAAAAAAAAAAAAAAAATCCTTTCTTTCTTCCGAGAACAGAGGATTCAATTCCATTACTGTGAGTTTTCTTGGAATTCTCTCTTCCTTTTTTGTTAAAATGTAATTTTGTGAAAAGGGTTTCACCGTTTCGACTAATTTTGTGGGTAATGTGATTGATGAGTCCCAATTTTCTTTAAGAATGTGATTGATTATGTTGTGTTTGTTATTTGTTAATATTTGTTTTAAGATGAGAAACTTTTTAACTTTTTCTTGTGTATATTGTTACCATGCTTGTTTTGATGGTGTCTCTGTTATGTATTAGGAATACTACAAACAAGAGAATGGTAATTGGGAGGGAGAAAGATAATGTCTCTAAAGTGAGTTCCCAGAGTAATTTAGGTGGTGATAAAAAAAATTTGTCAGATGGATCAAATTTAAATGGGGATTTAGGCAGCAGCAGCAGCAATCTGGCGACTGAACTTGAATTGTTGAGGTTACTGCAGAATCATCGGTTGTTTATTGAAAGGGATGATGATTTTAATATATCCAGAAGTGGTAGCGCTCCACCAACTGTAGAAGGTGCCTTTAGGGCTTTTGGAAGTCTACATAATGATTCCAATATTGCAATGGTAGAAAAGAAGGGGTGTGGTTCTAGTAAGGAAGCCTTGACGGAAGAAGAAGAAGAAGAAATTAGATCGCATCCTGCATATTTAGCCTACTATTATTCAAATGAAAATTCTAATCCAAGATTACCCCCACCATTGATGTCAAGGGAAAATTGGCGTGCTGCCCAGAGAGTTCAGGGGAGAGGGCCTACAATGGGTGGTGGAATGGGGAAGTGGATGATCAAAGATTTGGTTAATAATGATAGTGGCAGTTCATCCTTGTTTTCAATGCAGCCACAGATTCTGATGCAAAAGGCTGACACTCAGCCAACTGAAATGAGGAAGACTGCTGTCAGGAATATTTCAACGAAGAATTCTACAGAATCACTTGCTTCTTTGGGTGGTGTGTCTCAAAAATCTGGAATGGGTGGGAGAAGGAAGAGTTTTGCAGACATAGTTCAGGTGATTGCCATTTCCCTAGAATTATTTTGTTTTAATGCCTTGTTGTATTCTTATCCATCTATTCTGTACATGTATTTCTTTCCTGCCGTCCTTGAGATTGACTGTTTAATATACACCTTTCCAAAGATTGACCTCTCTTGAACTAGTTTCTTGAAATGAATTTATGATTTTCTATTCAGAGTTTTCTTTTCTTTTTTTTTTTTTTCACCATCTTTATGATGATTATTACAATTGTCGCCACGCCCTCACTGCCAACCTCCTTATGTACAATGAGAATAGATATAATGATGCTTATTCTATTAGTCCATACACATTTAATGTATTATCTATCTGTGTAACAATTTTCAGCAATTGTGCATTTATCTATCTATCTGTTCCTGAAATGAACTTTTTACAGGATGGACTTGGACAGTCTTCAAATTCTCATGGTCATCTTTCACAACCTTCTATCCATAACTCACTGCCTGGAGTATTGGATACTGCAGACACCTTAAAAACCTCCTCTACAGACTCAGAGAATAAAGAACCCCTTGAGGCAATGCATCATCCCCTACATGGCTCAGGCTTTTCTAGGGGTTTAGCACTCTCTAAGTCTTTTTCTGCAGCAGGTTCATCTTCTACAAAGACTAAGACTTCTGACCGTCACCAAACCCTGAGATCTCCTCCTGGATTTCCAGTTGTGCAAAGCCATGCTTCTCAAGATGGAGAGGAAAATATGACTCATGCAAACAGACGAGACACTTCGACTGGAAAGACTCAAGTTTTTGATATCTTAACTAATTTTCCAAGACTAAGTTTGTCAAATGATCAATTTAATGGGAGTACCCTTTTACAGTCTGCACCTGACATGGGTTTATCAAATGCACATCTTCAGAATATGCAGCAGCAATTTAGCATATCTAGAGCTGATAATACATCTCCACATCTTGGTTTTAGCAGGGAGAATGGAGTTGCACCAGATGTAAATTACATCAACTTTGACAGACAAGTGAATCTTCCAAGAAGAACATCATCTTCTGTCAACCTGCACTCTCTAGCTAATAATTCTTCTGAATTTTCAGTGCTGCAAGACCCCAAAATCAAATATCAAGGTAATAAGCTCCCATATGCATTTTCACTATTAAGTGTGTGTTAACCCATTGAATTATTCTTGAAAGCTGACTCTTTTCTTAAACTAAAATAAGTAAAATGTGCTTTTTATTCTTCTAGGTTCACATCTAAGTGGTTATAGTTTAAACGGCCAAAGTCAGAGGAGAAGTGGCATGCATAGTCACTTTGGCCCGCGTTCAACAGATACACAGCCTGATGTGTTACTGGAGCAATCAGCTATTTACGCATGGCAAGCAGCAGCAATGTTGAGGAATCTTTCTCAAGGAAGAAACTTTAGCGGCACTCCCTATGATACCGTTGAATTGCAAGATTTGGAGAGAGTTTATTTTGAGGCATTGTTGTTAGGGCAACAGAGACAGCAGGTTCCTCTGAACTACCAGTACCGTGATACATGCATGATGCACCAAGGAATACCTAGAGTCCAATTTCACAACGAACGATGTTCACCTTTTCCTACATTTAAAGTTCACGTGTCATGCAATACAGCAAGTGGAACAAATGTGGAAGGGAAATTATCATCTTCGTTATTAGAAGAGCTCAAGAACAAGAACAAGTCTCTGGAACTTCTAGATGTTCTTGACCATTTTGTTGAATTCAGGTGAATATGCTGCCTGCTCATTTACCTTCTTACTCCTTTTACCTACTCTGTAAAATTATTAGGAGTTCAGCATCCTCTTTTGTCATGCAGCATGGATCAGTATGGGAGTCGCTTTATTCAGCAGAAACTGGAGATTGCCACTATTGAGGATAAGATGAAGATATTCCCATGGGTCCTTCCTCATGCACGAGGCTTGATGACTGATGTGTTTGGGAATTATGTGATACAGAAGGTAACGATCTGGTCTTGTAGCCATCTAACAGTATAGATGGGTTCTAAATAATCTGATTTATCTCTGTCATTAATATGCAGTTTTTTGAGCATGGGACAGAAATTCAAAGAAAAGAATTAGCTGATCAGCTTCTTGGTCACGTTTTGCCTCTCAGTCTTCAAATGTATGGTTGCAGAGTCGTTCAAAAGGTCTATGCTTGACCTTTACTTACTCTCTCTGTTAGCTATAATGTCTGAAGAGTCCATTGTGTGGGTTAGGATACAGTTACATTAGGCTAATTTTTTTTGGAAGAAGAAAATATAACAGTGTGCCATTTATATGTTAAAAGTATAATCTAGTTATAAATGCCGGCTTATATTAAAGGATTTTGGGGTAGGGAATGATGCAAAATATGAAAGCTAAGGATTTTTTCCCTTTTTTGACTTAGTGTAAGATTTTATGAGATTATTTGACCATAATCAAATTATCATATTACATGTGTAGTTAATTAGTAAGAAAGTATATATGTGTTACTGGGGGATGATCCCTAAAATTAAGGTGGTTAACTGTATGATTTTAGAAGGAAAATGTGTTTATTGAGGGACATTCAATTCCAGACAGAGGGAGTGATAATAAAATAATCTTTTCCTGCAGCTATGATTTTGATATTGTTTGTTCAATGTCTCTGTTCCTTTGATTCACTTAATATTATGTTTGTTTGCCCATTTAGTATTTTTTCCTCTTACTTGGGAACATTTCCTCATTGACGCTAGCTATGAATGTAGGCATTGGAAGTGGTAGATTTGGAACAGCAAATCCTAATGGTAGCTGAACTCAATGGTTCAGTTATGAAGTGTGTGCATGATCAGAATGGAAATCATGTCATCCAGAAATGTATAGAATGCATACCCCATGATAAAACCAAGTTTATCATATCATCCTTTTTTGGCCAAGTGGTAACTTTGTCTACCCATCCTTATGGATGCCGAGTGATTCAGGTTTGATTTGTCCCATTTTGCATTCCCTTTTGATCAGAACCTCATTTTTAATCTTGTATTCAATGTCCTTTTTATTACCAGAGGGTCCTTGAGCATTGCAATGATCCAAATACCCAGCAAATCATCATGGATGAAATAATGAAGTCAGTATGTATCTTAGCACAAGATCAATATGGCAATTATGTCATTCAGGTAAATCCTGGATTTGTAATTTCCACCATGATCATAATACACATATATTCCCTAACAGGTTCATTCTCATATGTCAAACTTCTATATTTCTTTTTGTCATTTGGTTGCTGACTTTTTTTTTTCTCTTGGTAATCCCATTCAAGTAGGTGGTAGATATCATGATTCTTGTGTATGATTTTTCTCTCTTTTTCCATTCCATTGCACAACTGTAGGGACAGAGAATTCATTAGACTTCTGCTCTTTATTGACACTTCTTTTGAACCCTTTAGTCATAGCATGATGCGAACTGGATAATATTTTGGCGGCAATTGGGTTGCTCCATTGTGCTCTGAGAAGCAAAAAGGGTGGATATTTTCTGTAAGCTGTCTAAGAGTGAGGACGGGTTTTAAGTGTACTAGAATTAACAGAAGAGGCACCATACTATGTCTCTGGCATTTCTTGGTTTCTTTCTTGTTTTTACCATCTTTCTTACCTCAGAATTATTTTACAACTTAGTAAAAGATATTAGGATTGTGCAGCTCATTTTCACCACTATTCTCTTGGTTTCGTTTAGCATGTCTTGCAGCATGGAAAACCTCACGAAAAGACTGAAATTATAGTTAAGCTTAGTGGTCAAATAGTGAGGATGAGCCAGCAGAAATTTGCTTCCAACGTTGTTGAGAAATGCTTAACTTATGGTGGTCCAGAACAGCGCAAAATTCTCATAAATGAGATGCTTGGTTCCACGGATGATAATGAGGCATTTCAGGTACAGAAAATTTCTTTCCCCCAAGCTCTTGAACTACATCTTCCAGTGTTCCTTAGTGAAATGGCTCTATGAATATATCATCATAGAAAAACGCTCTCTCTAATTATGAAAACTCTTGCTTGGAAACATGCAGTCTATGATGAAAGATCCCTTTGGGAACTATGTAGTACAGAAGGTTCTTGAAACCTGTGATGATGAATGCCGCGAGTTGATCATTTCACGTATTAAGGTCCATTTGAATGCTTTAAAGAGGTATACTTATGGGAAACACATAGTATCTCGTGTTGAAAAGCTCATTGAAACTGGAGGTGAGAGCATCGATGGCTTCTTGAACTATTTTTATATTAAGCTTTATCCGATTCATAGTTCTCATTATAATTCAACCCCTGGTTTTGCAGAAAGGCATAGGGGAGTTAAAGCTTGAGCTACATTGTCAAACAGTTTGTTTTGGATATCTGTACAGCATAAAAGACATTGATCACGCCACCATTTTCCCAGAGTTCAGAGTAAATTTTATTTATTTATTTATTTATTTTCAGTGGCTTGTAAATAAACCAGTTCTTGATCTCTCTGTAATAAGATGATTGACAGATTTCTTCTTGAACTTGTACATTCAGAGCAATATTTATTCATTATTATTTTGTAGAGTTATTAGGATGTTTGAGCAGTAAATTAGGGGAAGAAAAAAAAAAAAAAAAAAAGACTACATCAGTAATATATGTTGATGGCAGCACATCATAATTGCTCTTCTTATGTCAAATCTGTTGAATAGGCAAACGATATATATATATATACCAACCTTGGTTTCCTTAAGTAGGATTGTGCATGGATAAATAGCATTTAAAGGTGATTTTAGCTACATAATATAACACTTAGCTTCCTAATTTAGATTAGTTATCTCTTCTAATATCAATTCTCATGATGCGAACTCACAATCTAACTTGATAATAAATTTTTAAATTTATGATTATATTCTATGTTACATATGTGAAATAGAATATCATACTAACATATAATAATACCAATGGAAAAGCTTGTCCTGCTATTAAGACATTGTTGGGCCGAGAAAAAAAAAAATTAAAAATAATTATTTGCCGAAAAAAATTTTAAAAAAAAAAAGGAAAAAGAAAAAGAAAAATGTAATACTTTATTTACAGAAAGAGAAGAAAATAAAATAAAGAGCATAACAACCACCACAAAAATGTTAACCAAAAAATTCTGATTCTTCTTTATCTACAATAGGACTACTAACTCTCTACAGAAGCAGCAGCCTCCTAATCAATGGCTATTCATGCAGTCACCGGAACTGTTCCCCCACCACCAGAAGGTTGCAAATCTCTGGACATAACTCAGACCTAGAACCAAAACTCAAGGTGAAATTCGCAGTCTATGTGGATTCATCCATCAATGTCCAGGCATCCACCATCTCTTCTTTTTCTTGGACTCTAATTCAGGCAACTCTGCAGATGAGGCATGATCATGGGATTTTAAATGTGATGATAAATTGGGACAAAAGTTGAAGACTTTGCTATGTTTTCCCTCCTAAATCAACATAAAGGATTCAACAGAGCCATCTCTTTTGGTGCAGTTAGCTATTTAATATGTGTGTGTCTCAACAACCCCAACAAATAGAATGAAGTTGCAGAAGAGACAATGCTTCAAAGACTTACCGCCGTGTGGATAAATGGAATTGTAATGCACCTCTGCCCAAAAGCTCAAAGTTATAACTGCACCAACATAAACATCACCATGATTAGGAAAGACAATAATCCCCTAAATTAAAAATAAATAAATAAAGAAAGAGAGTGCTAGATTGACTATAATCCCCTATATGAAAAGAATAAAAGATGACAAACATAATGCCTACACGTACAACCAGCAAAAGCAAAACCCCCCAAATTTCAAGAATTTCAAAACGAGTTGAAACTCAAACTTCAGAAGATGGGACCAGCCAATGGAAAATAGTCTTTGGATTGAGTCTAATAAGTTTAAAATACAGGTGGTTTTCTTCCGTTGCTGTTCTGAGACCTATAAGTTTTCTGAATGGGGGGTAAATATTTCTTCTCTTTTTTCCTTTTCCAACTCTTATTGCTGAAGAAGCTGAGTGGGGCAAACTTGATTATGACCTGGGCTAGAACCTTTAAGAACAATGTTCAACAGAGATTAGTTCACCAGCATATAACATCAAAACTTGATTATGAAACTAGTTCTTTTCTGCATACTCTTCAATCTCGGATATCTTTAGAACATAGTGGGTTACCAAAGCATCACCTTCATCCCACAGTAATTCAAGTCCCTGACATGCAGCACAAGACTTATGAAAAGCCTTTTGTCTGCCTTCAATAAAATCCCATATGGAAGCAAACCCTGCGGTGATACGCATATTGCACTTATTTTTCCCTGTCAGTTATAGAGGCTTTTTACCACTACTTCCAGTTTTATGGGCTCTAACCCCCTGGTCATTCCACATCTAACTTGTTCTATTCAGCTTCAATACCTACACTTCGTGTACCAAATTCTGTGTGCCCCCTGATAACTCTTTTCCCTCCAATGGCAAGTTATTCTCCACTCAGGCCCATGCGATGGCTTGGGGAAATCATTTTGTTTTCCACTAGATAAAATCACTTGTTTCTAAGTTCCCATTCTTTTATCTCTTTGACAATCTATGGAAAAATATCAAATGCTAAAATAAAAATAAGAAGTGAAAACTTACTTCTGTTTGACTTTTGAACTTGTGGAATAATCTCAATATAGCATGTATCCTTGAATGATGTTATGACAAATATTCTGACACCATACTGCAGAAGAAAATTATGACACAGTTTTAATGAAAAACATGTCCTAGAAGATAATAAATCATCAGCACTGCGACAGGTTAGTTATATATGTTCAATGATATGTCACCCTCCAGGCATGAATTTGAGGTACACAAAACACACAAAGATGGTTTCTGAAAACAAAAATAGAAAAGGAAAAATTACAATAAATTTGTTGCCATGGTTCAGCTCCAATCATATTGGTTCTTCAATGCAATTTACCAATAAAAGGAGTAAGTGTACTATAATTATCTTGAAGCCTCTAGTTAGTCTTTTCCTCAGCCTAAGAGCAAATAATTGGATAATCACCAGCCTCCTTTCAGTTTCAAGTAAATATGAATATGAATATCTATTCCAGAAAACCTTTAACTATAGGTCATGAAAGAAACCGTCCTCCACATATTTCTATCACGCGACAGTGAAGGAAAAGATTTAACACAGAGGCTCTCTACATCAAATCAAGAGCAGGACCAGCTTTTACAGTGAACTAATAATCTTTGCACAAAACTGTAAAATTTATAACCACACACTTCTTGTTACATTCGTCACTTGTATTATACATATGCATACAGAAGCATTACAAATAGAGCTATAAGCAAACTGAATGCTAAAGCAATAAGCATGGGCAATCTAAAAATCAATAATGTGATTATAAAATGCAGACTGCAATAAGGGGAAAAGATTCACTAATGATCATTCCTTACTCCTTTTCCCTCCAGGAATTTTGAAAAAATTTAGGCATTGTTAAGATAAAGGAAAGGCCATTATACCGAATCTGCTGCTGCCTGTAGTGTGACGTGATCACCCCATTCACCTCCCCTGCAATTATTGGATTTGACATCATTAGGGCAAAAAGAACCCAAAACAGATATACAACAAGTAAGAAGGGAGAGTTAAAATCTAAAAGTGATATCTTACTTGCTCATTCTTTTTAAGTATTCACTAAAACTCATAGGAACATAGCCCTCATACAGTTCTGGATGAGATTTCAGCTGATGATTCACGAAGCAGAACATTAACACGCAATAAAAATAACCAGAACTCCAAGATGATACATGTAGATATGCAAGATACAGTCTATATAACTAAACATCTAGTCCAGGAACCAACCTGGTGGACGATCTGCTGTCTCACAAATTTGTGATGGTCAGAAGTCCGATATATCTGATCTGACAATGAACGGAACTGCACAGAATAATAAAAGCAATAGGTTAAAAGCCATCACTTGAAAATATTACAAGATTAACCATGGAAAACACACATTGCTCTCAAGAGGCACCCCAAGCCACACAATCAGGTGAAAAATCCAAGATTCTTCTAAGTAAATACTTCTGCTGCATAACAATATGTGAAAGATGCAAGTTTCACTTCACAAGTCAAATAACAACGAGATGACAAACAATATAATAATTATCCATGAGTTTCTCTGAATCAAGGAATATGGAAAGACAGATTAGTAAAGTAAATATATTGTAATGGATAGCAGTATGTAAAAAGTGCAACTCAACATTGAAGCGATTGTGATCATACACCACCGAGGAGATTGAAAAAAAGGGCTGGTAAAGCATGAACAATGTTACAATATATCACTTATAACCTAGAGCTGAGCAGGAAAAGGAATTTTTGCATTTTAAATATCATAACAGGCTCATAACAGAGTAAAAGAGATAACATGAAAAATCTATAATGTAACATTTCAAATACAACTTTTCAATGCAATAAGTAGGACCTCTCCAACTTATCACAAAAAAAAAAAAAAAAAAAAAAAGCAGGACCTCTCCAACTGAAATACATAAAACATCGTCGAGATATTACTAAAATATATCTTCTAAGAGAAGTGCTTTAAAATAGGGAAATTTAAAGGCAGAATTGCACTAGTAAAATCATTAACTGATAGCACCATATAGGCCAGAGAGGGCAACCTCGAGAATATTTATGAAATACTGACCTGACAATTACCATCTCCTGAAACTTTTTGCTCGACCAAGTCATACAACTGCAAT
>JAXGGT010000001.1:11186050-11199546 GCA_035583425.1 Marsdenia floribunda
GAGAGTTATCAGTATTTATCAAATATGTTCTTATCTAACGGAACGCTATTGGATCAAATGACAAAGACATTGTTGAGAAAAAGATGGCTTTTCCCAGATGAAATGAAAATTGGATTCATGTAACGAGAAAGATTTATGATATCTTGTATGGATAGTATGAATTGCCTAAACAAGAGTTTTTGAATAACGAACAACCAGTTCAGATATTCACGACCAAGAAGTACACGAATAAAGAGTGTCGAACCTGCGATCCTTTGGAAAGGAGTAGAGCACTTGTGTCACTCGTCCAAGGTTCCGTTGACAAGTACGGATTGTTATTGAAGCTTTATTTACCCTAACCTGAAAGCCCATGAGAAAAGTTCTTTTGGGCTTTTATGAGGCTATCAAATCCACAATTACTGTTTCCATATTTTTACTAATATTTATTATGAAGTACTTTAACTTCTAATATATTCTGAATTCATAACCTCTCAAATTATAAGTAAAATTCTTATTAAGCTTTTATTTATAAATTATTATTTATAAAAATTTAAATTAAAAAATACTTCAATTTTAACATTTTAAAAAAAAATTAACTAGTATAATTTATGATTTTTCCAAAAACGATAAAACAAAATTTATGATTAATTTAATCTAAGTTTTTTTTTTTAAAAGAAATTTTATTATTATTGAAATAAATAATTAGCCCAATTGAAATAAAGATTGAATCTTTCTGGAATGAAAAGTTAATTTATTTAGTTCTTAATATTTTAATAATTTGTCGTCTAAGTCTTTAATTTTTATATTGATTTTTTAAAATTTTACTATCTTTTATATATGTCTTTCTAATTATTTATTTTGGACCCTTTTTTTGGGTCTAATTTCCATATACAAATATTATTAAAATAAAAGTAAATTTAAATAAAGTGCGAAATTTTTTAAAATATTATTTAAAATACTAGTTAAATATTAATTTAATTAAAGTTACCCATATTGTAGATAGTAAAATGTTGTAAAATAAATAAAAATAATATTTAATTTAATTTTGTGGTAACAAAGATTCCACCTAATTAACTTTTACTTTTATTTGCCAATTACCCTTTTACTTTACCCTATTTACCTTTTGCTTGTTACTAATTACTAATTACCTTTTATATTTACTGTGACGAATCACAGGTTGACAAGTGGCAAGGTGATGTGTCTCAATTTCCTCTATAAATAGAAAGTCAAGGAAGAGCTTCAAGAGGTTATACAACAACATACAAGTCTTGGTGATAGAAAAACTCTACCATAACGGATTCTTTTCCTTTCAAGTCCAAATTCTCTCCAAGATCAAGTTTCAAATGCCTTTGGAGTCATACCAAATCCATACCCTCGAATTCATATCAAATCCATTCCGAGATCAAGTTGGCCATTGAAAATATCAAATCGAAGATCGAGATTCAAAGGCCCTCGAATCCAGAGATCCATTGACAAAGAGAATCAGCGGATTAAATAAGAGACTGTAACCCATATTCAAATTAATCAAATATATTTTACATTGATTTCATTTGCATTATTATTTTAATTTTTGCAGACGAAAAATTACTGTCCACAGATATTAATTAAATTGATACGCATATTAATTATATTAGTGTTTTAATAAAATATTGTTAAAGGTTGAATTTTTTTATTTTATTTTATTTTAAGATTATATTTGAGACACCTGGATGGATTCTAAAGAATTACAGATGAGACTTCAGATACTAGCCATGTGTCCTTTTGTTCCTCGATTAATCCGTAAAAACAAAAGGGTGATTTAGGAAATAACTTATAGAGTAAAAAAACAAAAAAAAAAACTTAAGGGTGTGTTTGGATTTCCACTCAACTCTAGTTGAGTGAAAATTTTTTGTTTCCCAATAACTCGATATATTTGGACATTATTTTTTTTCAAAACAAGTTTGTCTCCCACTTTAACACCCTACTCTATGTTGTAGACCTCACTTAATCAAAAATATATATATATATATTATTAATAAAATAATATTATACACTAAAACTCAAAAAAACATTCTCTTACACATACAATCATTACACCTATAAAACTTATATATTTAACCCCCACTTTTTTCAACATAAAATTTAATTTGAAAAAAGTAGAGGATAAGATTCTATTTGAGTGATAACTTGTCTCAAAAACACCATTTTTTTCTAATGTAGTGAAAATCCAAAGACACCCTTAATGACTAAAAAATATAACACATAAGTAAATGGTTTCGAACTCTATTTAATAACCGCTTAGATATTATAATGTGAAATAGAGTATCACATTTACTCTCTTAAGGTCTAGTGTCTCCGTTAGAGCTCATCAGGATTGGTCTAAACCCAAAATCAACTAGTGATATCAATTATCATGATTCAAGCTTGTGAGCCTTGCGCTACGATTATGAGTTTTTAACAGTACCCATAGTCAATTATTTTACACCATTTTTGTTATACCAAAAAAGATATTTTGAGTTGACAATAAACATTTAAATCCATATTTATATTCTATAACATATCTATATACACTTCTTCTTTTTTTTAATTGGAGGTATTTTTGCCTCTATTGTATCTCGAACTCATGACATATCGAATCATAAGTAAGACTGCTACCAACTGAGTTATGCTTTTTTGAACATATCTATATGCACTTATAATATGAAATAGAGTATCATATTATATATTTTCTGAAAGAGCAATGTGAAAACAGTTTACAAGATATATATATATATATATATATGTATGTATGTATACAAAATTTTCCTAGGATACATCAAGTTGAATACTTCATCAAATGACTTGCCACCTACTTGATATTAGAAAATAGACAAACCAAGCAATTTCCTCCAACTGGCATTTGTTTTCAAAGCAATGACATCATCCCAAAATGCCAAGTACTAAGAAAATTTGGTCAATTGCCTTTAAATCTTACCCTCATGTAAATTATTGTCCATATTCAATCAAATTTACATTCCAATTTATAACTTTTGTGCTTTGAATTTTTCAATAATATGATGGTATTCTCATATGAAATTGACTGAAAAATCAGGAATTCTTATCCACACCCCCCCCCAACCCCTTACTTTGGCTTCTCCATTTGACAAGTTTGACAAATTCTTACATGAATTGAATAATATATAAATTTAATTATAATTTTAATTGTCATTCTAAAGTTAATGTTATGAATTCAAATGTCAACAATTTGTAGTTCAATTGGCAATAGTCTTACTTATGATTCGAGAGGTTATAAGTTCAAGATATGACAGAGGGAAAAATATCTTAAATTTAAATAATAATAATAATAATGTTATGGATTCAAATTAAATTTATACCAAAAATAATATATATATACATACTTTTCAAATTTACACGTTCACTCCTCCCATCATTCAAGTACAACTTGATTGTCAATGTTTTTTTTTCGGACATTGTTGGATTTATCTTCTAAAGTTATTATTTTATGCCAAGGAAGGAATCACTGTCAAAGATGAAGTTAGTACATAGAAAAAACAATGGATTTGGTCTGTTTTACGTGTACAATAACACAATGTGTACAATGCAAGTCAGCAAAACGCGGACAAAACTTGCACAGAATACTCTCTGTGCTTAGACTTACAGCCGGCAAGGCAAATCGTTAGGATTTAGGACCAAGAGATATCATGTGCTTGATGGTCCCACCTCAACTCCCCATTTCCCCATACTTGAATTCTTATATTCTAATGCGTTAATGGTTATTGATCATTCTTCCTCTCTCCCTTGTCTTGGTCGCTAGCCACATTTACTTCATCATCACCTCGAATTTGATCCGTGGTTTCAAGAACCCTGCTCGCTCCTTAAGTGCTTGTCATAATGACGAGCAAAAATGAAAGGAGCCGGAGCAGACCCAGAAGATTAGAATTGAATACGGTTAGTTTAGATACATTGACAGTTATAGTTGTTGTGGTGCTGCAGTTCAGCTCCTTGCTCTTGGTGCAGTGCCAATCCTTCGATGGCAATAATGGGAACTCTCCACCTGGTGACAAAACCATTCTTCTTGATTATCTCACTGGATTGGCTAATGATCGACTAACAAATCTCACTAGACTTGTTATTCATAGTAATTTAGCTAGGAATTCCAGCTATTGCATTGACGATCCGTAAGTTACTGCTACTAGTATTTCCTTTTTCTTTTCTTGAGAACTATTCATCAAGAAACACCCAAAAAGGAAAGATTTTGAACCTGGATTTACGTTCTTGAATTGTTTTCTGGGTTGTTCTGGATGTAGGCAAGTTGAATGGAACAGAGCGTTTAATTTCTCATCCAATTTGACGTTTGTCGCTAACTGCATTTCAAGGATTGGAGGTATGAATTATCAGTGGACATTATTATGGATTTTGTGAAAAGAAAAATTATTTGGTCATAGATTTGTATGTTTTTCTGGTGAATAGAATTAAGATTGGGAAATGGGAGGGTAAAGTCGAACTCATTGGATTGATGATATCATCATGCTAACTGCAGAATTTGCAGATTGAAGGTTGTGTGATTTTGTGATTGTCTGTTCAGTTGACTTTGTAATTTGATGTTTGAGAGAGTGTCTGGAGTTACCAAAGTTGTTTTCTTTTGAAAGGGTGTTTGCATAAAATTTTAGAAGATGAATGCAAGAAAAGAAAACAAGAGAGACAGAGAGAGAGGGAGAGAGAAGAAAAAAAACAAAAACAAACCAAAAACTGGGATGGAGATAGATTGTATATAAATACATTCGTCTGCGAATTGTCATTGTTTGTCTCCTGAGTACTGTTGCATGCCTGCTAGTCTTTCTTCCCTAATTCCCTGGTTTTAATATGCTAAACAGAGGACATTACACGCAGAGTATGTACAGTTGAAGAGATGAGCCTTTACTTTGACAGCTTCAGTCTGACTGGGAGTGCAGGTGCTGTAAAGCCTAACAAAAACTGTAACAGAACATCTTGGATTTCTGGTTGTGAGCCAGGATGGGGATGTAGTGTTGACTCTGACGCACCTGTTGATTTTAGAAATTCTCAAGAACCAGCAAGAACTCTAAATTGCCAACCTTGTTGTGAGGGGTTCTTTTGTCCACGTGGCCTAACTTGTATGATACGTAAGTATGAGCAACTGACCAAGCTTTTTGTGCTCTCTTACAATACAATTGTATTATTTTTCGAAGCCCAAATTGAATGTCTTACTTGATCTTGTTGATTCTTTTGAAGCGTTCTTCTAATGAAAGATTTACTTGAAAAAGAATGAAAATTTCAAGTTGAAATACTATTGTGGAAACCTGTGGATTTTGAATAAATAGCATTAGTACAAAAGTTGGAGTAGGAAAGTTTAATCAAGATATTCAATGTGGGATAAGTGGATAAGCAGTTATAATATTGGTAATTATGTTATTCATTCCAGAAGTTATTATGCCATGCTTTTGTTGGTTTAACCTTCTGCACACCTCTAAAATTTTGAACTTTAAAATTGAATAATTCGATTCCTGATGAGATGTTTCTCTGTGCTTGTGAAGCCTGCCCATTAGGTTCATATTGCCCACTTGCTACACTGAATAAAGCTACTGGCCTATGTGATCCGTAAGTTCAGAGATTGATCATAATGCTTCTTTAATCTTTTCTATTTTTCATCTTATGTGGCACATGCAGCTGATTGAGAGCACTCTTCAGGTATAATTACCAACTACCACCAGGTCAGGTCGATCACACTTGTGGGGGAGCAAATATTTGGGCAGATGTACGTAGTAGCAGTGCGGTATTCTGTTCAGCGGGATCATATTGCCCAACAAATACTGAAAACTTGACATGCAGCAAGGGGTACTGCTTTTGATCCACCACCTCAGTATTATCTCTATGGCTCTAATTATTTGAATTATGATTAGTGTAAAAACAAATTCTGGTCAAATGAATTCTTGGGAAGGAAACGGGAACATGCCTAACATTTAGCTGGGATCAAGATGTGGATGCATATGGTGAAATATGGAAGGAAACTGTCATTATTTTTATTTTTCTCAGGGAAGGGAAATCCACATTTTGCTATCAGAATTTGTGTAATATATGAAAAGATGCTTGACAGTATCTATGATGTTACAGATTATTATTAAGAAACCTCAAAAAATGCATTTTCTGATGTTTTTAATAGGACTTTTAGTTCTGGTTTCCAAAAAATTTTTAATTGCTTTAGGAGCATCTTTTAATGGTTTCAAATGCTATCCATAGCCAATCCTAGTGTAGCATTAACGGGTTACAACTTTCTTGTGCCTTAAATGTGCTTCATGAGAGCTATTCCATTTGCACAATGACAAGTTTCCTCAATACCCTGATTTTTCCACTGTTAAGTGATTTAATTAACCCCACTCTATTTAAGTGCAGGTGATAATTTAACATGGAATCAGAGCAAGAGTTCTTGGTTATTCCCCACTTGTTGGGCCTGTTGGCAGTTTGGTTGAAAGCTTGACTTGCATTTGGTGTTTTTTTTTTTTTTTTTTCCCTCTCTTTTGGGTGGCACTTTCGTATTTAGAATTTGTGTTCAGTCCACACATGAGGGGGTGCATTTAGTGATTAAATCTAACTCAGTTTCTATTAGCTTAAGTTTTAAGGTTGTAATTTACACCCACCGTTGGTCAGACTCAATTGGTGTTTGATTCCACACATTGAGTTAGATGATAACCTTTTGTCCTTATGATTTCTGAATGATGTTCCAGTTACTACAGCTGCCCAATCCGATTTACTAATACTAATTGCTACTGGTTTGCTATCTAAATTTCAGGTATTACTGTCCCAAGGGTTCTACAGTTAAAAAACGTAAGTCCAGGTTGAGTTTCAGTTCATTCATTCTATGGGGTGTGAAATTGATAAAATAGAAATCACTTATACTGACAAGTATTTACATCCAGAGATGTTGTTCCCTGCCCTCGAACCCTCCAAATAAATGCTAGAAGGTGCATGTAATTCTTTTCACTAAACTTGCAGGGTGCTTCAAGTTAACCTCATGTGATCCCAATACTGCAAATCAAAATATTCATGCTTATGGAGTAATGCTGATTGTAAGTTCTGTAGTGTTCTTAATTCTTTAAGATATGATGTCTACAATGTTTTTTTTTTTTTTTTTTTGGGGGGGGGGGGGGGGGGGGGGGGGGGTGTGTGTGTGTGTGTGTGAGGGGTTCAGAGCACTGTTATTTGAGGTTTTAAGAAAATCATTGCCAACATATTGTGTTTCACTCTCTCCTTTGACATTCTAATAATCCTCATAAAGAATTGATAGTTGCATGTTACTTCAGTTTTTGTTTTCTTTTGACTGTATAAAAGCATCTAATACCTAAATTATCTCATAATTCCTCCGGTGATTTTGTCTAGGTGCTTTTTCATTGACTACCTATTCCCTAGTCCATCTATCTTTTCAAGTTCAATTGATACCAGCTACTGAATGTAAAACATTTCACTGCATTTTAACAGGCTGCTATGACTACTATTCTTCTCATAATCTATAACTGTTCTGACCAATTTCTCACTACTCGAGAGAGGAGACGTACAAAAACCAGGGAAACTGCTGCTAGAAATGCAAGGGAAAAGGCACAAGCACGTGCAAGGTGGAAATCTGCAAAGGAGGCAGCTAAAAAGCATGCGATCGAACTACAAACTCAAGTGTCTCAGACCTTTTCTCGCAGGAAAGCTGCCACAGATAGTGAAAAGGTTAAGATATTGAATGAAACAGACCATGAAACAGATACCAGTTTATACTCATCAACATACTCCGGTGCTTCTAGTGCATCTGAGCAATCAGTTGCTTCAGCAGGAGGGAAGAAAGTGGAAGCAGGTCATCTAATGCGGACAATGTATGAAATAGAAGATTATTCTGACAGTTTTCAGAGTTTAAGCATAGAAACTGATTACAAAAATAACCAGAAAAAAACAGGAAAGGATAAAGAAATACATACTCACAGTCAGATTTTCAAGTATGCTTATTCACAACTTGAGAAAGAGAAAGCTCAGCAGCAGCAGAACAAGAACCTTACTTTCTCAGGAGTAATTTCCATGGCTACAGATGCTAAAACAAGAAAAAGACCTGTGATTGAGATTATCTTCAGAGATCTAACTGTTACTTTGAAAGGGAAAAAAAAACATCTTTTAAGGTCGGTAACTGGAAAAGTCATGCCTGGCCGTATTACAGCTGTTATGGGCCCTTCAGGGGCTGGGAAAACAACTTTGCTTTCTGCTCTGGCAGGAAAAGCACTTGGATGCACAATGAGTGGTTTGATCCTTGTAAATGGAAAGACTGAATCAATCCACTCATATAAGAAGATAATTGGTTTTGTCCCACAAGATGACATAGTGCATGGAAACCTAACTGTGGAGGAAAACCTATGGTTTAGTGCGAGGTGCAGGTATGTGATGCCTCATTTCATTGCCCCTTTTGATTGCAATTTCTGTAAGCAGCCTGGCATAAGTTCATTATCCTGATTGTGCCCTAACTGGAGATTTCCTGACCTGCATTACGATACTCCTTTCATTTTTATTTGTAGATTAGAATGTCAGTAAACACCTCTCCTACCATTGATTTTTCTTGCCAGTATGTGTAGATTAGTTCTTTCTATTAAAATCCATCTTCCTTATACTAGTTTAGAGAAATTACTAACAAAAGCAGTATAGTTATGCATGAATTATATTTTCTATACTAAAATGGACATTATTTTCTGGAGAAAATTTTTTCGCATGTGCATATTCACCGAGAATTCTCATAAATAGGGACATTATCACACCCTAGATTGAGCTTGGCATTTGTTGCTTTGTTTACTGAAATGGATAATCCAAAAAATTAATTGTTTGTGGGCTCATGACATGACACTTATACTCTAGAGCTTTAAAGTTTAAGAATAGCCTAGTTTTCTTTTGCTGGACTTGTTTGTTTGTTGCCCTATTTGTTTTCAATACATTTTGATTCCTGGGTCATATGCCTTTTCATTGAGGTGATGTAGTTTGCTATTATCACTTTGATTTCTTCATGCTAGAAGTTGCCTTCTAGCCCTACTATGTGATCAATAGTGCATTGTCTGGATCAAAAGGTATTAGTATTCAACCTTATACTTTGAAAAATGAACTTGGAGGTAAAATTCTGAATGAAAGAGTGGGCATTTGTTTTATCTTTTATCATTTTTTCTCAAGTTTATTGGTGAATACATGACACACTAGTTTTTTTCCTTCCACTAGGAAGTGTGTAATAAGAACATTATCAACCAATTCATTTGATAATATTTAACAAATACTGCAGTTGCTTTCTTCATCAAACTTCATTATGGTCCATAATAACTGTAGACTTAATTTACACAACATGACTTGTCATACTTCCTGCCCTACACAACTGTAAGAAGTTCTACAATCAATTATTGAATCTGTTTACTAACATACGTGAACTTTTCAGGATCCTTAAACTAGTATTCTACCGATATCTCAATTGTCTGGAATTTGAAATTCCTTTAAGGTGTTTGACAATTTCAAATAAAAGCTGTTGACATCTAAAATTTGGCATCATATTCATCTTGAAATTCTCAAACAAACGCACACATATATCCATAGACTTCTTAATTACAAGAGTCTGTAATTTATTATTAACTTCATTAACTTTTAAAAATTATTGAAGGCTTTCTGCAGACATGCCAAAGCCAGACAAAGTTCTTGTTGTTGAGAGGGTCATTGAATTCCTGGGGTTACAGGCAGTACGGAGTTCCTTGGTTGGAACAGTGGAAAAGCGAGGAATATCTGGAGGACAGAGGAAACGAGTAAACGTAGGTCTGGAGCTGGTAATGGAACCTTCTCTTCTTTTCTTGGATGAACCTACATCTGGATTGGACAGCTCATCTTCTCAGCTGCTCTTAAGAGCACTTCGACGTGAAGCTATCGAGGGGGTAAACATCTGCATGGTGGTTCACCAACCAAGGTAATAAAAGCATTTTCCAGATCAAGTTAGGTAGGAGTCTAATTTCGCCATTTTACATGTTCTCTTTTATGTCATTTACCAGTATATGATTTTAATAATTATAGTGGTGAATTTTTCTTGTCCTCAAATATCTTCTGTGATGGCCATATCATTAGTTAAAGAAAATTCTGTTGCATTTATCTCTTGAAACTTACTAAATACAACCAGAGACTTGCACCACTAAGGGGATTTTAGTATTGCCTGGAAGAGAGGTTGCATGAATATCTATGGGTTAACTTAAAACAAATTTTGCATTTAGATTTATACTTCCATTAAGAGTCTATTTTAATTCACAATTTAATTATTAGTTGTTAAT
Source organism: Marsdenia floribunda (assembly GCA_035583425.1). Classification (NCBI taxonomy): domain Eukaryota; kingdom Viridiplantae; phylum Streptophyta; class Magnoliopsida; order Gentianales; family Apocynaceae; genus Marsdenia; species Marsdenia floribunda. The sequence goes on from JAXGGT010000001.1 coordinate 11,196,334, forward strand.
TTTCTGTTTCAGCTATACACTGTTCCAGATGTTTGATGATTTGATACTTCTTGCAAAAGGTGGACTTATTGTCTATCATGGTTCAGTTAGGAAAGTTGAAGAGTACTTTGCAGGCCTAGGCATCAATGTCCCTGAACGAATTAATCCTCCAGACTATTTTATTGATGTCTTGGAAGGCATGGTCAAACCAAGCACAAGCTCCAATCTTACTTATGAGGAGCTTCCTGTTAGATGGATGCTTCATAATGGTTATCCTGTGCCCCAAGACATGCAACAATATGCTGCTACACTCACTGCATCTCCAGCAGACATAAATTCTGAAGATCATGAAACTTCGGGTGAATTTGTTGAGGATCAATCTTTTGCTGGAGAAATGTGGCAAGATGTGAAATGCAACATGGAAAGACACCGGGATATTTTACGACACAATTTCTTGAAGTCAAAGGATTTGTCCGACCGGAAAACTCCAAATATTTTCTTGCAATATAAATATTTTCTTGGGAGGTACATATGCTTCTCCTTTTTTTTTTTCCTATTTAGAGATTCCTGAAAGAATACTATTTTCCTCACTTTGATTGAGGATGATTTTGTTAATGAAATACAAATCTAATCCATCATATTCTGTAATACAAACTCAGACAAAACTAAGTATAAGCTTAAAGTTGGACTGTGAGTAGTGCTGCTAACTGCTATACTCATCAGATACTTGCATATCTGAAATTTTGGTCTGGAAGTTACTTAGCATTTTTTTTGGAAGAGAAATATAGTGAAAAGGAACATATATTGCTGTTCTTTCTTTATTTTCTTTTTTAATTGAATAAAGTCCTGCTTTTAAGACTAGCATGGAGCAAACAAAGAGTTCAAAACTTCACCAGTTTGGTCCATTGCAATTGAACCAGTTATCATCTGTGATGAGTTGTGATATAGCAATTGATCAAAATGAATAAACACTGGAGATGGTGGAAAAAGTTCAGAAAAAAGGCCCTGAAAACCCATAATTTTTCTAAAAGGACCAATGTGGATGTCAAAAATTTGTTAAGGGCTCAAAAAATTAAGAAAAAAGATCACTAGGGAACGCTAAAAGTGAAGCAATTGAACCAGTTAATTTTTTCTTTCAGACTTTCTACCCTATGTGAAGAGTTGCAACTTTCTGAAGGATTGTATCCTTGGCCTTCTTTTGCGTATCTTTCTTTATAACTCATCAATTCTAAGTACTCATGTTCTCTTGTGCTTATAATGCTCTCAGGGTAGGGAAGCAACGATTGAGAGAAGCTAGATTGCAAGCTATTGATTATCTTATTTTGTTAGTTGCTGGTGCTTGTTTGGGATCCCTTTCTAGATCAAGCGATGAACAATTTGGTGCTCCTGGTTATATACATACGATCATTGCTGTGTGTAAGTTGAAGTGACCAATCAATTTTTCAATTGGTATTGATTTTAAACTTACTTTCTTGGTCATGATAAAAAGAAAAGCAACTGTTCAGACACACAAGGGGATTAATGAAAAAGGGTATTAAAAGAAATTTTGTTAGCTTTGACCTTATACTCCTGCACCAAGTATACCTGTAACTATGAGAAATGTTCACATCCGTTGTGTTTTGCTGGCTAATGTGTTTTCATGTCCAATTTCAGCTCTTTTATGCAAAATTGCGGCTTTAAGGTCATTTTCATTGGACAAGCTACAGTATTGGCGAGAAAGTGCTTCTGGGATTAGTAGTCTAGCTCACTTTGTTTCCAAAGATACAATAGATCAATTTAATACAGTGATCAAGCCAGTGGTCTATCTCTCAATGTTTTATTTCTTCAATAATCCCAGATCATCTTTCGCCGACAATTATGTTGTTTTGCTCTGCCTTGTGTACTGTGTCACCGGTATAGCTTACGTATTAGCCATCTTTCTTCATCCTGGTCCCTCTCAGCTGGTATGCCAAATAACATATTATAAATTCTTAAGTCATTTATTTCCAGTTTCTTTCATTTGACCTGCTACTTCCATTCTATGCAGTTATCCGTGCTTCTTCCAGTGGTTTTAACTCTTATTGCATCACAACCAAAAGATAATAAATTCTTGAAGATTGTATCAAACTTCTGTTATCCAAGGTGGGCCTTGGAAGCATTTGTAATTGCAAATGCAGAAAGGTATGTGCTGAAATCTCATTCAAGATCTTCTGTTTATATTGTGTAGGTAGAAATGTAGCAAGGTAAGAAAAAGAAATGGAAAAGTAAAAGCTTACAAGAGCATTTAATGACTCTGTGATATCTGTCCCACATCTGAAATCTGTCTGAATTTATTATGGAATATAAGAATAGGCCAAGTAGTTAATCGTGAAACACATAATTTTATTTCAAACTTAAAACTTTTTTAGGATCATTGGTTTATATTCTTTGTTTTCAGGTATTATGGTGTGTGGATTATAACAAGATGTGCAGCTCTCATGAAGTTTGGTTATGATCTTCATCGCTGGTACCTCTGTTTAACTATTCTCATCCTTACTGGTGTAGCTAGTCGTATCGTAGCCTTCCTTGGTATGTTAGCTTTCCAAAGGAAATGAAGTTCAGTTCTATGTTTTGAGTTCAATTTTGAAGCCATGATTGAAGTTTATAGCTAACTGTATTATGTTCGATGATTGAACACTTGTTGAAGGCACTTGCTGGTTGTAGGATATAGTTGTGTAATCACAGGAGTAGGAATTCTATGGTAGTAGTTTCAATGTGTATATATATACATCATTTGTACTATTTATTTGAATGTATAGTAATCATACCTCATATTGAGATTCTTTTTGCTTATGTGAAGTAACATTTGCCTCTATGCACTTTGCATAATTTGGTTCCTCAAAACATCACCTTTTCTGAGTCATTTCCAAATCTAAAGTTAGCATGATTCCAGAACTCAATTTCCAGAGGCTATCTGTACCGCAGCTTCCATTGGCAGACAGTGACTTCTTGTGTACCGAGGAGTGGGGATAAATTTTGAGATCTGCCATTGGGTTCTGGAAGAGATTGAAGGTAATTTTGGGGATTGGAGAAAAAGAGAGGTGAATGGGAAGCTAATGGCTGGAATGAACGAGGACTGTTGTATGTTGGATAGATCCAAACTAAACCTAGAAAATCGAATACCATGAAATCAGTCTGAAGCCAATGCCGGAAAATTTTGATCTAAATTCTCCCCGCCCCTTGCAAAACCATAAAAACGAGGAGGAGGAGGAGGAG
>JAXGGT010000001.1:11199646-11215810 GCA_035583425.1 Marsdenia floribunda
TAAACAACTCTCTTCTGATTCAACGCATTCCCAAAAATGGACAATATAGGAGATCCTGGATTTTAAATAACTTTTACAGAATATTTTATAATCCGTTCAATATTTTAAAAACAAGAATATAAACCTAAATTTATTTATAATTAAATTTTATCTATTTTTATATTTTTAGAATATAAAGAACATAAACATCTTTTTCTCCAAAAAAAAAAAAAGGAAAAAGATAAGTATTAATATAATATAATAATATAAATCACAAACAAAAAATCGAAAAAAAAAAAAAAGATTATGTAATTAAGCCTTTATTCTTCAATGATAAAAAACTTATTCTAAATTGAAAGAGTTTTTTTTTTTTTTTTTTTTTTTGTAATTATTCCCACCAATCTAAATTCGACAAAAATTATATTTAAAAGAAAATCTCACTCTACTCTTTCTTGACATTTAGAGCAAGAACTAAATCAATGATCTCGTGTAGCATTACCAATAGCATTACCAAGATACGTCTTGCCATTTGTGCTAAATTAAAAGGGAAGTGTGTTGTTCAAACTAGAAAGAGAGGAGACCGTGATAGACCAAGGAAGTTGCGGGATCAAAATCGCACTCACGTATGCAGCCGTTTAAAAAATTTGGGGTGAGAGCTTACCTCCCGCAAGGGATCTACCCGGCTCGAGCGGGAATTAATCTGAATATGGACATGGCTTAAAGATGCCGCCCATAGTTGAAACCCATTCAGAACACCTCATGCACTATGCAAAAAAAAAAAAAGAAAGGCTTCCTTGGAATCTAAAATTATTCCACAAAACAAGAACCGCAACTCATTGTATAATGCTTGATATGAGCAGTGATACCATCACAGTGATTAGAATTGAAAATGTGTATGTACATATGTATATAAATATATATATATATATTAGACTAGAATTGTCTTGCCAAGTGCGATCATACAAAAGCAAATCTTTTATTATCGTTGATTCCAGGAAGACTACTAATTATACAAGAACATCGTGTGCAGGATGAATTCAGAAAGTTTCAAGCCATGTCAACTGGCAGTGCAGTGTGGTATCAAATTATCCAGCTACTGACATGTTAAAATATTCAGTTTCAATACATCAGAATATACAAGTTATTCTTACAATAATGATCTAACAAAGCACTTGGTTCTCCTCTTTCCCTTGCAAAATTGCTCCATGGTATTCAAGACAGGAAAATCTGGGGTAAGTTAGTTATGTGTTTTTAGTTCTTGCTCTCTTCAGTGATGGTATATTTATCAATCTGAATACTTCACCAACTTGTATGTAGCTTAATTCCAAAATGTTCCAATCCCTAAGCAATATATATATATATATGTAAATTATTAAGCACAATTTTTTCCCAGGTAAACAAAGTGAAGACATATCAATATAAATGGTTAGTTAAGACTACAGATGTGCAAAACATCTAAAGAGGGGGTTCAATAGATGTCAAGATCTTCTATCCTATTCACTCAGCATTTCTCAACACAAATTCATACATCTGTCCAGGCTCCTCTTGCTTACAAGAAGGGAACAAATGAAACTAGGAGACAGAGAAAAGTAAGATAAAGATATGGAGTGAGCAACAAGGTGCTTATGTGGGAGACGGAGTGTGCAATTCAGTGTAGTATGAACAAGTCTCTGGTCAAGAAGAAGATTCAAAGTAATCAAAGTCGTCACCTTTAAGTTGATACCTGGGACAAAATTCATTTCCACACTATATCCCCTAAAAATTGCAGAGCTGGGACACCTCTAATTTCTACATCCACAAGCGGTGCTTCGATCAATGCCAAGCTGGACAGTTCTGGATCACTTTGTATCATGCTGAGAGCCCGCTTTTGATCCTGTAACATTCCATTTTAAATTAATTTCAGACAATGAAACAGGGAGAAAACTTTGGCTACGCGTACAGAATTACTCATGATTTTGTAAGAAAACAATAGTTGAGAAAAGGAAGTTCTTTCCAACCCCCCAATGGAAAGCAGGAAGCTAGATGTATTAATTTATGCATCAGAAAAGGTACTGTACCATCACGTTTTGGCACCTAGAAACTAAATTCAATTACCACATACCTTCCTCTTCATTTCACAGAACTTGCAATCTGATGCAGATGGTGGAAGAATCTGGTTGACAATAAGCCTCTTAACTGGAACATCTTCCTTCTTCAAGGAAGAACACAACCTTGATGATTCACTAATTGCCATCACCTAATATGTGAGGCAGGGAAAAAGGAAAAGAGAAAGAGAAAGATCAGCAGATTAGTATTAGAGATGTTAAATATGTGCTTAAAGCAGAATATAAACACACCCAGAACAAATATTTGGAAGAGTGTGTCTCAAACTTCTAATGACAAGATATTTCAAATGATACTTCATTAAGATAAGGTCAATCAACTAGCACACAGAAGATCCCTTTCTACAAGCATTGCTAAGATGCAAAAGGGATACAATAACATTTCACATGGAAAAAATAAAGAATTGAAGCACAAGAGCAACGAGATCAGTGCCAAATATTTCTGCAACATAATGTAAGTAGACAAAGTAACACATATTATTGAATTCAGGCTATTACCGTGGGTATTGTCACTACGACAAATTCTGTTGATTTTGTGTCACGGAAAAGCTCCCTTACTTTGATCATTCTTTCCCTCAATCTTTCCAATTTGGAAGACTGAACCAGAGCAAAAGGATAAGCATTCCATACTAGAAAGAAATAGTAATCGTTAGTAAAGATATGAAGCTCACTGCATCCTCTTGACGCTTTTCTTCTTGTCCAAAGACAGATTTTATTGCTGAAGTAGCTGAAGCTATTTTCTGTCTCAACTGTAGCATTCATCATAAAATAAAAAATTAGTAAATAAAACAGTGTGTGAGTGTTTTTGTGCATCAATAGATGGCAAGAGAGAGACATAACCAAGCAATGAAGAAAGCTGTTAACAGGGCAAAACACCAAAGCAGAAGAGGCAAAGGAGAAAGAACCATCAAATTGTCCCACTAACATTAAATGCACAAAGAATAGCTAAAGGACACGTACAAGATTATATGTATTAGCCAGGAACCAAAATGAATATATGGATCCACATGTAATGCATGTGTGAGGGTATGGATCAGAAATCTACAGCTGATCTGGGTCTTTGATTTGCTAACCATTTTTATTGACAACAAAGGAAAAGACATGTTTCATTTACTATTATAAACGATGTTGCCAACAAAGAAGCTCCCAGTATGGTGAAGTTCTCCTTCAGGATAAAGTTTAATTACCTCATCCATCTGAGCGCCAACTCAGGCAAGATGACAAACATAGTCCCGTTATGGTATCATAACATGGTAAATGATGATTTAGATGTTTCAGTTAATCAGGATACATTAAGTTAAAAAAAGTCTCACTGATATGGTCATAAAGCATTCTAATCGAGTGAAAGAAACTTTACCTTCAATATCTTTCCTATTGATGCATCTAAAAAGTCAGGCAAGGATAGTAGCCTTAATGTATGACCCTGTGGACAGAATAAAAAGAAGAAATCTGTCAGATCGAAGTCTAGGTCTTTAATGGATAAGGAAAGGAGCTAAAATATCCTCACCGTTGGGGCAGTATCAAAAACTATGCGAGTGAACATATTATATTCTTGTGATTCAAGGAATTGCATAACCTGGCAAGATATATATAGTCAGTAAAATTTCTCTCTCTCAACAAATAAAGGAGAACAACAACCATGTCAATAATCACAACTATAACGCATGCCTTTGAGATTGCAATGGCCTCATCCAAGCCCGGAGGAGGGGTGTCCAGCAACTCTCCCAGTTTCAGCTCTCCAAGCTTTTCCAACAAAAACATTATTATACAATAAACAGAAAGTTAATCAGGAAGACCAATCTTTTCTCTTCCTATCATTTGAGCTAACACCAGAATTTAGAACTGGAAGTTGCAGCAGAGAAAGTATTAGAAAATAAAATGTCAAAAATGTAGAAATAAATACACATCCAATTTATAACTTCTGGAACATGATATCTGGTTGTTGAATGTAAATTAAAAAGAATACATGTCAAGGTCTTGTACCCTCTAAGAAGAATAAGTATAAGTTGATTCCAACTCATTCAGATCCAATGTTTGGTTATTAAGTTTGTTGAGTTTTACAAACATATCCAGATCCTACGCTTGCATCATAAGTTACTAAAATTTAGTTCGAAGAGACATAGCATAAAAATAGAAGTTGCTTTGTGCAAAGTTTTACCTGCTCAGCAAGCATTCCAAGGCCCATCCCATCCATAAAGTCCTTTACTCCAGTTCCCCCATTTTTCTGGCTCGCACTACGAAATTCTTCCCTAGCTTTATCAGGATTTATCTGGATGAAGGAGACATATTTGAAACTAACTATAAGGCATGTATACACTAGAAGATGGGAGATAAAGATTTTCACTTTTCCTTTCTTGACACACCTCCAGGGCAAACAACGGAGAATATGGTCCTTCAACAGGAACTACTGCCCCTCCTGTCAAATCCTAGGAAAAAGCACAAACTTTTTTTCGTGAGGTTTGAATATTCATTCTTTATAAGAAAGATCATAAACATATAAAAGTTAATCAAAAACATAAAAGATAGAAAATTATAGTCTTAAAACGCGTCGAGCTAGTGCAAAATTAAAATGTTCACTATATAATCTTAGACCTGGGCAAAAGAATCACTTAAAGAATGAGCAGGATCAGTTGAAACCACGAGTGTTGGATGACCATTGTTTGCAAATTTAACTGCAAGTGATGCAGCACAACTTGTTTTCCCAACTCCTCCTTTTCCACCTAGCATGTAATATTTACGCTGTGTCCCAGAAACCATTTCATCAAACCCTGCTGTAGCTTCTGCAGGTGTGGCCACTGACCTCACTGCCAGGAATAGCAGAAGTCAGAACTAGTATGGAGATTCTCTGTCAGGGGAAAAAGTACCACCCATTTCATATAAAGAACCTCTCACTCACCGAGGCTCCTGAAATGTTTAGCTTCTCCAGATAAATAAATCACATCATAACATGTAGGTACCTAATGATTTGTTTTCCGTCGTTTGTAGTTCATATAAATGGATTTCATCATCTATTTATAATATATATATATAAATTAAGGAAATAATTTCATCATCCAAAATCAACCATAGAAGGATGCATAAGTTGCTACCTATTTCCATTGATATGAAAGAATCACTAGGCAGTATATTACATCAACGAAGAACAGTAGCACCAAAATAGTTCCAATCATTTTACATATGCAGTAGTCTGACAAGAATTAACAAGTATATATATAAAAGTTTGCATCATTCTCGAACCACCCTTTGCCTATAACAACTAGCTACAACTGTTAACACCTGAACGCAGTGTGGAAAATAAGAATTTTAAGCTTGAAAACTGTTCAAATACTCTAAACTCAACAAACAAAGAATTCAACCAAAAAAAAAAACGAGAAAAAAACACTAAATAAAAGCAGCCCCAAAATAAATAAGTAAACCATATCACAACTGTATCGATATCAAGATTGGAACTTTATTAAAGAACTGCACTAAAAGGCATAAAAGAACTCCAAATTGAACAGGGGAAAAGAAAAACAGGAAGGATTCATTCTGGGTATAACGGCCTTGCCTTGCAGAGACTTTCTGGGTTGTTTTGTTGTGATAGGAAAAGACACAAAAGCGGAGCTAAAGCTGGGCCTAAACTTGAAAATGGAGAGATAGGCATGCGGTTTTAGCGACTGTGAATGGTAAGTAAGAATTGCCATTGGTTTTGGTGATGACGAAAGGAGAAATCCTTTTCCTTCTCTTTATTTTGTTAGGAGAAAATTGAAGAAGGCAATGGCTTCTCGCTTATTCATATATGCGTCACTGATCGGTCTTCTATAGTTTCATTTTATTACGTTAAGGACGGAATTCTAAATTAATACCAATTTGCACTCATAACTCTTCGTATTTTCAGAAATCACCCCCAAACTTCTGATAAATCAAGATTTTTAAGAGTATGTAAAATGGCTTAGAAGTAGGAAACCTTATACTGCACAAGTGATTTAATGTTATTTACATAAAAAAAAAATAAAAAAAAAAAAGCAAATATATTTTAGCTTTTAAACTAAAATATTACCAACAAGGAGGAGTGCAACGCAAATAATGAGTTTGTGAGGGACCAATGGGAAAGGTTTTACCAATTTTTAACCACCTGCGTTGGCTCCTAGCCAAATAGAAAAGATATCAGTAAAAGATAGTTACATTTTTCTAGTAGAGCAGACAACACCAATCAACAATGATTACAAGAAAGCGATGATAAACTGATAACTTTTTCAAAATTTTCAGTATTCCTAGTCAAGGGAAGTTGATGCAGGAGTTTTTGTTACATCTGCAGGACAGAGACCCCCCAAAAAGGGAAAAAAATGAAATACAATACAAGAATTTTTCCCTGAAGGAATGAAAGATAACCATCAGTATCACCAGTTTCAAGCCATGCATGAACCATATCTCCGTTAACTATCAATCAAGCTCTCTTCCAGCCAGATCTTCTAGTGTGAGATTTAATGTCTCAGGAGACCCTCTCTTCACTTCCTGCCCTTGAGCGGCCAGGAAGTCCTCGATGCTACCGGGTTCTCCGAACCACCCTAATCGATCAGCAATCAGGTGTAGATTGTTACAGCCACCACACCTAGCAACCACCACACCTTTTTCATATGATTCACGAGAAGCTGTCTTCATGTTCCTAGTCTCGCAAACTTTGCAAGTAAAGACCATTGCCAGATCATGTCTCGTGGATACCTTCAGGTTAGATTTCACATTGTGTTTTAACTTGTCCTCACTGTTAACTGAACTAGAGATGGCTCTGCTTGAGTTTGAATCTGTCTCTATATTGCCACCTTCAAGTTCTCTGCTATCTGCAACAACCTTGTCAGGTTCGGCAAGCGTTCCAAATCTCCTATTATAAAGAATATCCTTGTGAAATAAGGCATTGATAGCTGGAAAAAATTGCATACGGCGTTCTGCGGAAGTAATCAAATCAGAAACAGTTATTAGCATTATAAGATAAAGAGGAAATGAATTTTAGAAACAAGCCAAGAATAACATGAAACTCACGATAAAAAGTGAAAAGTGAAACCTGCATATGAGCTAGGAGTAAGCAGCCCATACCAATACACTGACTGACACATTTTCATACATAGACATGCATCTATATATATATACACATATATGGAAGCCATTATTTCCCTGACCGCAAAATTGCAATAAGGTAATCTTAGTGTTACCACAAGGTTTGTACTTGAATATCAAAAATTATTCCGTGGGCATCCAGATCCAATAGAAGCAAGAAACAATCCCAAGTTCTGTGCTTCACTGTCAAGACAGAAGTCTTCACAGGAATACCAGTTAGACAAGTATTCATATTGTGCTTACCATGCAACAACAAAAACCATCAAACAACTACATAAAGAAGAAAGTACGAACAATTAGCTTCTAATGAAAGACATGCTAGACACTAGAGCACAAACAAACAGGTTTTCACGCTCATAAAAGTGCATGATCAATGGGCATTTTTCATGGCTGAGTGGATTGGAACATCAATAATATGCCAGCAGACAGAGAAGCGGTTTAAATGGTCATCAAGCCTCTATGAAACTTCAAAGGTAGCAGAAGATCGCAAGTTACTGAACAGGGGATACTTTTTTTGAGGGCATAGCTGATAGCACCATGGCACTGAACTTCAGGAGAAGCAGACTTTCATCAAAGCTCGGTTGACAAACAATTGGCCAATCTAGTTCACTTAGACAGGTTATTAGTACAAACTGATTGCGTGCATGGCTCCTGCTCTTGCAAAATTGGGGAAAAATAAATAAATAAATAAATAAAAATGTCAGCTTATAGCCGTTACCAACTAAAAGCCCTTTATCCGCAGTCAGTGACAAATACAACAAAAAAGGTGCAATCATTTAGAATTCGCTTACTCGAGCAGAAAAATGGAAATTACATGACATGTTACCCAGCTTTCATCTTTTTCAGAATCACGAAAACAGAACTTTTTAGAATTGAACACAGAAAGAAAGAAACAAGAACTGAAGGTTCTCAGGACAGTAAAAGAAAAAGGGAAACTTTCACCTTATTCAAACAAGCTCAATATTATAATATTCCTCATACGAACACAATAAGAATCCAATATCTAGGTCTTCAACACCTCCAACCACTGAAATACTCATAAAAATTACCGAAAACTTTGTTACGTGAAAGACATAGACGAAAGGAAACGGTTTCTACCTCTGGTAATTGAAAATTGAGGATTTGACAAGGCGAAGCGAGAGAAAATTCTTCTGTGTATTTCGCGAAAAGCCATTGGGAATTTCCCGGTCCCTCCTTTTTTAGGTTCTGTTAACCGTGAAGTTTCACAATCCCGGCGTCGGCGGCTCTTTTGGGCTTTTATACCAGCCAATGACTTGTGAATTGGGCAGCCGGAACTTCTTAACCTTATTAAATAGAATAAATCATCGATTTAGTCCCTTAAATTTTATTTTATTTTTTTTTTTTTTGATAAGTGATTTAGTCCTTTAATTTATATACTTTAGCTAATTAGATACTATTATTTTATTTAAATAATAATTTAAATAAAATCTCCATTACTAATAAAAAAAATACACAAATTAAGTAACATGATTGACTATAAAAATAAATAATAATAATTAAAATTAAAATTTCATTAATCAAAATATATAAATTATAAAATTAAATTAATTAAATATCTTGTTAAATAATTACAATTTATTCTGAAAAGATTTTACTCAAAAGATTAAATTGAATAAAATTATTTTTAATATATTTTAATTAATTAAACTCTATTAGACAACAAAATCTTCTTAAGACTTATTGAGACACTTAGCTCAATAAGTACATTATTTACTTCTCCCTATCCGATATATTAAGTAAGAGTCCTAACTTATTAAGTAAAAATTCTAAATTTAAATTTCAGAGCTTCGCATTTTAGTTATATATTAGTTATATATTATAATTTTAAGATGTTCGCCAATAAATCCATGCCGGATTAGTTAGGGAAACTTTTTGACCAAAAAGAATAAAGAATCTAAGATAAAATATGCAAATTCTGGCTAATCATTAAAAAAAAAAAAAAAAAAAAAGGAAAAGAGAGAAATAATCTTCGAACTTCTCAATGTAACAAATTTTAATATAATCTCACGAAAATGGAAAGATTGAAGAGGGAAAAAAGCAAGAGAAAATTTTTCGTGCAGCTTATAGAGATTGAATCCATAAAATTACTTACTAATACAAGATGAACAAAATTGATGCTGAGCATTTCTAGCTATAGCATGTTCATTGCTCTTTGAGATTCATAATCTAAATACTCTCCTCCACCTGTCTGACCAAAAGGGCCATTGTAACCGTACATGTCAAAAACCCTATCATCAGACATCATATGGACACCACCTTCTCTTGCTTTAAAGCTCTCCATTGGAGAAGCCCAGGGACCTGGAGGAGTTGATGATGATATGTTGGAACTCGATGCTTCTTGGTTCATATTTGGTAAATTGTGATGTTGAGGTGAGTTTCCAGTGCTGGGCCTTTTGTTTGACGAATTTCCTGTTGTCAGAGAGATGGAGGAAGACTGCTGCTGTTGTTGCATCTGTTGTTGATTTTTCATAGGCGACTTTGGCCGCAGCGCTTCTATTTCTGGGGTTGTCTGAACAAGGTGTGGTGCCTCTGGAGGTGGGTTTCTCCCTCCCCCTCCTATCCACACTTTTCCATCCTTATCTCCAAAATTTCTACAGTATCCCTGAAAATTGTTCCAATTACCCAGTTAGACTCACAAAAATATACAACCCACTCAAGTCAACAGAAAAAGCCAGTCCCAAGGAACCTCCATCTTAGGACATCAAGGAAACAAAATATCAATTTATTGAAATATTATAATTACAAGACAAGAGGAAGCAAAATCATACCTGGGAGTTAAAGTTTGTTGATGATAATCCTTTACCAACAGTTAACCAACCAGATCTAATATTATGATCTTCCCCAAAGAGCTCAAGTCGTCTCCGTCCAAGAGCAAAATGTTCAATAATTCGATACATATCTTCTGGCTTTGCAGTGGATCCTACAATAGCATAGCAGTAAAGGTTCAAAATTCAGCCACAAGTACTGGAGGAATGACTATTGATCATTGAGATTGGATAGTAATGCAGTTATTCATCAAATTGATACAAAATTGACTCATATAAGTTCAACTGCTGCCTCTAATACATAAAGTGCTTTTCTTCTTTCTTTTTTTTTTTTCTTTTTTCCCCCTCAGAAGGCCATAGACTAAGCAAGTGGCTAAAGAATAGACAGAACTCCTTGTCTTTCTGATATCTGCAGAATCAAATGCATGTTAGGAAAGTGTCATTAACTCTTCTATGAAATCCAACTTCCCCTTGAAGGTAAACTTACCGAAGAAAATAATAGAGAAAGAAAAAGACAGGGCTGACTAAAATGATATCAAACATTTACTCTCTCAGAGAAGCAGGAAGACATGGAGACTAGAGGAATATGCTATACATGAGTCAAACAAGATAAGGCAAAACTGTAAATATGTAGAGTTCCCTTCTAAAAGTTACATGAGTTTAGGAACCTAGAAGCCTTGTGATAATAAGCCTTCAGAAATGCTTATTCTCACTCGTCAGCAATTATCCTTAATTTTTTGCAGACATAACAGAAATTCTCTCAAATCACCCACCAACCAAGAAATCAAATGACAAAAATTCAAAGGACAAGCTCTATAAAGGAACACAAAACCATAATCATGCAATAAGAATAGAAACATCCCATCCCACATTAAGGAAGACAAGCTCCGCAAGCTATAGCAAAGTGCAAGTGCAGGATTTAATATCCAAGAGTATTTACCATAAGGAGGTTCTTCAGCAATTATTACATCGGTATCAATGTTGGCATGGATTATGTGACCGTCAGTACTGCGTCGAACTGTCCCTTTTATACCCATCAAGCAGTGTTCCTACATCATGGAGATAGAGAGCCACAGATCAGAAAAACGAAATATAAATTTAAGCCAAACTGAGGTCTTGTCCCTCATGAGTTGGAGCAGACACTCTACAAACCTTTGATCTCTGGAATAGAGTATGAGAATCGTGGCGCAATCCTGGAGTTGCATTGGTCTTGTTGGTTTTCACCCAACATATGTCTTCACACCTTCTAAATCCCCACTGCGTGATAAGAAATCATGAGGTAACAGTTACATTCAGGCAAGAATATACTATACTACCAACAAACAAAGAAAAGCAGGTCAAAGACAAGAGAAGGCAAGAACAACCAACCAATGACAAAAATTAATAACTCAAAACCCATATAGTTTTCATTTGAAAGTCATCTTCCTTACCTTTTTCAGACACTGCCGACCTTGCTCAAGCCCATGGCCATCACCAACCCAAAGGAAAATAAAAGAAGGCGTATCTGCAATTGCCTGTGAAAACAAATTTCGTCAACTATACCTCCATGGAAAAAGCAATGTTATGGGAAAGATAGGACACTGGTATCAGAACCAAACTACATCAAAGCTAAAAAAAGCTTGGAATCATCAATTAAAGCTTACACTTATCCTTAAAAAAATAAATAAATGAAAAATTAAAGTTTACACTTGGAAAAGGCTATAGAAATGGGTGCTAGAGCCTATGCATACGATGTTACCAATTTTAGCAGATGAAAATATATGTATCCTGTTAAGTTAGTGTAACAATACTTATCCAGAAACAAAAGTCTAAAGATGTTGTCAGTTAGATAATAAAACTTACAGTCCTTGCTATGAACTGAAAGGATAGTGTTCAAATAATAATCCTTAACAATTTTTCAGCCTTTAGGTAAAGTATTTTCCCCTTTTGTTTTGGAGGTGAGGATAAGGAAGAGAAAATTTCTCAAATCCATAAATTTACCTCAATTTTGAGATTCATTATTTCTTCAATTGTCCAATACTCCATATGATCAGTAACTCCAGGAGCTCGATGAACATATTCCTCCCAAGGGGGGTCCACCAAAATGACATCAAACTTGGTCCCAAAGAGTTCTGGAGAAAGTGCTTGCTCTCGCAAGTCACACTTCAAATACATAGGTGGGGAAGCAGCTTTAGCAACAATTTCATCCTTCTTTTGTATAAGCTCTCGAAGTTTGGGATAATCCTCCACAACACTAGTAAGCTCTAGTTCCCTGATAAAGTTCTGTGGCCGCATGCCTGTGTCCACAAAGTTTTGAGAGTAATCATTCTGCTCTCCCCTGGAAGGAGCTTTGCCAGGGGGACCATTAGTTCTTGGAGGTACCCAACCTCCAGGGCCTTTGTCTTGAGGCTGTCCACGCCCTACAGGTCCCATAGGATTAAAGTTGGGAGCAGGAATATTTGGAGGTGCCCCTCTGAGAGGACCAGGTTGGTTAAAATACATGGGTGGATTTTGTGGAGTACCTATGTTAGGGGGAAACCTGGGGGAGGGTCCAGGAGGAACAGGTGACATACCAGGTGGGACAGCTAGCATATTCATATCAACACCTCGAGCACCAGGCCAAACCGGTGGCTGAAAAGGTGGAATAAATACACCAGGGGAAATAGGGGGTCCAGGTGCAGGTGACATGCTAGGAGCTAGAGATTGCATTGGTCCAGGTGGTGGCATACCGAGTGGCCCAAAAGGTGATCCCATCATTGGTATGGGAAGTCCAACCTGTTGACTGTCTCTGCCAGCTGGTCTGCCCCTTCCTCCTCTTCCAATTCTTCCTTTAGCCCCTTGTGGACCAGACCTAGTAAAGGTAGATTGCTCCTGACTAAGTGAAGCTTGACCACCACTACTAGAACTTTGGGCCCCGGAAGTACGACCAGATGAACCAACTTTCTGACCTCTTCCTTTTGCTGCCTGAAAGTCATTGTCATCATCCACAAATCTATCCTTTAAGTCCTCACCAGGTTGCATAGAGCTATTTGTATTTCTTGTTCTTTCATCTCTAGGATAAGTATTATCTTCCTCATTTGAAGCTAAAGCATCTGATTGTGGAGCAATTATGGGTCTGGCTTCATCTCTTCCATAATCAAAAGGCTTAGTTTGGATCTCTATCACATCATAATTCTCATTTGAAATTCCATACTTTGATGATGTTTTTACAGCTTCTGTCCTGCTACTATCTTTACGACCACCAGCTCGCCCTTGAGGCCTTTCATGATCAGCCCGACCACGTCTAGGCAAATCCCAGTCCCTAACATGATCATAACCTGTATCCATTTCCCTCATTTCCTTATCTGTATTGCTAGGTTGACGCCTTTTCCAAGTTTCTCTGGAACTATCACGGTCTCTACCCCTATCACTCCAACTGTCATCTTTTCCTTTTGATCTATCATCTCTATAACTATCCCTTTCTGGTTCCTTCCTCCTTAACAAAGTACTTCTATCATAATCCATATCAAAACTTTCTGATTCATAATGACGCCTCACACTCTTCTCAGGAGTCCTGGATCTGTTGGAACCATCCATATCTCTCCTGCTTTTTTCTCGCATCCATGCATTACCGTCCTCTTCTGCATTTGAAGATCTCTCACGGCTATCAACAATGTCTCTACCAGATGAATTCCTGGACTGTCTCTGCTCATCACTTCTATCCTTAACCGAACGAGTAAAAGAACTGCCTTTTATGTCTTCCTCTACAACTTCAAATTTGTCCCTCTTACTCCGATCAGATTCAGCTCTTCTCTCCTCCCTGTCTTGGGATTTAGTGCCTTTGTCACTCTCGGAATCCACAATTTTGACAGATTCACTTCTTTCTCTATCAAGCTTAGAGTCGATAGGCTTCTCACTTCTTACATCAGGTTTTTCCTTATGGACAACATCTTCACCTTTCAACATATCATCTGGGTCATCCCAACGCCTCCTCACACTTCTTCCATGCTCAGAAGATCCATGCCCTTTATCTCTACTGCTCTCCTTTCTTTCAGAAAATCGAGAATCTCTATCCGTCACCTTTTCAACATCACCATCTTGAAATACTTCATCTTTATCTTTAGTTCTGATATAGGAACTCTCGTGATCTGAGAAGTTTGAGGCCAGTCTCCTTTTCTCTGTCTCATCAGTTCGACTATAACTTCTAGAACCACTTTCATTCTTAGCCTCAACTTCTCCTTCTTGATACCAATTACTCAGTCTCTCCAACGTATTCTCCTCTACTTTTTTCCTCAACTGTTTTGGACGTGACTCCTTTCCTTCATAGTCATCCTCATCACTGTCAGCTCTGCTTGAAACGCCTAATCTCTTTCGATTCTCATTTCTCTCCACCATACTTTTCTTCTTACCACTGCTATCTAGGCCCTCAGCTTCTTCTACTCCAGGCTTTCTTGTCTTGCTTGATCTGTGTTTCCTTTTATCGTCACCTTCCCATTCATCATCCGCTCTGAACTTGTCATTCCTTGTATCTGAATCAATATCTAAGTCCCTCTTCCCAGAAATCCTAAGGCGTTCAGGTGAGCCCATTAACAGGCCGTCAGAAATCATTCCTTCATAGCAGCATTTATTATCCAAGAATCAAGAACCTGAAAAGTGAAAAGAGAAGGTGTGAGCATGTTAATAATATATCCCATACCTATCCAACTATAAAAAAACAAGAAAATTATGAGAAGATCCTATGGGTTATGCTTTGAAATTAATTTGGCTGAAATGATATTGAAAACTCTCTTCATCTTCCTTTTTCTCAGATTCCCTTCAGAAAATTCCATCTAGATTGCAACAGCATAATTGGAAATGAAGAGAGAAATTCAAAGCGGCTAATACTAAGACTAAATAATCCAATTTCCACAGGAATCTGTACAGGTTAGTTTATGACTGTTCAGAGTTCAAGGGAAAATTTGTTAGTAACCCATTGTGTCGAAGTAATGCTTCGTTGAACATTATTTTTTCGCTCTCTCACTAAATTGAAAAAGATTCAGAAAAGAGATTCCTTATCTCTTTATGTTAGTCATATGTTCCTTCAATGCCTATAGATTTTAGCTTGATTTCATGTTCCTGCCTTCTGATGATATCATAGAAAACAATTTCTTATGCGCCTAGGAGGACATGGAAAATTTAGATAAAATTGAAGAAATCAGGAAATCACCATCTGAACCCCCTTTTTTCTCAATTTTTACAATACAACGTCAAACTTGTCTAACCCTCCACAAATTTCTCTACGATCTTGTATTTTCATCATCTTATTGGAACAACAATAAAAAAAAATAAAAAGAACAGAGCAAACTTATGAGATCAAGAAATATTAGACAGTAGCACACAAGCAGTCATTCTTTTTTCTTTCTCCAATTTGGAAAATAAAATATCTATCTTGAAGAGGTTGGGCAAACTCCAGAACTTCCAGCACAACGAGAACTAAAAGTCGCTTTAGCATAATAAAAGGGAAAATTAATGTTGCTGGATCGAACGCCAGAATGGTTTAGAATTTTGAATTACCACTGAACATCTCAGAAAGCTCAAAAGAGAAATCCACGATAAGAATATGAACTTTTGACAAAAACAAATATTATATATAAATAAGCAATAATCAAGTAACAATAGATAATCCAAGCCCAGAATTTTTTGGCTGCGCCAAAATTCAATAAACTGCAGTATAGTTAATTATTAGAAGAAAATTTTCACACAAGGAAGTCGCCACAGACCTCTAAAGGAAACTATGAGTTCATAATTAAAGAAATTATAAGAAATACATGAGCGTAGATGAATGCAAAAGAGCAGAGAGTAGGCAGATAAATCTTTACCAAATTGATTGAATTGAGAGAGAACCTTAGATGGTAAACCTAGAAGGATCCCGGGAAAGTTTTGACGGCGGATTACGGTGTTTGGAGACTTCAAATTTGCAAAAAACCAACAGAGAGAGAAGGCGTTGCGAGTGGACGCAAGGTGGGGAAAGAGGGGTTTCGTATCGGCGTCTTCAGGAGTTTGGCTCAGCAGCAGTTCGGATCCGAACCTAGTAGGTTTGGGGATGAATAGAATACCAACCAACGAGGTCCCGCATTCGATTCCAGCCCGCCTGAAACTTGGTTATTATTCATTTATTCTTATTAAAAATATAAGGGAAAATAGCCGGTTTGGTCCCAGTACTTTTTTCGGGAGGCCGGTTCAGTCCCTAAACTTTATTTTTGGCCAAA
>JAXGGT010000001.1:11215910-11262685 GCA_035583425.1 Marsdenia floribunda
GGCTTCCTCTGCCTCTTGAAAACTTTTCTTCATCAGTCTTTTACCTTTGGATTTCACCTTGGTTTCTTTCTCGAACACCATTACCTTTTCTACCACTGCCCTCTGACTCCTAGTTCTAGCTACCACGGCTTCAGCAACCCCACCCTTCATCGGATCCCAGATTCTATCATTCGCAACTCTATCGAAGTTAGCCCTCAACTTCGTTGCTGTTCTCTTTACCTCCCTCTCTCTCTCTTTTATATCAAAAGATTCCTTATCAACAACTCCCACCAACCTTCTCCTCCACGTCACAACACTGTTGCCTTCGTTAAAATCAGTTTTATTAACGCAGCGGGTCGTTAAATTGGAACCTTGAGCCTTCAAAATTTTCTCGCGCTCAGCACGAAGCTTCTGGATCTGTAGTTTCTCTGGGTTTCTGTGAACAATTTCCTTCATGTCTGTGTAAAGGTGCTTGTTTTCTGATTTTCATCTTCCCGCGTCTGAGAAGGACGAAATTACTCCTCCAAAAGTGAAACAAACGACTGACTTTTAAGAATTGACGGAAATAAGTGACGGAGGTGCAAGTTTGAGACAAAAAAAAAGTTGGAGTGCAAGCTTGGTACGAAAAAAAGTTTAAGTGCAAAAGCGAGATTTTGAAAAAGTTTAGGTGTCATGGAGACAGTTTACCTTATATATAAATATGTCATGAAATATAAGTGTGAGTCTAAGTAGTCATTATCAACTCAAAATATCTCTTTTAATATAGTAAGAATAGTACTAAATAGTTGATTATAAATATCGTCAGCTCACAATCACGACAAGACCTTGCAAGCTAGGGTCGTGACATTATCATTGGAATTTCAAGTGTGTATCCACTAGAACTTGTAAAATGGGCAATTGACACTGATATTTTTTTGTGTGGTTATGCTGAACCCATTTCCGATAATAAATTTGACAGCAACAAAAACATCGTTGTCAAATCACTCATTCACCCACCATTATATTAAATCCCAGTTTGCGTATTTACGGTCAATTCAAAGATCGAGGAAGTAACTCGTCCAAGACTACACTTACCAAAAAACAAAAAAAAAAAAAAAAAAAAAAACTCGTCCAAGACTACTCCACTCACTAACCCTTTTTTTTTTTTTTTTTTTTTTTGCCTCCTTTTTATTAATATATATATATATATATATATTCCACCTAGTTTTAATGTGATTGGTCATTTTTTTTTAGTATATTTAATTTATTTATTCGCAAAATTTGTTATTTCAATATGTTAATTTTTATAAAAGCAGGGACTAAATATATATATTTATTGTATATTGAGAATCTGTTAAATAAAAAATATCAATCACACGAAGGAAATATAAGATATTTTAAAACATCATTTAAAATATTGTCTAAAACATTAATTAAATTAAAATATATATCAATTTAATAATTTTAAAAAATAATACAGTAACTTTCATTAAATCAATATTTATATTTTTTAAAATAAAAATTATTAAAATACTTTTAATTTTTTGGATTGATAAAAATATATATATTTTATGTATTTCTAAAATTTTTTAATGCAATTATAGTTTTTATTTAAAAAAATATATATAAATATTGATTTAACTGTTAATTTATAACGATTAGATAAACTTATATATATTTTAATTTCATTGGTGGTTTAGACAATATTTTAAAAAATCTTGCACTCACTAATAATAAAAAGATTAGGGTTTTTTTTTTAAAGGAAAAATCACCCGTTCAGTCCTATATATTTTTTAATTTCTCCAACTATGCTCTATCTAAATGTTTAATTTTTATTTATTTGATATTATATGTTTTTATGTTTACCTAATTTTATCCTTTTGGCTATTTATTTTTCAATTTTTAACTATTTTTACATCGTAACTCTCTTGTACTATTGAAGAGAGGAGATTTAAAGTATCTAAAATGTCCCTGAAATAATAGCACCTAAGAACCAGATGATAGAAATGTATGAAGAAAAAATGACCAAAAGAATGAAATTAGACAAATATAAAAACTATCTTGGTATCAAATAAGTAAAAATTAAAGTTGTGTTTGAACTATTTTTTTTTTTTTTTTTTTTTTGAGGAAAATTTTTATTTTGAGTTACGTAGATTTTTCAAGTTGAGTAAATTTTATTTTGAAAAATAATAAATTACTTTTTCTCAGAAAAGTAAAATTTTATAAGAGTAACGATAATATAATTATTAAAGTGTTGATTTTTATAATGATGTTATGATTGTTGATTTTAAAATGATTTGATAATTTTAATAAACTTTACCTATAAATTGACAAAAAAAATAAATTAATACAATTTATTTCCAAATGCACACTGCCAACACTGCCAACATATTTTCAAAACAAGTAAAAAATTTAAAATAAAAGTAAGTCTAAAAATACTCTGAACATTTAGGATCTAGTTGGAAAAAAAATATATATATATATAAGACTAAACCAAACACAACAAATAATTACAATTTATATATCAATATTATAAAAACATAATTTAATTGATAACAATACACAAAAAAAAAATCATAAACTCAAACAATATTATAAATATTACGTAAAATAATAAATTTATCACCGTTATAAACATTTATTATAATAATTAAAATGAAATTTCCTCAAACAAAAGTTAGATTCTATCAACATGTTCAAGTCAAATCCCCCAAAAAAAAAATGAGTGTATATATATAAACAAATGTGATTTCTTTGTTAATCCATCAAGTCAGTGTAGAGCAACAACTACCGTATATGTTTGAAGTTAGTGCCCAAAAGATTTATGAATTCCTATTCTATTTAAATGAGGGAAAAAAAAAAACAATGCAAAAATAATTCGGGTTCGGGTCACCTGGGCGCAAGAGAAACCGAGAAGTCAGTAGGAAACCCACCCATCTTCTCTACCCAAGTTTCCGACTGCAAATACAACTGTGAAATTAAACCGACAACCCGACCCATATCCGGTCTTTCGTCAGGATCCTTGGCAACACATTCCAGCCCCAACCTTACCAGCTTCTCCGCTACCTCCACCGGATACGAGTCCTTCATTCTCTTATCCACCCACCTCCTCACCCCTCCACCGCCTTCTTCCGCCGCATCTCTCGCAGTCTCGATCACCGACATCCTCACGTATGCTCCAGTGTCCTCATCAACGTGATACTTCAGTGCCTCCTTCCCGGATAACAATTCCAAAATCACCACCCCAAATGCATACACATCCGTTTTCTGTGTGGCAATCCCGGTTTCTTGAAACTCGGGAGCCATGTAACCTCTCGTCCCTCCGAACTTCATCCGTCCGCTTCCCGATCTTCTATACTCCTTGGAACTTTTATCTGGAAATTCGTCGTTCGCAACTATTTCTCCGCACAGCTCAGCTGTACCAAAATGGCAAATCTTGGCATTCAACGTGGAAGTGATGATAATGCTTGTACTCTTAATGTGATTATGTACAAAGTTAAATCCTAACCCAGTTTTATGGTGAATGTAATCGAGGCCGTGAGCAATATCGGATGCAATCTTCATGCGCGACATCCAATTGGAAAGAACGGTAAAATGAGGATTTTTAGGGTTTCTCAAACACTCCGCTAGGCTCGCACCTTGAATGTAATCATACACCTGGTATATATAATTCCCCGAAATCGAGGCACCCTTGAGCTTTACCAGACTCGAATGGTGACTCCTGCATATCAAAGCTAAGCGGTCCACGAGCTGCGAGATGTTCATGGGGCAACGAAACTTTCGCTGTATCAAAATAACTTCCTGATCACGCACAAGGCATCGCCAGCAGGTAGAAGAGGAGGAAGAGGAGAAGGGTTTCAAGGAAAAATCGTTGGTGGCAGAAATAATTTCAGATATATCATAGACATGAGGCTGTTCAGGAAGGGAAGCACGGAGTCCGGACAAAGGAGCCTTACCAGAGCCTGAACTGGAAGTAGTCCTCCAAGAATCTTTATTGTAATAGCTTGATCCGGTAGTTGGTATAGAATTATATAAACTAGCTGAAGATGAAGGATCCGATGCTGAAGATTTCTGGAACTTATTGGATTTCTGTGAGGATGATTTTCTAGGCATGGTAGGCACAGAAGAAGAGGAAGAAGGTGCTGGCCTGGGTTCAATTACATCCTTGGCTACTTTCTTGGTTTTACACATATGGAAGGCAATTATAAAGGAAAAAAAAGTTCCGGGAATTGGGAAAGTTAATTGGAAATTGGGATCTCCTGTGGGAGTAGTCTCATCTCATCTCATCTCAAAGTTAGTCTGGTCTTCTTTTCTTGCATCATAAATGATGTGTTGGAAGAAAAGGGAAAAAGATTTGGGGGAAAAGAAAAATCCGGGTGAGTGGGTTGTTTTCGGCGGTTTTCAGTGATGTCATTTTCTTACCTTTCTTTATGAGTTTGGAAGTCTTTGATTTGATAACATCTGCTCTGCGTTTGCTGGCTCTCTATACATGCATATATATATATATATATATATATATATATATTCTTAGTGTTCAAATTATTTTGAATGGATGTAATTATGGATAACGTTTTTAAATCATATTTAAATTCAAATTAATTCTTGTTAGAACTCATAATTTTTTAAAAAATTGGTCATTTTAGTTTCCAAAATAATTTTATTTGAATAATAGAATATCTGTTTTTTATTTTTAAAATAAAAGAATCTCTTCTTTTTTTTTTTGACAAAAGGGTTCCTGTTTTTTATTTTTTGATAAATGAATTCCAATTATATTTTTTATTTGGACAAAATGGTTATTTTGACTAATTTTTATTCAAAAATACAACAAGGATAAGAGATAAATTATGAGAAATTAAAAAATGAAATAATTATTATCATAATATATAAAATAATAATAAATCATGTAAAAATTAATACATTTGTTCTAAATAAAATTGGTTAAAAGGATTTATTTGTCAAAAAAAAAAAGAGAAGTCATTTATCCAAAAATTAAAAAACCGTGACCCCTTTATCCAACCAAAAAAGAATTATGATTTTTTTATCCAAAAATAAAAAATATTGACTCTTTTGTCCAAATAAAATTAATATAGGGACTAAAATGACCAATTTTTTTTTTTTTAAAAAAATCTTTTATAGGAAATAAACTCTAATTCCAAATTTTTAAACAATTACATACGTAAGTATTGTTTAAAAAAATTTTATTATTTTTAAACGACTTTCTCATATTTATTATTTTTAAATAAATTTATTTTCGTTAAAAATACTCAAAATTTTAAAATAAAATATTTTAAATTAAACATAAAAAAATATTTAAAATTAAATTCATCAATCTTCATATTATTATTATTTTATCATCAAAGGCTCTTTAGAAACAACAATTTTATAAATAAATTATTTGGAATACTCTATTCTTGGGTGGTGTTATAATGTTTTATTCTAATTAATATGAATCATAACTGAAAATTAATTTATATTTTTATTTAAAAAATTATATATATAATCCCATCGAATGAACATAGTGAATTTTTCAAAATTGTTGACGTTGAATTTTTTTTTTTTTTTTTTTTTTTATATTATTATAATATATATATATAGCCTACCATGGCCTGTATTGTATGTTGGACAATGGATAATTTATTTAATAATTGGTGGTCAGCTTGAGATTTTTAGTCTTGGTCAACTTGTTATTCCGCACTCCGTCAACGTAATACTAGTACAAAGAGAAGATTAATGATGAATTAGGCACGATTATATTCACATTCAGTATGTCATTTTAGAGAATTAGGGTGTATGTGGATAAGCTTTAGATTAGAATTGAATGAAAAATATTTGTCTCCAATTAACCAGCACATTTGAACACTATTTTTTTTTGAAAAAAAATTTGTCCCCCCAAAAACACATCTATAAAACACACGTATAAAAGGTGTGGGTCCCATCCTATTTAAAAAATATATATTATTAAAAAAATCACTCTTACACACATTTCCCAAAATAAACATTCTCTTACACACATAATCATTACATCTATAAAACCTATATATTTAACCCCAACTTTTTCCAATATAAAATTTAATTTTTTAAAAAAAAGGAGACAACATTCATTTTAAATGATAGTTTGTCTCGAATAAACCATTTTTTTCTAATACAAAGTTTATCCAGATACACCCTTAAATTATAATCTCGAGTTTATTATTGAACAATTATATATGTGAGTACAGTTTCAAATACAAAATTTTATTTAAATTAAAAATAATATTTTACTAATTCATCTGTGTCTTGAGATTGATTATTGTATGCAGTTGTATTTCTTTTCTCTTCTTTTCTTTTTTGAAAATTTTGAGGTACTTTTGCTTCTGTCATATCTTGAACTCATGACATCTCGAATCATAAATAAGGCTACTTACTACCAACTGAGCTACACCATATCGACATTGTATTTTTTTAATTCTCCATCTTTCTATTTTTTTTTTTTTCATATTTGATATTTTCGTTAATTAATTTAAAATAAATGTAAATAAAAATTTCAAAAATTAAAATACTCGATTGTAAAACACTAAATAAAGATCTTTTACTTGGCATGCTAAGAAAATATTACCTCTTTGTTCTCCTTTTTTTATTTATTGATTATTATTTTTTTTTTATGGAAAATTGGTAGATTTGGTCCCAAATGTTTATTCTTTTGGTGTGGTTGATTCATTTTCTTTATTTTTTTGGTTAATAGGTCCCTAAAAAAAAATTTGATCAGGTATATTTGGTCCCTCATTTACAAATTCAAAAATTTTGGACAAATCAACAAATATTTGACCAAACTTTAAAGGGTGAAATTGTCTTTTTATAATTTAAATAAAAAAAAAAAAACACAGTTCAAGAACCTTCTCATTAAGGTGAATTTTGGAAGAGATGAACAACAAACCAAATACCCAGAATATTAAGCTGAAACATCAATTAAACACGAAGGTAATCGCAAAAAATACCGGAGAAATCAAGAAACGGCTTACGTCTAATGACATTGATAATAATAATAATAATGAATATGGATATCAAGACAAATTCAATAAGAAGGTAAAGATGGAAGGAAATATTATCAAACAACGACAGACGAACACTGAAATTAGTTCAACTTTTTCACTAATGCCCCGAACATTGCCTGCGGAACACATGAACGCTCTTGAAACATTGGCAAATGGAAAAAGTATTGCAGATATTAATTTGGTGGTATAGAAGAATATCTTTCAAATTGAAAAAAGTGTCGGGTGGAGGTGGGGACTCTGGGTAATGGAGTTCGTGGCGAAAAGGAAGAAAGAAGAAAAAGGAGGAATAGGTTTCTCCTTTTTTTTTTTTTAATTTGTAAAAAAAAAATAATTTTACCTTGATAAAATATTTATTGATCTGTCCAAAACATTTGAATTTATAAAAGGGGATCAAATATGCCTGATCGAAATTTTTTTGAGACCTATTAACTAAAAAAATAAAGAAAAAAGATCAACCACATCAAAAGTATAAATATTAGGGGATCAAATTCACCAAAATTTGTTTTTTTTTTTTTTTTATTTGTCAGAGATGTATTTTACTAGTCAACTTATAAAATTAATATAAAATTAATTATTTTTTCTTAATACTTTTAATAATATTTAAAAATTAATTTTTTAATTATTATTTAATAATAATAAAAAAAAAAAAACATGAATAAAAAGTTTCATGAAATATCTTTGGAAAAATGTTAGGCCAAATGGATAACTTTTGAACTAATATATCTAGTGTCAAAAATAAAAGGTACAAAAATGGGTATCCATGACTAGGCATGTCGACGGGTCCAAAAAATCTTATACTTGTACCGATCCTATAGGGTCTCAGGTCAAACTGGGTATACCTTACCCGGAATTTTATTTTTAAAAGAATAAAAAATAATTTAATTATTTATATTTACACAATTTGATTATAATTATAATAGATAATTCATATTAATTAATTTTTAAATTAAAATTTAACCATATAAAAATTATCATACAAATTAAAACAAAAATTTAAAATTTAAGATAAAAACAAAAAAGATAAAATAATAAATTATAGTTTATCTTTTCTGTCAAATTTTTCTTTTCAAAAATTAAAATAAAACTAAAAAGAAAGAAAGGGGAAAATTCAAAATAAATGATGAAAGGAAAATAAATCTTTATTTTAACATTGTAAATGAAAAAATAAACAAACATATATCATAAGAAGAATAAAATTCATGAAAAATAAAGAATATTACCTTTTTATCTTTTTTTAAGGGCGAAAAATATGACAATAGTTTGTATATATTGAAGAATAGATACTCTTGACTCTTAAGTCTCTAACGATGAAGAAGAAGGTGAGAAGGTAATAGTATAATAGGAAATGGAAATGGAAAAGACAATAGTATTATAAATATTTTTATGAGTTGATGTTTTTAGAAGTGGAAAGCGGCTAATAATTCTTTTAGTGTTTTAAGATTTTTTATTTAAATAATTTTTTAAAAAAATAATAAGTAATATGAATAATATAATATAATATATTTTATTTATTTAATAATAAATTGTTGGGTTGGGTACGCATTGAGTACGGAATTACAAATACCGTACTCGAACCTAATTAAAATTTAATTTTTGGGTACAGGTATAAAAAATATGGACCTAGACTCGGTATTTTTATGCTTGAGTCTAGGTCAGATTCGAGTATATTAGACCCATTGACAGGCCTATCCATGACCTAACTGGTAGATTCAATTAGGTCAGATCGGCATATTATAGTTTTGGGTCAGTAATAGAAATTCTTATTAGGCCAAGATCTAGGTCAAATTAGTTCTTCTAAGATCTAAGATGGAAAATTGGTTGGTTCGGTCTCGTAATTTTTTTTGTTAATTAACTAAAGTTTAAAATCTTTATTTTTAACCTGAAAAATCTTATATCTTTTTATGAGCAGCCTATTAAGTTATTTTGACAAAAAATTTATACTTTTCGATCAAAATTTATTGCGTATCGAGCAGGTGATGATTTTTTGAAGGGTCAAAACAATCCAAATACCATTATTCTCTCTGATTCTCTCCAAAATTAGAAGTGGAGAGAATGGCTAGGCCATCACAGATGGTGAAAAACTAAACCCCATTGAATTTAGATTTTAGAGTTCCTTAGCATTGTAAATACTTATTTTGTAATTAATTATTTTCAAAAGGCGTCGATACCATCGTTACTACTTTCTTATTAGAATTATCATCATAAGAATTCAATAAGTGATGAATTTTGATCGAAAAATTTAAATTTTTAGTCAAAAAGACTTAATAGCAGCTCGTAAAAGATATAAAACTTACCAAGTTAAAAATAAAAATTTTAAATTTTAATTAATTAATAAAAATAGTTAGTAACTGAACTGACCAATTTTCCGTTTTAAGTTCTAACATCTCTATTTGCCATTGGAAGCAATGTTTCAATGAAGAACGCATTTCTAAACATCTCAAAAAGACGTATTTACCTGATAAACCTCCCATCCTGGGTTTAGGGTTTAAGCTGCTGAGTTTCTGCCATGGAGGACAACGCTGAAATTCAAAACGAAGTAAAGAAGCCGTTCCCGGAACTGCTTAATATGGCATCTCATGATGCCAAACTTAAACAACTCCTTCGTAATTTAACCTCAATCGAATCAAAGCTATGTTCAGAAGGCTCCAAGGAGTTCAGGAAGCTTCTCAAATCCGATTTTGGGTTCGAACTGCTCAAAACTTACATCGAAGCATCTCCGAAATTCGTCGAGATTCTTCAAGTTTGGGACCTCAGGAAAGGCAAACCTGAGTTTCCACACTTTCTGAAGTTAATTACCGCTTTTTTGAGCCACCCTTTAGGGATAAGTAAGAATAATATTAATGGCAACGTTCCAAAGGGTTTGCTTCTTGTTTGTAGCGCTTTAGATAAGTTTTCCAGAGTTATTGTCGAGGAAAAGATGGGGGATTTGTATAAGGAATTGAGTAGTAAGGAACCCAAACGGCAGAATGTTGCTCTTTTACTGTTAGCTTCAATTGTTAGACGTGGGCAGGGGTTAGCCTGGGAAGTTGCCAAGTCTTTTGACTTCAAGATGGAATCTTTCCAGAAGCTTGCTCAGTGGAAGTCAGGACGGAATGATGGGAGGAGGAGGCATTTGACGAGGAGAGCCTTTGTTGAGTTTGCGATGTCATTCCTGGAGGTAGGAAATCCGAGGTTTTTAAGGGGGATATTGCAGCAGAGGAATATGTATTCAGGTGTCCTTCGTGGTTTGGGAAATGATGATGACGAGACAGTGGCTTATGTTTTGTCGACACTTCGTGATAGAGTGCTTATTCCTGACTCATTAGTGCCGCCAGGACTCAGGAGCGTATTGTTTGGAAGGGTTACTTTGGAGCAGTTGATAAGCATTTCAGGGAGGGGTGGTGATGATGACATCAGTGTGGAGTTGGCTCATAATTTACTGATTACAGTGTGTACAGACCCTGCTAATGGCTTGATGCCAGATTTGGGTAGGGTGTCTAATCCTTTGAAGGGAAATCGCAAGCGATTATTGGATCTTATGAAGAAGCTCAAAGCAACAGAGGTAAATTATCACAAGGACCTGCTTTTGTCCCTTGTAAAAGGGGGGCCTGTTTTTGGTTCAGCATACTTGGATCAGTTCCCCTATAATCTCGAAGATCTCGCGTCTCCTAACTGGTTAGAGATATATAGTTCCGTTTATAGTTTTTGCTATGTCTTTCATATTATCAAATGCAGTTGCTGAATTGTTTGCAGGTTCGCTGCTGTTTCTCTTGCTGCAAACGTGATGTCTTCAGTAGGTGAAGCTCTAGCATTTGGATTTTCTGACTCCACTTTTCTGAAGCCTCCATCCTTTGACAGCCCAGATGTGCAAGATATTTTAAAGTGCATTGGACCACGCCCGTTTACCCGGTTGGTTATAAACAAGGGATTGCTCCACTCTGACTCCCTTGTGAAACATGGCACTTTGAGGCTTGTCTTGGAGGAGCTGAAGCTTCTTGACACTCTAATTGGCGCCATAAATGACATAAGCACTTCCAAAGGTCAAATGATGTATAAATGGGTGTCTCTCAAGCAAGATATTCAGAATTCCATCCGTATATTACTTCCTGATCCTCAGGTGCTATTGTCATTAGTTTCCTCATTTAATAGAAGTTACAAAAATTTGAAGAGACCAGCAGACAGGGAACTGTTAAATCCTAATTCCAAGGATAAGAAGTTAAAGGCCAGTGTCATGAATGATAACATTGATATTCTTGTCAGTGGGGTCAGTTCTTCCCCTCCTGGTGCTTTAGTGGGAGAAGATGAAGGAGTTACTGGAAAATGTGAAGACAATAAATTGATGAGTGATGCTGATTTAGTTAATCTTGTTCCCAAAATCTGGGGGTTGGACCAATTCTCCAGAAATGACATTGCAGTTGAAGATGCAGAAACAATCTTCTACTCGAAGTTGCTTGATGCTCTCAAAATATATCATGTAAGATTTGAACTTTTGAATACTTCCTCAGCAATTATTCACACATTGTTCAAATCTATGTATTTTAAAACCACTAGGAAGCATGCTTCAGTTTTTCCTTCCTTACATTGCCTATGAATGTGGTTAGACTTATAAAACTATTCCTTTTGTGGTGGCAAGTAGTAAAGGTCTCTCACTCCATGAAACCCAGTTCTAGTTGATTTTGCGGTATACTTATGCTTTATAGTATTTTAGGTCTTGGTTTATTTCCACAAAATTTGGGCAAAAGCTGATGGTGCTCCTCAAAAACTTTCTTTCAGATAACAGACATGTGATAAAGATGGTGTTTGGCGAGATGTGGAAATGAAACCATTATTGTTCTTCTTCTCTTTAAGCTATTTTATGAAGAATCTATGTAATTATGGTTGGGCAGGGTTTGATATCCTGTTTCCACCAACAAAGTGAATTTAAAATTGTTTGTTAGTTACTGTGCAATTTTCATCTGCTAAGCTTTCAAGTGTTATAGAAATGCTTGTCCATTTTGTTAGAGTTGTTGTCATAGTTTAATTAGTGTTTCACCAGATATCATTAATTTGGCCTATTTAAACTTGGAATTAGATTTTGTGGGTTTTCTAAAAGTTACAAACTTAATATAAGTAAAAAATACTAGCTTATGTAATTTTTGAAAATTTTGAATTTGTATTCTTGCTTATACAATTTTCTACATGCTATAATGCACTAACATGGACTTGGATGTATTTTGT
The DNA here is from genome assembly GCA_035583425.1 of Marsdenia floribunda. Classification (NCBI taxonomy): domain Eukaryota; kingdom Viridiplantae; phylum Streptophyta; class Magnoliopsida; order Gentianales; family Apocynaceae; genus Marsdenia; species Marsdenia floribunda. The sequence goes on from JAXGGT010000001.1 coordinate 11,228,096, forward strand.
TTTTGAAATTTTCCTTTAAGAACTTTCCTATGTAATTTTAACATTTTAATTTCTTTGAAGGGACACGACATATCTTTGATACTTCTGGTAAAAAAAAAAATAAAAACTTCATTAAGCAAAGAAAAGGTTAATTTGATTTCTTTCTATCTGTATATGCCTTTGTACTCTTTGCAGAGGACTCTGCCCATGGCTTTTGAAGGATCATTTGATTTCTTTAGAATTCTACCAAGCAACCCTTTGGAATTGCCGACTATTCTACAACAGTCCATACTGTCACTGCTTGTTGAACAAGTTGCTGGGTCCCACAAGAATGAGATTGCCGTGAAAACCCAGCTGCAGATGTACAAATATCTGCAGCAATTTATTAATATATTCATGTATTCTCCAATCAGAGACATAAAGAATCAGGCATATACTCTAGCACAGGAAGCTATGTTAAGTACTGGTGCATTTGATCGAAACCCAATGGAAATTTGTACTTGGTTCCTCTTTATACCTGGGTATAGCAAGGATGATGTTTATGCCCGAACTATGGAGATAAAAATTTTCCAAAAGTTGTCTTCCGCTGTCATCTCTTTCCTATGTGATGCTGTTTCTACTATTGGAAATAACTTGTTCAAATATTTAGATATGATGAGATGTTATATCAGTGATGGACAAGGTGCTAAAGGTAATTCTCATTTTCAACTCTTTTCCTATCTTATAACGTGGTTTTAGATGCAGCTGTACATAATCAATTATTTAGAGATATGGATATGCCATGCAATCAAATTAGAGCTTTGTTATTTCTCTTACAGTTGTTACAGTTTGGTTCAGAGTTTATCTTAAACTGTCAATTAAACTGAACTTTTTTGAGCTAATATAGGTAATTAACATTAAAATATAGAATCTATAAGAATTTTCTGGAGCTAATTTATTTTGTGATTACAAACAAATAGCAAAAACCATTTTGTAATTCTATAATGTGATTTTAGTTGCAGCAGTGGTTACATTATAAATTATTGGCATATGTGGATATGCCATGATTTTAGTGCCTGCAGTATTTCTGGTATAGTTGTTTAGTGTTATTCACTATTTGCTTTAAACAGATAATAATAAAATCAGAAAAAACCAAGCTTTCTATACTAAGTGAGGGAATCAACTTTAAAAAATTTAGGATCTATTGCCTCCAAACTAATTTGGTTTTATGTTCTGAGCTTGATCTGATTCCTTTGCAGGCAGATCTGCTGATTTTAGCCCATTTGTCATTTGTGTTTTGGATAAGTGCCTAAGGCTGCTTGGTTCTGAATCTGGAACTTCTACATTGCCTGAGAAGTCATTGATATCATTATATGTTTCTACCACATTAAAATATCTCTTGGAAACACGGGTAATGTGTCTGCCTTTGTTGTTTATAAGCTGCTGATAATCTTGTTTATGAATTTTTATCTAGAATTAAACAGAAAGGGGTTCTTTCAGTGACACCAAGAACACATTTGATTTTTTTTCCCCCTTTGGCTAGGTTGAACCAAGACTTATGTCCCTCCTACTTGGCATTATTCTATCGAAGAAACTTGGGGATTGTTGCAACATGATTGGAGGCTCCAGTGTTCCCTGTGAGTGGAGACCACTGAGGAGTTTATTAGACTTTTCTAGGAACATTATGCGGTATGAAATCTGTGGCAGTTCTACAACTGTGAGGGATGGCGTTTCATCTGGTGGGTCTCTTTCCAATACTCTTACAGAGGTTGAAAGAATTCTTGGGAGTGAGTATCATGATGCACTTGTAGGAGTTACCCTGGGATTTTCCTTTTCGATGGTATGCATTCCACCAAAAGAGTTAATAATTAACTTCCCAGGAGTCATTTCTATATCAAGTCAATTACTTGAAGTTCCTTTCTCACTTTTGTCCACTATAATTTTTCTTGAACCGAGTCACCTTTCAAAACTGTTCAAGTTGTGGCCTGAAGTTTGCTCTGTGGTTATGAAGAAGTTGAAAACTGAAGGTCATCATGGAGAAGAAAAGGAGGAGATAGCTTGTAGTGAGATTATTGACTCATCAGAATCTGCTTCTGTTGCATTTTCCTTGTTTCTAGAGAGGGCTCCTTTTCATGTGCTTTTTCCAGGCATTTTATTTATTGATGACTCATGTTTACTTCAGCAATCAGAGGTTCAGAATTTTCTTCTGGACAAACTTTCCAAGTGGACTCCTGAGTACTCCATCAACTCTTTCTGCCATGTACTTTCTTGCATCTGCCGTGCACGATCATTATACAAAATTAAACCGTCCAAGGAACTTGAGAAGCTTTGTGATTTCTCTTTTCTTCTTGCGGGGAAGATACTCAAACAATGCTTGGCTGAAATAGTGGGCTATGATCATTCAGGATACGAATGGGTACCGTTTTCAACTCATGTGAAACAAGTGGTAGAAGTTATCTTTTATCACCCTTTAGTCACAGAAACTCTGGAAGGCCCTTTGTCTATTGAGGAAAGATTTACAGATGATATTTTCATGAAATCTTCAGAGAGCTTTCTTGGATTTTCTGGACATGCCATTAACAAGATGGATCATCAGGTCATTGACTTGTTAAGAACAGCTTCGGGGCTGTTAATGCCTCTACGCTGCGACTATAGTTATTTATCTGATGTTCATTGTGCTTATAAAGTAATTGCAGGCGCTTTCAAGGCTCTAGCTGACAAATTAATTCTGATTTTGAAGTATAAGTTCACTGATGGTATCAAAGCTGAAGACCTGACGCCCCTAATTCCAACATTGTTTTCTTTACACGAACTTATTGATTTCATAAGTCCCTTTGAGCTGCTTGAGTTGGTACATTGGTTGTTGTCCAGAATTAAGTTCAGTGATACTACCGTTGCACCTTCTTTTAAAACGCGCGCTCTTGCTGTTGGCTTGCATACTGCCTGTTGGGTAATTGACTCTTTTGAAATGTGTATGGTACAGCTAAGCTTGAAAGGGACCGGATTTCATTTGTTTACTGGAAGCCAAAAAAGAAGTATTGATGTTGCCACTTTTCAGAAAATTATTATCCAAGTATTTGAGATTGCTACTTCTTTTAAATTTGATCTAGCTGATCTTTGTTTATTAAAAGCTATTAAGCTTGTTAGATTGCATGAAAATGTTGAGCAAGCTAGTCTCCCTTATATTATGTCCATATCAAGGTTTGTGTCAAGTATCCCTATCAATATTTTGTCTCATTGTGTGCACAAGGCAACCAAGAATAAGGCTGAACTGGTGTTTCTCATTTGTGAAATAAGTCCTTCTCATCTATCCGTTTTTGGACAATTGGTTTCTGATATGATGGGTAACTGCAATCACTCTCATTCAGATCAAGATTTGTTGCTTCTTCCCACTGTTCTCTTGTATTTAGATGCAGCTTTTCAGAAATTTGGGGAGAAACTTCATCAGCATTTTGCAAATATAATGTTCTTTTTCTGGGAAATACTAACTCATGGTTTTTCTAATTGGAAGAGATATGTATTGGTGGATATTTTTGACATGAGATCTGTGGAATGCTTGCCTTTGTCAATGGATCAATTTCTAAACCTTGTCTCCTGTAGTCTCCTTGGAAAAGCCATTTTTCTCTTGCAGCATTACCTTCGGTTGAGTGGGCATTTGGTGAAACTGAAAGACCGTTTGTGTTTATTCAATTCTGTTTGCCCTCATCCCAGCAAATATGATGATCTTCTTGACTTCAATATTAGGGAAGTCAGTGTTTGTTCATTTGAACAATCTTTAAACTTGGCAAATATAACTGTTGCAAAGGTACGTTTTTGTAGGATGTTGCTATTTCCAGATCATGGTCAGTTTCACTCTCTGCTTGAAAAGGATGGGAAGGAAAATAAGATCCATTCTGAAGTTTTCTCTTCACGACTGCGGTTTTTGAACATGCTGGTAAAGTCATGGCAACTTATTGTCAAGAAATCTAATTCAGATATTGGTAGCTCTGGACAAGGAGAGAATGCAAACTTTTTGCAGTTTAGATTCTTGGAGACCTTCATTGCAAATAATATATTGGAACTGGTTGTACAGATGCGAGATTATCTGATCAAATTGAATTCTCTTCCCTTCATAGAGCAACTTGCCAGGTCATCTCTTCTTTATAGGTTTGATGATCCTGCAACACTGAAGATTCTTCGAACTGTTCTTGCTTCTCTATCTGAGGGGGAGTTTTCATTCATTTCTATCCTTCAATTGTTGCTGTCACACTCCCAATTTGCGCCAACCCTTCTTTCCGGATGTAGGTCACCTGGCTCTACTCAGTTCGGTATGGCATGTACTCCAATAGCGAGCATTATGAAGTTGGTTGTTTTCCCTCAAATTGATAAGGATGTTGCTAGTGGAGAAAGAAATATGTCTACGTCTGAGCTTCACATGAAGCGGTTAGAACTTGTTAAGTTGCTGCGGGTACTTCTTCAGATCAGGGCTCAGAAATGCAACACTGATGCTGAGGCATGTGGTGCCATAAATTTGAAAGAGTTGGTTTCGCTACTTCTGTCATCTTATAGTGCAATGTTTACAGAGATTGATTTGGAAATATACTCTCTTATAAATGAACTTGAGTCTAGTGATGAATCAGTTGCGGAGACTATAACTGAAATGGATTATCTATGGGGGTCTGCTACTGTGAGAGTTAGCAAAGAGCGTGAAAAGGAACAAAATGCTATGAATAGCCAGACTTATGCTGAGGCTGATGAAGAACATCGAAGACTTCAATTCAGAGAACATTTTCCCATTGATCCAAAATTATGTGAAAAGACACTTTTGTTTTTCCCTTATGATAGATATGGTAAAAAAAATTTAAACAAGTCTAGAATGGATGATTTTCACAAGGTATTTATTTATTTTTTCTGATCTAAATGAATTATTATGATTATGGTTTTCTTTTGGGGAACTCCACCCTTAATTGATCTCTCTTTTGGTGCGAATGTCTGCAGGCCAATGCTGCAAATGATGAGAAGATGCAAGTTTATGATCCTTTTTTCATCTTGCGTTTCGCAAATCACTGCCTTTCAATGGGATACATTGAACCATTAGAGTTTGCTAGTTTTGGATTGCTTGCACTTGCATTTCTCAGCTTGTCTTCACCTGATGAGGATACAAGGAAATTCAGCTATGAGGTTCTTGGAATATTCAAGGGTTGTTTAGAGGTAACAACCTTTTAGACATTTTTTATTCCTTTGGCTGTTGTATTATGTGCAAAGCATGAAAGAGATCGCAGTCATAATGGGTCAAGGAAGAAGCAGGTTCTGCTACAAACAACAAATGGGTCGTACAATTAAAAGCATACACCGCCTGTCCACTTGCCTAGGAGTCAGTGATAGGTACAAAAGGGGAAAAGAAAGAAAGAAAAAAAGGAAAAGGAGCAATTGATTGAAGAGTAACTCTGCCAACATGTGGCCTAAGTGAAACATTGGTTTAACATCAATAGTCACTTTAGACACCTTTATGATTATTTCTTGGTGATGAAATGCATTGATTCAAAGTTGGAGGGAATTCATTGGATTATATAAAAGAAAGTAAAGGACGAGGGATGTTCAATAGCATACTTTGAATGAAACAGAGTGGAAAGGGAAAATTTCACCAGTGGTTAGTATGCAGTGCCATTGTGAGTTGAAAAAGTAATAGAAACGTTAGAAATAAATGGTTTGCATGCATTTTCTCCAAATAGCTACATATTGAAGATACTAGGTGGAGGAAACATTTAATTTGGTTCCTACTATCGTCTCCCGTTTCCTGCTAATACTCTTGTTCTAATCACTTCAAAGAAGTTGAAAATGCCTGATTTGCCAATTTCTGCTCTTTAATAGCGACATTTATCTCATATATCTGGTCTTGTGATGTTATATTCCTAGTTATCTTAACATATTCAAATTCTTGATATCTAAGTTTGTCCTATGATAATGTTCAATTTCGTGCATGATTGTTTTGTCTTGATGATTTAGTTGCTGATCTTTCTCTTCGGAATAAAGAAAACGTGTTGAGTTTCAACTACAATCTCGCTTTCCCCATTTTCTGCAAAGGGGATAGCATCATTCAGAACTGTCTACATTTTGGGGCAACAGTAGCAATATGTTTGTGGTTTTGTTTCCAGAAATGTGAGAAACGAAAGGACGTCATACGACTTCGACTCTTGTTGACATACATACAAAATGGCATTACAGAGCCATTTCAGAGGATTTCTTCCGTAATTGCTGTGTTTGCTGCAGAGGCTTCTTTTGTTCTGCTAGATTCTTCACATGATCATTATTCAGCTATAAGTAAGGCACTTACGCGATCACCTAGTTCTAATATTAAGGTATCACATATTGCGTTTTTTCACCCACCCCCCCTCTTTTTTTTTTTTACTATTGAACTTGAATAAGTATTACATGCCTAGATCATTTTATTCTAATTCTTTTGTCTTGTCATCCTTGTGATGATGTTTTTTTGAAACTTTGTTTTACTTCATTTGTTAGGGTATACCACTATTCCAGGAATTTTTCTGGAGTAGCTCAGTTACTTTCAAGACAGAGAGGTTGTGGATAATGCGGCTCTTGAACACGGCATTAAATGCAGATGACGATGCTCAAATATATATTAGGAACTCTATTTTTGAGAATCTTATGAATTTCTATACTTCTCCTCTTGCAGATAATGAGGCTAAGGAACTGATTATTCAGGTACTTATATGTTATGCCTCTTTTTGTAGGGCATAACTTTCATCTTCCTTTTATATTTTCTTAGCTCTTTCCAAGATTACAAATCAGACATATTTGTGTTCTCTATTCAGATATTTACCCTTTTTTCCCCCCTCGAACTCTCAAATTTCATTTAGGTTTTACTTCCCCCTGTAATATAAATATATTTTAAGGTTTCTTTGTAGAAAGTGGTATACTCAAGTTTGAGTGAAGAATAGAAATGAAGAATATATTTGGACTGAAGTTTTGTATTTAAATGATTGATTTGATGTACACTAGCTCCTACATATGAAAAAAATAAAGAAGAAGAAGTTAAGATGATGTTAATTAATTGTTTGAAGATGTCATTTGAATCAAAAAGGGTTAAAAGAGTATTTAAAATGTAGATTATATGGGGCCCACATATTAATTTTGAGGGAATTTAAATTTTATTTAATTGGCAGTTAGAGTGAAAAATGCTCGAGTTAGAAAATAATCAGTTGAAAATACATCCAATGTCTGATGCTTCATGACGTTGGATGTAGCTTTCTGAGATCATCTCTGATTGTTTATGCACTTTAATGACTTTTTGAGCCTTCTGGTTCAGGAGATGATCTGATTTACCCTAATTGATCTTTATCTTTACAATTCTTTTTATTGTTTTGTTTTATCATCAGTTTCTTGTTAGTGTTTCTTCGGTGTAGAGATTTAATTTGTCGCTTGAATTTCTATGCAGATGGTGAAGAAGTCTGTTAAATTGCATAAACTGGCAAGGTACTTGGTTGAACAATGTGGCATCATATCGTGGTTCTCATCTCTTATTTCATCTTTTCCTGGATATCTATGTAAAGATACTGGAGGTTCTCAACTAGCTCAATTAGCTGAGCTCCTGGAGGTATTGATTCTTATGCTGGTTCTTAGTCAGAGTTCTTTTAAATTTGAAGAAAATGGAGTAACTTGGAAGATAAGATTAAGTCCTAAGGTGATGCCTGAACCTGGAAGTTTCAAGTCCTAACTCTCCTTCCAAAGGTCTTATGGGACTTTAACTTTTGTTTGTCTATGTGCGTGTTTGTGGTGGGGGTGGGGAAACTAATAACCTGGTGTAGATTCTGGACTCTTTTCTCTATTGCTTTGGTATGTCCCTCATATTGTGAATAGTATTGACTTTATGCTTACAGGACATCCCTTTTATCATGGATGAAAGAGATGTATTATAACGTTAAAATTCTGAATCTTTTAATTCTTCGATTGTAGGAGAAATTACTGAAGTAGTTTCTCAAGTCCTCAGTTTAAAAGTCTTGGAATCTGTATGCACATTTTGTGCATCACTAAAGAGAATTTCTAGAATATTCAAATGGCCATCAACTGTTATCTTTTCTTCCTTCTTCTCCTTTGAAATTTTATTTTATAGCAGAATTTATTTCCTTGATACAGAAGTTTATTCTCTTGATTAGGTAGTAAATGAAGTTGTTGCATTAAGAAACACGAGTGAGTGGCTGCAAAAATATGCTCTGGAACAGCTTGCTGAGCTTTCATCCCATCTATACAAACTCTTGTTTGTCTGTGTTGAATTTACGCAAAAGGAAGCTAGAGTTATTGATTTAATTCTACAAACATTGATGTCAACATTGAAGATATCACAGAAGAGAAAAGTATATCAACCACACGTTAACCTCTCATTTGAAAGTTCATTTCAATTATGTGAAGCAGTTAATGCATGTTCAGTCGGGAGATTCTCTGCTACTGCAGCGCTGGGACTCAAAGCCATACTTATGAGTAATCCTGCAGTTACAATTTGGGATATGGTACTTACTGCTCTCTGTATCTCTGTGGTTGTGCAACTTTAGTTTTCAACTTTAGCTGGCTATGGTTATATAAGTTTGCCATGTATGGTATTTTCCGTCTGCCTCATGTATGATCCTTCGTACAAGATCGTGGCCCCCTGAAATTTCCTATTTACTAAACTAAAAGGTACCTTAAAGAAAAGCGAAGTTTGTTTCTACAGTTTCTGCACATGGTTAAGTCAAAAAAAAAAAAAAGACCTGCTGAATGGTTGAAGTTCTGTTTTCTCTTGTTAATGTGCTTCCAGGTAGCAAGATTGGTTCTTTCTTTTATTTTGTTTGAAAACTACCAGTTTATGCTAATTATGCACAATTTCATTGGTAATATAAATTTCTCCTTCCCTTCTATTTTATTGACCAGCAAGTTGTTGCTTGAATAGTTCTTAAGTTCTACAGTGTGTTAAGACCCATCTTTTTCTTATTATATCCCCTCCTTGTTCTTTATCCTCTTCCCCTCCCATTCCTTAAAAAGGGAACAAAAGGACATATTATCAAATAAAGTTGGGTATGAGAACAAAAATTGGAGGGACATGCCTCCTACACATCTATGGGTAGATGCCTACTTCACTCTCCAATTTTACTTGTGTACTTTGCTATGGAGTTGAGAATGTTTGCTGTAGCTGATGACTTGTTTAGTTGGGTTGGCTTACTAGAAATTTATGTATTAATGGGAAATTTTTCCTGCATATGCTACTTTCCTTCTTGTATGTACACATATTTTCATTTCTAATGTGTGTTTGCAACCAAAACGAAAAGGGTATCGGTTTAAAAGACAAGCCCTTTACATCTCCCCCTGTTCCAAGTTAGAAACTGATTGGGTGGCTCCAACTGGTTCTCAGCTTAAAGTACACTTATTTGCACAGTGCTCTTGGAAATTCAATTCACTATGTTTTATTTTATGGAAATGGCGTACTTTTGGATGCCCAGAAAAACTAGATAAAGATAATACTAGTGTTATGTGCTTAAATATGGATCATCAGATGCTTTTCCAACTAGAACTAGTTCACAAGTGACTGACCAGTATGTTATTTTTGTTACTTTATCAACTTTTCTAGATTCTCGATGTGCACAGCCTTGTCTTATGCAGTTCTGGGTTTTAACAGTTTTATTCTTTTCATTCCTAGACTGAAAATAATTCTTTCATCCATACCATTGGATATGGCTTATTGTTGTTTGTCCTCTACAGGATCAAGACAAGCTTCTGAAGTTCCTTATGTGGGCAATTTCAACTGCTGCTCAGTCAAATGTAATCAATATGTGTCAATCTGAAGCAGCATATCATTCAGTAATGTTCACAGAAGAATCCCCTGAAGAAAATCTTACAGCTAAACTTTTACGTTGGCTGACTGCTTCTGTTATTCTTGGAAGGCTTTCATGGAAATCAAGTGATGTGGTTTACAGTTGTCATTTTGACAGATCAAGGCTCTGCACACTAGAGTCTCTGATGAATTACAAAGAGAAGGGATCTGGAGATAACCAGGGGGCACCTGGCTGTTTAGACATACTTGCTGTCTCAATCTTTTATCTACAGCAACTAGTAGGCACACATTACAAGTTACTGCCATCAGTTGTTTCCGCGCTCTGTCTCCTACTCTTTAGTGTTCACACCGCAGCAGGTGATTCTTCACTTCTCTCTAGGAAGTTATTTTGTGCATAGTTATTGTCAGATGGACTTTCAGTTGTTTCTGCTGCATGTATAAAGCATAAAGCATATATCTCCATCTTATTTCTTTTAGAATTTAGGCTTGAATTATGAAGGATCTTTCTTTCTCCCATAACCTGGGCTAGGAGAAAGGAGAGATAGGAGGGAGGGTCACATATAAATAATGTGGTCAGAAATTCTATATAGATCCCGGCCACAATAATTGCATTGATTGTTTTCATACATAAGGATACTAACTGGATTACGAAATAGAAGGATTGAAAAATCATCAAGAACCTCTTTATTTCTTTTCTATTGCTATCCTTGGATTATTACTCCCTGTTTCTAAAAATCATTTTAATCTTTGCCTTGACACTAGAAATAAGAGAACACCTAGATTCATAAAGATAAAAAAGGAAAAAATAAGACATTTAAGGATTTAGTGTATCAAATGGTTCTTGAAATATAATGGGTCGAAGGCTATATTAGAATCAAACTAATTAATGTTATATTAATTTAAGAGATTGACTATTTTTTGGCATAAATATGGTAATAAAAATTGACCAGATTGGGAATGGAGGCAGTGTATGATGATTTTTTAACTTTCCATTTATTGGAAATGAATAGAAAGAGAGGCTAGAAACAACGTATGTGATGTCAATGAAATCAGAGGATTATTGAACAAATGGAAAATTGGGGATAAGGGTGGAATATAATGAAATAGAGCCATGTTGAGGTTCCTCTCTGAAATAGATTAAGTCTGCCTCGCTACAAGATTCCGGTGGAACTAAAATCTAATTCCTGCATCTGATTCTTGTCTCATTCTATTATTTTATTGGCTTCTATTGGATAAAAAACATAAAGTTGCCCCTTATATTTAGTTTGGAAAATGAAAATCGGATTCCCCATGTAGCTTATTTACTAGAGAAAGAATGGAGATAAAAATCGGAGAAGTATGCTCTGAAAAGCAATTTGGTAGTTAATCAGTAATAGGAACTGACACAAGCTTTTGGAGCTCATGAGAGTTTAGGAGAATGTACCTGAACTTGCATGATTTGACCTGGGTTTATGTATATAATGAATTATGCATGACTAAAATTCTTGAGGTCCTTTTTTTCAGAGCCAAACTCTGCAGTTGGTGATGGTTTTCCTTTGACGACACACTTCCTGAAGATTCGAAGTCCACCAGAAGCTAATCCTGCATGGAGATGGTAATATATTTACTCTCTTCAAGTTTCCTTCCAAACCCCTTAAATCCCGGGAGAAACAGAGGGTCATTGAACTAGAACTAGATGAGTGTCGGGCTGGTTTTTGGTTCCCATACCTTTTCCATCTCTTCTTCCAACTGGTTTTTAATGCGTTTTTGGCTTCTCTTGTGAATGTGTTAATTTTATGACATTCTTCTTAGCTTTCTAGGAATTTCCAATTTCATTCATAAGTTCATTCTCAGGATTAGTTATGGGGAAAAAGAAAAGATCTGAGAATGAATTTATCATCCATATGGGGAGAAGGGATTGCAATGGAATTGAACATATGGACATACTTGCCCTACTCCCATGTGCAACTTGTGTTGATGGACTGGACTTCTGTTAAAGATTATTTGCTGAATGTTAAACTAAACATCGTTGTGAAAATGTGTGTGTACAGGTCATATTACCAGCCATGGAAGGATCTCTCTTCGGAGTGGGCTGATGTAGAGAAGTTGGAGGAGATTCAAGCCTGTCAGATGCTTCTGCTTTCAATCTCCACAAAGCTTGGAGGCAAGTCTTCTTTATTTTCACAGGCTCTTTCACTTCAAGATCTGGAAAGTTCTGGTGTATTCGAATGGGAAAGGACTTTTCTTGAATCTCCATGACGTTCTTGTACAGAATAAAATTTTTGTTGTTGTTGGTTTTTTTTTTTTTTTTTTTTTTTTTTTTTGTTTGGGGTGTGTGTGCTACGTGGGTGTTGTAGTTGAACTGGTAGGGGTGAGCAAGAGATCTGCCCTTTACCCCCCGCAATTTTATTTTAATTAAAAAATTAATATATATATATTTTTTTAAACTTAACGAATAGACTTAATTAATAGCAATTTAATTCACACTTATTATGAATAATAAATTCGAGTAAAAAATATTGTTAAATTTCTTAAAAATAATTTATTATTAAAAAAAAAAATAGTGAGCATGAAATACAAACTTAAGAAAAATATTAGAGATAACTAAAATTTTAAATTAGACATATCTCATATAAAGCACCAAATTTGCACTTTTAGCAACGTCGCTTTCATCTTATCCTTGATATATAAAGTTGAAGAAAATCCTTCATTAATGGACTCCCCTTTTTGGGGAAAAGGAAATAATGTAATTCTCAAGTTAATGCCACCGAATAGCTCAAAGTTGGAATTCATCCCTATCTCCCGACCAAAATGGTATCTTCTAAACAAATGGGATGAAATCATTGGTCATCAAATAAAAATGGCAAGTACATCAACATTAATCCACAACAAGCTGTCCCTTTGTTAGTACTTCCTTCTTCCTTAGGTGAGATGAAAAATTTTAAAATGAAAGCAAAGAACCCATCTTCGTGGCATATTCAAGATTCTTCTAATTCTTCTTCAATAGAAAATTTGTAAAACTACAATCAAGATTTTTTCATTATCTAAATTCAATCAAAGGGTTTTTTTTTTTTTTTTTTTTTATAGATAAAATCAAGATCTGTTATTTGTTTCTGCATCTAAAATCTAATGAAGAAACAAGAGCTCATATCCATTTGAGATGAAGCTAAAACAAGTGTGAAACGATGCTAAAGGGATGATATAGTAGTATTCTCGTTAAAAGAACTTCAGAAAGGAAACGTTATAAACCAGTATTACAAAATAGCTGCAGAGTAAAAAAACATTCCAGACTCTTCGAAATCAAGCCAAGAAAGGAGTGTCGAGAAAGAAAAACCAGAAGAGATTCCATGGGCGAATCAGGATCATCAGATGTTAATATGGGCAAAAGCCTGAAGGATTTCACCTGTCAACCTGCAAACCCTCCAATCAGGCAAAATCTGAGCACCCATTTGCTCATAAAACTGTATAGCATTCACATTCCAGTCGAGCACGACCCATTCCACCCTACCGTACCCCATCTTCGCGGCTTGAGATGCCACCGCCGTAAGCAGCAACTTCCCCAATCCTTTCTTCCTATAGCATTCTCTCACAAACAGATCCTCGACATAGAGACCCGGTTTCGCCAAAAACGTGGAATAATTAGGGAAAAACAGGACAAAACCAGCCACAACGACGTCATTCTCGTTCAGAGATCGAAAAGTTTCCTTTTCGGTATCCTCAATAGGAAGGTCCAAGTGGAAAGTTTTGAAAATAGGGGCAAAATTGGAGTGCTGTTGAGTGGTAGAAGGGAAGGGGAAAGGATTGGGAGAGACTTCGAGAATAAAAACGGTCACAGAAGTAAAAGGCGGGGGTGGATTCTCCGGGAAAAGGGTTGCGGCCAGAGATGCTTCTGTGGCTTCGCACTGGTCGGTTAAACGTTCGTAGACCGCCATTTGTTTAATGAGTTTATGGATGTGGGGAACGTCAAAAATGGAAGCTAAACGGATACGAGCATAGAGTGAGTGACGGGGTGGAGCAGTTTCCGGAACGATAGTTTCCGGTATTGCAGCAGGAGAAGGTGGCGGAGGCGGTGCTGCTGCTGCCATTGTTACTGTGTGAGTGATGGAGAGAGAGACGAGAGGTTTTGGTGGTGTTTGTTTGGAAGGAAAATAATCTTTGAGGTTTTACACGTTACAGCTGCTTTGTTATTGCTGTTTTATACAAGGAAATAGCTATAAAGATAGGCCCCAACAATCTTTGGGTATTATGGGAATTTGATTCACAAACTTTTCTAACCCTCATTTTTTTTTTTTTTTTTTAGTTAAATTATCCACTATTAATTATTATTTCGACTAATTTAAATTCAATTTAAATTATATTTTCACAGTTTAGCAAAACTTCACTTAAGTTCTAATAGTACATAACACTCACGACAAATGTCAAATTTATAATTTTGTATAATATTCATAAAATACTTAAGGGTGATTTTGGATTAGAATTTTTTTTTTTTTTTTGGAGAAAGTTTATTTTTTTTTAAAAAGAATTGAGTTGATTGCGAATAACGAAGAGTAAGGCGTGGCTAATGTAAGATGTTGTCTACTAAGTAGGAGATAAAAATAATATATTTTATTAGTGTAATAATGATTTTTTATTTGAATTATATATATTTATATGTATATATTGAATATTTATAATAAGTGAATAAATTTTTTATTTATTTTTTTGTCACTTCACCAGACATGAACAGTAACATGTCAGGTTGATGTCCAAACAAGTACAACTATTTTTTTTTTTTTGAGTTTAAGTGAAATTTTTTTAAAAAAAATCTCAGTCCAAAAACAGTCTTATTCACTAATATTAAATCAAGAATTTAACTATTTTTTATTTAAAAAACGATTATATGAAAAGACTAATATTTTTTGAATCAATCTCATAATCTCTCGTAAGACCGAAGATAAAATACTTAAAACAACAATAACACCACTTTGTTTTCAGGAAGGAGAATAATAAGGATAAACGAAAAGGGCAAACTCCTACAAATTCTTCCAAGTATCAGAGTCAGACCTTATCATCATTACAAGGTTGGAGGTTCAAAAAGAACATCTCTTTCAAGGGAAATTTCCATAGAACCACATGTCTCTGAGAAGAGAAGCAGAATCCGAGTTTGATACAAACTCCTTGGGGCTTGATTGGATTTTACTAAAATGACCTAATTTAAATAACAAATAATTTTTTTTTTTTTTTATTATTCATACACATTACAGCTGCTTTGTTCTTGCTATTTTATACAAGGAAATAGCTATAAAGATAGGCCCCAACATTCTTGGGGTATTATGGGAATTTGATTCACAAACTTTTCTAACCCTCATTTTTTTTTTTTTTTTTTTTTTGATTTAAATTATCCAATATTAATTAGTATTTTTAATAATTTAAATTCAATTTAAATTACATTTTTAAAGTTTAAGCAAAACTTCACTTAAGTTCTAATAGTACGTAACACTCACGACAAATGTCAAATTTATAATTTTGTATAATATTCAAAAAATACTTAAGGGTGATTTTGGATTAGAATTTTTTTTTGAGAAAGTTTATTTTTTAAAAAAAAAATTGAGTTGATTGTGAATAACTAAGAGTAAGGTGAAACCAATGTAAGATGTTGTCTACTAAATGGGAGACAAAAATAATATATTTTATTAGTGTAATAATGATTTTTTATTTGAATTATATATATATATATATATATTTATTTATATGTATATATTGAATATTTATAGTAAGTGAGTGAATTTTTTATTCATTTTTTTTGCCACTTCACCCGACATGAACAGTAACATGTCAGATTGGTGTCCAAACAAGTACAACTATTTTTTTTTTTTTTTGAATTTAAGTAAAATTTTGAAAAAAAAATCTCAGTCCAAAAACAGTCAGTCTTATTCACTTATATTAAATCAAGAATCTAACTATTTTTTATTTAAAAAACGATTATTTGAAAAGAATAATATTTTTTGAATCAATCTCATAATCTCTCGTAAGATCTAAGATAAAAATACTTAAAACAACAATAAAACCACTTTGTTTTCAGGAAGGAATAATAAGGATAAACGAAAAGGGTAAACTCCTACAAATTCTTCCTAGTATCAGACCTTATCATCATTACAAGGTTGGAGGTTCAAAAAGAACATCTCTTGCAATGGAAATTTCCATAGAACCACATGTCTCTGAGAAGAGAAGCAGAATCAGAGTTTGATACAAACTCCTAGGGGCTTGATTGTTTTTACTAAAATGACCTTCCAACCATGGCATTCACATGTGAAAATTTTGGTCCTAAAACATCTCTAGACACCATAGACAAAAATCTTTTGTTATATTTCCTATGTGAGTTACACCGATATAAATATAACAATTATTATAATTTTATTAGTATTTTATAACAGGATGAAATGTAAGGATAGATCCCTGCCTCCAAGAAACTGATGTTTAATATAATGCTGGAACCTTAGAGCCACAACAGTTGTATTAGGATATCATAATAATCTCAAGATAGCATAATGAAGAATATATATACCCTAAAAGTAAAATGAATTTTCAACTACTACTACCACCACCATCCCTTTTGGCAGTAAGGTGCAACAAATTTCAACTTCTAGGGAAATCATCTAGCTGAAAAATGTACACATTGCAAAATCATCTGCCTATGTCTATTCTAATGCCCAAATGATCAGAGAAGGATTTATAATTTACATGCTTCTTCTTCTTGAGGTCCACTTTTGGCCCAAGAATCCCAGCCCCCTCAATCCCCCTCTCCCTCCCCTCTCCTGTCAAAATACATACCTTCACTTGCTTCTGATGCATCTGCTGTTCCATTAGACATAGTGGCCAGTTTTTCGCCTGTGCCGGCTGAAGTCTGAGACGAACCTGAATGTAAGGCCACATCCCTCAACCTTGCACTTGTATGGCCGCTCACCAGTATGTACCCGGAAATGTTCAGTTCTTGCCCAAGCCCACTTAAATGTCATTTTGCAGCCTTCCCATGTGCATTTAAGAGGCCTGTCATCCTCATGAACACGCTGATGTAACATGGCATATTTGTGAGAGTTGAACTTCTTTCCACAACCTTCGACATGACATCGGTTGCGCTTGTGTGTGGCTAGCTCTGTCTTTGTCTGAAAACTCATTTTGCAGCTTTCTATATCACACCTGTGACGCCCCTTCTTTTGCTGGCCTTTCTTATGGTCACAAGGGACTGAAACCTTGCTTACCATCCTATCTGCTGCTGCTTTGCTCTCAATCTTGTTTCCAAGATCATGTTGATTTTCAGGACCATCTCTTTTGGCCCTTGGCCTTAAGCCTTCACATGGACTTCTAATGAACCCTCCAAAATCATGATCGACTCCATTTACCATGTTTGCCTCTCTCTTCCTTTTCCTTCCAGTTTCTGCGTTCGGCTCTGATTGTGATGGGGTAGAGATATTGTCATCCGACTCCTGGTTCTCTAGTGAAGAGATAATATCCTCAATTCCATGCAGTTTCTCATGAGAATCTGCCTCCTGTATTTTATATGTCCCTGGAGCATTGCTTGACATGGGTACTTCTTGACCTTCACCACTCATATGCTTTTCTTCTTGCAATTTTCCTTCCAGAGTTGAATACTTCGACAGTCTACTAGTAGTATCCTGTTTATCCACCTCTGTAGTCTCCATGTGTGCATGAGGTATGAACACAGAAGCCTCATCATTATCATGAACAACAGAACATGAATTTCCAGGGACAGAAGCCTCTTCAGTCACATCTGCTTCACCTTGGGTATTACACTGTTCATTGGGTTCATCTGTCCAAACTACATGTGTACTGCTTGCTCCATTAATTTCAGTAACAATTTTGCTTCCCTTGAAGACTCCAGTATCCTCAGGACTAGAAATTAAAAGATCGCCAGAAGCAGAAGAGCTTTTAGAATCAGCTAGGTCATCTTTGTGAATACTTTTTTCAGCTACTAGATTCTCAGACAATTCTTCAGAATGATGGAATGTTGAATCACCTTCATTGTTCTTCTCAACCAGCTGAATTGAAGTAGAAACTCCAGAAGCTTCAATATGTTGAGGAATTAAGGCAGTGATAGCAAGTGAATCCACACGTTCTGATGTAAAAGGATTTCTAGCTACTTGATCTTCATCCTGCTTTGCAGGTATGGCACCTGAGGGTAAGGGACTCAACTCTGAAGGACCATTTCCAGCACGTTCACTTCTAACAGGGGCATTTTCAGATCCAACACCGAACTCTCTGTTGGGGTTAACACAGCCAGCAATAGGCTCTCTAGAAGGGAGACTATCTGTGTCTGCAGAAGTCTTATTAACTTCCTGATGATGCGAAAGAAGTCTATATTTCTTTCTATAATAGTGAATAATTGGTCTA
The DNA here is from genome assembly GCA_035583425.1 of Marsdenia floribunda. Lineage (NCBI taxonomy): Eukaryota > Viridiplantae > Streptophyta > Magnoliopsida > Gentianales > Apocynaceae > Marsdenia > Marsdenia floribunda. Next base: position 11,246,220 of record JAXGGT010000001.1, read on the forward strand.
TCTACTTTCCTACCACTTTCAGCATCAGCCTTTACTCCTGATTCTTTAACCTTCTTGGTTTGGTTGCTTAAAGATGGTTTCTTTGAGCTTGGGGAAACTGAATTCCGTTTTGATCGTGGTCTCCTAGATTGCCACTTCCATGCATTTGAACCCAGAATGCTATCAGAAGGCAGCCCATCTAAGCCCAATGCATGGTGCACCTTCTGTGAATTTTTCCTCATCTTCACACAGTGCTGTAAATTAATACACAATTTTGAAGTCCAATCTTGTGTTGATTCATATTTTTCTTGATCATCAGTGGCATGATCAATCATGCACAGATCCTCCTGGGATGCATTATCTAGTGGAATCTCATTGAAAGTAAAAGGGCTGCCAATTTCCTCAGCAACAACTGCAGCATGTGCTTTTATTTTTCGAAAATCTGCAACATGTAAAAAAATAAATAAATTACTCTGTGATAGCTGCCAAAAAAAAAAAAAATTTCAATGCCTACATAGTATTTGCAGGGAAAGGAGGAAGAAAGAGAGAGAGTGAATGCCCCTGCCGGGAAAAAGAAGGGGAATGGGGTTATTAGATAATAATGTTGGGGCAAGGTAGGGAGGGTGAAAGAGGAAGAACCAAAGAAGATTGGGAAGGGGATGATGCATTCATTCATTTTTCTAATTACAACAGAGATAGCAAGTGGACAATTACCTGAATGACACAACCCAAGGACATTAGCTCCACCTCTCAAACACAACAGATCCACGGTTTGAATTGCATGTTCCAGGCAGAAAACTCGTGGTCTCGAAGACCTATTAGAAAGATTCCATTGCATTCCAGGTGTGTTTTCTGAAGATCCCATGGCCTCCAGTGAAGATAATGAATGACCAGTTCCTGGAAATCGAACCTTCACAGGTGAACTGGTAGATTGGCTCAACTCAGCAGATGAAGAGGCCTGACTTGAAGGATGAAGAAGATTCATCCCTCTGGTATCTGCAACTGTCAAAATTAGGTATGTTTCAAGTTCTTCCATTGGAAATATCATTGATCTAAGGTTTTGAGGTTCTTGTAAAAAAAAGAAAACAACTCAATTTCCTAAAATGCTTCGATCTGTTTTTTTAGGCATTTTCAATCTTTATCAAGTATTATAACAAAGAAATGATGTGTTCTAAATTTCGTGAAAGATTGCAGCATATGTGGGTGTCAGTTGCATTCAGTTAATACATACATCACTAAAGAGTTCAATTGATAGGCTTTACACTGGATACAAACAACTTCCATGTATCACCTTCAAATGTTTCCATGGCTCAGGTGGGGTGAAACATGGAAAATAGAAGGGATGGAGAAGAAATGTGGGGTTAAATGACAAATATACGAATGTAAAAGGGCAATAGAAGTCAGTAAGGAGGGGTGCGACTCCTTTGGACTAACATTCCTTCCCCTCCCAAATTGGAGGGGTTATGAGAGAGAGGAAATGATTCAGAAAAGATAAGAATTAATGACAAGATTGATCACATTCTTTTCCCGCTCCTGTTTCTCCTGAACCAAACAACAAATAGGTAAAAGAAAATAATTCCCTTAGTTGAAGTATTTGCTCTCCCTCCCATCTGGAAACAAAACATCAAGTAAATACAACTAAAAAGAGAGAGAGTAATGTAACAGAAAGCCCAAATTAAGAGGAAAGTAAAAAAAGAGCAAATCACAGGCAGCACATATAGAAGCTTCATACTGCATCAAAATGCCAAGACAAGTTGTTAATACTTACTAGAAAGAGAATACAATCATTATAGATCATCCAAGACCTCTAAAATCAGATTAGGCACAGAACAGAGAGGGAGTGCTTCAATGTTCCAGACAATCTGTTCAGTCATTTGGTAACCAATAAGAGTATATTTTCATTCAAATACTGCCTTGCATTATAGAACCTAAGATTTTAGAGTATCTTTTGGAAACTACTAAATGATATCCAAAATATATATATTGCTTAAAAAATAAGGCACGTGGAGGAGAATGCGATCATGAAGAAATCATGTCCATCAGGAAAAAAGAAAAGGAAAAAAAGGTCAAAATCTAAGCTTAATACCTCCAACAGATTCCTCAACCCTGCCATTCAGACCCAGCAATTGAGAATCCACAGCTTCCAAGGTGCTGAATTGTTGAATCATATCTGCATCCTCGGCTAGGAGGTCACTTGATGCTTGCTCAGTTGGTTGTACAACAGCCATAAATGGAAAACCAAGAATACCACAGGCAACGCAGGGTAACGTCCCGGAATCAGCTTGATACTCACATAGTAAATGATCAGCATCATCCACATAGAAGTCATTAAGACTATCCATGTAACAGTTCATCTGGGAATAAAGGTCCTGAGTAGGGTAGTCCTGAGATTGATCCTTTTCATCTGATGCCATGGCAATAGTATCAGTTTTACCGCAGGGCTCAAGTTGTTTACTTGAAGATGGCAGCAAATCCAGGTCCCATATCACTACATGATAAGAGGGGTTTTTCTTAAGAAGAATGGTTAATAGTTGGTTTTCCTTCAAGATATCTTCGACAAATGCCTTTTTCACTGAGCGCTCTCTTTCTTCCTTCTGACGATCTCTCAAACGAGAACTCCGTGCTCCTGGAAGTAGGGATCTTGGCACTCTGACACCAAAATATTTGTCAAGCTCAGAATAAGTAGGAAATTAGAAGAGTTCATTTAATAACTCCATCAGCATTAAGGAAACAGTGCTATTATGGTGATAGAGAAATATATGTGGTTGCAGGCGACCAAAGTATGTGGAAGTTACAATATGTATTTGTTACTATTTAAACATGCATGAATATAGATTTCACCATTTTTTAACTTTCAATATCCATTTAGGGAATACCCTGTGCATAATCATGTCTATAACTAGACAGTACAAGGCTGATTGCAGTTCGTACATGGATTCATCTCAGGAAATGCGGAGGTATAATAATGTTAAGGGCTACTATACTTAACGTTTATTTTAGCTCTCTCCATTTAGTGCTTGCCTAACAATAAGTCACTCAAAACTATAAATCATTGAAATGGAAAAGGAATTGCAGTGTATACAAGCTGCAACATGCAAAATATCAAAACTTGAAGAGAAAGGACGTTGGAAATGACCATAAAACTGAATCTTAGGGACTCAAAATAGCAATTAAGATATTTTACTACATGAGTTACAAAAGCACACCTCGAAATAAAAGACATTGTCAACAAGTATAACAGCTGTTGATGAGAAAGCATGGGCAGATAATTCATAGCAGCTCTACGTACAGCGGCTTCTTTGGCTACTGAAAGCCACATAGGAGTGGCAAAATTTGCAGCTTCTCCACAATTAAAACCTAAATATAAGACTTGACTACATAAGCAAACGAAAGTTGAATAAGACAGCAAGGAAATGAGTTGCAACTAGATGCAGTAATATCAACTCAGCAAAATCTACAAGGAACTAATTGAAGGACGTATAAAATTGCATGCAATCATCAGTCCATATCATGGGATTCCTTCCAAGAAATATTCCAAATCACTGGAGTATTGCCAAAGAAGAATTATTTGTTTATATATATATTTATTCTAACTATTAGATTCCAATTAATTGACATTTGAGACAGATGCCATAGCATACATATACCATAACAGGCTCACAGCATCCTGCATCAAATAGATGACAGCACTGTCAAGGGCGATAGGCACCTATCATGACAATAACGTAAGAATGAACTTTGCTAAAATGACTGCCTGCCAACACATAAAAAGATACTCATGAGAGTTGAATTTGTTAAGGATCGGTATATTAAAATGGGTCTGATTTGTCTGTTATACTTTAGAGTATTTTACTGAAAACAATGGATGCCTGATAATAATGGAAGTATCATAATAATGCCTGGTAATAGTGGAAGTATCATAATGATGCTTGATACGCACACTGTGAAGTCAGCTAAGTTACATAGAATTCTAAGCCTTGATGAAGTTCCATTTGCCTTATTTTTCTTCAGCCTATATTCTTGGACTATTAACCTTGGATGCACGACAAACAAATTCTGGATAAATACTTCTTCTGCACAAAAATTTAAAGCACTTACCATGGCTGAATCCCACATGGTAAGCCCTAGGGAAAGTCACGACAAATTCACCAGGGTTTTGGATGAGCCTAATAATGACAATCAGGTCAGAGATCAGTAGAAAATAGCATATTGATATTAGTTGGCTACAATGTTCCAATACATCAAATTCCACCCAAAGATCACTTGAACACCATGCAATGATTTTAAATTCTCTTCATATAAGAGTTACAACATAATAAAGATGTTAAAACACATATAAAAAATATTTTAGAAGGATAACCCACCTACAACATGGGATGCCTGACGCAACAACAGTTTCTGGTGATAAAAGGGTAGTCTTCTCGCCCAAGAGGGAAAGAGCATCTGAAATTTTATAGAGAAGAGAAATTAGAAGAGTTTTAGTACTAAGGAGCAACTGAAATTAGAGATAATTTCCTTCATGATTGCTAGCTGTAGACCTTATAAACTTCCAATCACCAAAAATGTTAAAGATAAGTGAGAACAGTGGCTTGCTTCTTATGCACAAAGTTCTAAACATCAGGAACTGTCATTCTTCCTTCTGAGTATTAAAGACAGACAAAGCTAAATGGCCTATGCCTAAACAGTTTACCAGTCTTGTTACTTCCTTCTAATTTCTTATATGTGAGCTTAAATTTTGTTAAAAGGGGAAAAGGGCTGGGATGCTAGGAAAAAAAATCTTTACCCTAGTTTTAATAAGAAGAAAATACAAAGCAGTTTAACAATACCTTCTTGTTTGCATGGGAGGAAAGAGCTAAAGATTATCCAGTTAACCATTCAGAAATTGAAGAATGGACAGTGTGCAACAGAATCATCGACAAGTGTCCATAAAGAGGAATTTTATCTAATTAACCAAAATTAGAGTTGCCATTAAACATAACATGCACACTTATCGTGGTATATTAAAAATCCATAATCTAGGTAGGCACCAAACTAAACCTACAGAACAGCTGAGAGAAAAAAAAAGGAAAATAAGTGAAGGATCACGGGTTACGATCTGAGCACTCTCAGCATTCCCATCCATGGGTCCACTTATTTCCTTTTACTTTCATGTTTAGCACTGGGTATACTTTTAGAACTTCTGACAAAGCCAATGCAAAACTATTATCCCCTTCTTAAAATGTCTGAAGACAGTGTAGAAAAGAAGTACCAAACTGTTTTTTTTTTTTTTTTTAAATTCCGTATTATTTAAATCTTATAAATTTAGAACAGCATTTAAGGACAAAATTGTCAAGGGTGGTAGCCGCACTCAAGGTGCTTAGGGCCCTCATATTAGCCTCAGCACAAGGTGGAAAAAGGCACTTGCAGTCTCACTTGAGTAATTAAGCGGCACATGCATATATATATATATATATATATATGTACACTTTACATGTTACATAATAAACTCAACAGGTTAATAATTGTATTAAATAAACAGAAATAAAGTTAGAGGTCAATAAGATAGATCTATGATTCCATAATCTTTTCAAATGACTAAATATGTTCTACAAATTGAGTTTGATAGAATTTTCTTCCATTTTAAAGGTAATAGTCGAGTTTTATAGATTTTATAAAATACAATTTGGCCTTTGACTTGACTTTTATCTGCTACTCTTAAGGTATTAATTAAGATTTAGAGTTTCAGTAAAGCTTTCAGACTTTTGCAGCACAGACTATAAGCTGAAGAGTCCAATTTTTAGTCAGGCACGTTAAAGTGCAAAGTAGCACACACTTAACTACATGAGCATCCTCTGAAAGATTCTCAGGGCTTCTCTTAAAAATAGCATGTGCCGATGTTACCTTGGCGGACACCTTGACAACAATGTTTAAAAGCTAGAGAATGGGGGTATCTTAATCACCATTATGAGAATTTAATAGGATAAAAAGTATGTTCCCAAAATAAAATGCAAAGGCAGGTGACTGCATGAAACTGTCAGGTGATTAACAGAATACAAATAGTATCTGTTAAAATATAAAATGACATCAACTTTATCATTGAAATATTTATAATATAGGAAAAGTCTCTGCATACCTATATGGTCAGTATTGTCCCCATAAGCATGAAGCCGAATAGCCTCTTCGAAAGTGAACGCATAATTTCCTGGAACTGCATACCATGTCTTTGGGGAGCCCATATGAAGGTAATTCAAGCTGTGGAGTTCATGATCTTCAACATGCCAAGCAAACCAGCTGAACAACATTCCAATATAAACCATCGGAGAAGTAACACCCGGAATATCATCTGGCATGAAACGTGTCAGTGACCCAGGTGACCTTGCAATTACTTGCAAATTCCAAGGACTGTTTGCAAGCTTCCAGCCAGCAGTTCCAACCATTTCATTACCAGCTTGCAAGCCCTTTTCTGTGGAAATAGTTCTAGACTGATCTGTTGGAAAGCAAGTTGAGGTGGAGGAGGCCTGTCTACTTGAGTTGGTTACTTCTAGATCCTTGTCCACATTGATGTAATCTTTTTCTACTTGATCATTCTTACTCATGGAACTTTCCCTGTTATTTCTATAAAAGGCTCCCCTCTTTCTTCTCCGTCTCCTTTTTCTATGAAGATATTGAAATGATTCCTCTGGTTCTCCGAATCCAGATCCAGGCACGTCATTTGCATACTCCACATATACGGGCTTCTCAGAAGTGGCTTTCCAAAACATTGCCTCTATAACCAATGGAGAAACTTCCTTGACAGTACTTAATTGACTCTTGGCAAAAGTTTTTGACTTCGTTTCGAACTGGTCCAATGTATAAGTCTCTCCACTCTGCCATACTTGCCTAGGGCCTCCCATGGAATGACTCTCAACTTCCCCCCTCACCTTCTTCCCACTCTGACCCAATTCTTGCTGCCTGGTTGTAAAAGCAGCCCTAATCTCCCCACCTCCATTCTCAGAGTTCTTCACAGAACCAACATCTACATCAGAACCCAATTCATGACACTTGGCAAGGGTCCTATTTAAATTATAAAGAACATACTTTTTTGAAGGCTTAGGCAGTGGTGGAATCACCTTACAAATACCAAAAGCACGAGCTTCTTTCTCTATTTTAGATATATAAGCAATTGGGTCAGCAAACTCAGTATCTGTTGGCCGAAATTCAGGTGCAGAAGGCAACCCTTGTAGCCATTTGGGTACTTCCACAGCCCTCATCACAGTCCCAAGTTACAATACTACATATACACAATTAAAGTCAAACACAAAAACACAACCAAAACCTCAGCCACACCGTCAAAATGAATTGAAATGATTAAACTTCAATTACAACAAGAATAAACTACCACATTGCAATTCAAGATATCAAAACCCCAGACTAGCAGCAACTTGCAAAAGAATTCTTGAAGGGTTCCTAGTATCAACTTGAACAAATAAAATAATGCTCTTTTCACCAAAGTCAGAATTTAGAAACAATGCAAAAGGCAAAAATAATTCAAAGAATGGTTTAGGAATTGGTGAATTATTGAACCTGAAACTTCTATGGCGAATTATTCATCTTCAAAGGATTAAAAGAAGAAAAAAAAAAAAAAAAAAAAACAACCAAAGGGCTGATAGCTTACCTAGGTTTTCATTGGAACAGGTTTTGGGAATGAATTGAATAAAATATAATCCTGAGGTGCGCAGAATAGAAGATTTATACGGGGTTTCCTTAACGTGTGCTGCGATTTATGACACACTGTTTAATCGACTTCTCAGGCTCAAGCCGAAGTACGATTATTCGGTGGGCTCATTGTGGACCCATCGTTTTTCGGATTGCGGTGCGCTGTGTTCTACGTGCGCATTTTAGCTAGACCCGACCGCTAACTCAGTGGCGCCATTTTAATTTACAGAGGCATGAGTTTCAATCCTCTACACGGATGGACATATTATTTTTTTTTAGTGCACAGGTGTTCTGAATGAATTCTAACTATGGACGATACTTTTTAGGTTATGTCCACATTCAAACTAATTTCCGCTCGAGTCGAGTAAATTTTTTATTGTAACTACTTTAAGGATGGAGGTACTTTAATTCACTCCATATATGAATATTTAATAATTATGCAATTTATAAATAAATTTAAGAATATTATCTCAATATATATATTTGGTTGTATTTAAGAATAAAATTTGAAAAATTTATATTTTAATTTTATTTAAATATATTTCTAAATCAACATTGTCCCATTATATTTATTACCTTAATTTTATATATATATATATATATATATATATTTTGACTAGACCTTAATTATATTTATTCATACATTACACTATTGTTATTATTATTAAATAAGTATTTAATGGCATTATAAAATTTCTATATTTAAATGATTATGGATCTTATAATATATTTTTTTTGTCAATTATTTACTATACTAATTATATTTATCCAAGTATTTATTATAATTGAATTAATATTTAAGAAAAAATAAATTAACTTTCCATTAATAATTTAGCACTTGACAAGATGTTTTAACTCAATTCGTAACAACGAATTACCAAAAAAAAAACTCAATTCGTAACAACCATATTTATAATCCAAGAAGTTATGAATTCGAGTTAAGTTATAAGTAAAAAAGGTTCAAACTTTCAATGTTTATATATATATATATATATTGAAACATAATGCCATGCATGCATGTAAAAACTGAACCCAAATGGATACATTTATGGGGTCAGCTGCTGGTTACAGATTAAGATAATGAAAATCAAAACTGATTAATCTGTCCATACATTATATATATATCTAGAGAGAGGGGTTTCCCAGAGAGAGAAAAAAATGAATTATAGGAAAAAAGAAAAAAGAAAAAAAAATGATAAGAGGCTGGTGTGTATATATATATATATGCTTCTGCAAAACTTCTGTGAAAGAACATGTATAACCAGCTTAATTAATTAATAATTTTCTCTTCAATCAGTTTGGTTGCAGTAAGCGCCGCAAGCTTGTGAGCAAATATCTACGGTGGCGTTTCCGACTTGCATGCATGTCGGCATACACATTTTGGCACATTCTGGTAATGCTAAGATTGTCAGAGCGCTCAAGAGAATCACCATCAAGATCGAAACAAAAATAGCCGTAATGCTGGCTGTCTTGTTAACTCCCATTTTTGGTTTGTGATTTTGCTTCGATCTTGATCGGGTGTGTGTGTGTGTCTGTCTTAATTTCTTTCTTTCTGCTGCTATATATGTCCTAACTATGATCGGAATTGTGGAGAAATATTTAGGAAGAGGAAGTGTAGCCATATTTATACCATCATCAACTGGTTTTTAGGAGACAAATAAGGGGAAACCTGAAGTACACAACAATGGTGATTAATTTGGTGGTTTGTTTTTGAGTTTCAGAGATGTGGACATTCGCTTTTGACGAGCTCCCTCACAATTTATTAACAACTTTACCACAGTTAATATATTATATTCAATTAAAAAATTATTTAATAAAAACAAGCTGTAAGGGAGCTCTCTGTCCATGGATGTCATATAATTTAATTCCCTTTTGTGGGTTGCTTATCAAGTTGAAAATTATATATACATATTTGTGTGTGTGTGTGTGTGTGTATGTATAGCCAGCATAGGCCACTAATTTAAGCTATATTTGGAATATGTCCGAAGAGCTTATTCAACAATACAGAATTTTACAGAAGAATTACAACATAATTAGAAGGACATCTGATCAGTAGCACAGCTTATTCTGAGAAAATTTATAAGATGTTTAAAAGTATCCTATAGTTAATGTGCAGGAAAGCTTTAAGAGGAGAGAAGAGATTTTGCCATTGTGGTAACATTTTCTTCTGTAAAACCATATTTTTTGAAGGTATCCAAATATGAAGCACTTGCTCCAAACTCATCAACTCCAAGAACCACTCCTTCTGGTCCAACATACTCCCTCCACCCTAACGGTGAGCCGGCCTCGACGCTCAGTCGCTTCGAGACACCTGGTGGAAGAACAAGCTCCTTGTATTGCTGAGGTTGTCTGTCAAAAAGTCTCCAACACACCAAGGAAACCACTCTCACCCTCCTTCCTTCTGTTCTCAGCGCATTGGCACTTCCTTCACACAGACACAGTTCTGATCCGGTGCCAATTAGTATGATTTCTGGTAACTCTTTGCCAGAGTTGTCACTGACTATGTATCCTCCTCTCTCTACTGCATCTGTGGACGTTCCTTCGATATTGGCAGCCACTTTTTGCCTTGAAAATGCAATAAGACTAGGTACATCCCTACTGGCAATAGCTACCTTGTATGCTCCAGCAGTCTCGTTGCCATCAGCAGGTCGAAAAACCAATAGGCGTGGAATTGCACGTAGACCGGCTAGCTGTTCTACTGGTTGGTGGGTTGGTCCATCTTCTCCCAGACCAATAGAATCATGAGTCATAATGTAAAGAACTCCAGCATGACTCAGAGCAGATAGTCTGATGGAGTTCTTCATGTAGTCTGAGAAAATGAGGAAAGTTGCAGCAAATGGTATTAAACCACCACCATGCAATGCAATGCCATTTGAAATTCCAGCCATTGCGTGCTCTCGCACTCCATACCTAATATTCCTCCCCTTATAATTAGTCCACTGAAAATCTTCATAATCATGAAGATAAGCTTTATTAGAGGAAGCCAAATCTGCACTTCCGCCGATTAGTCCTGGAAGCACTTTAGCAAGCTGGTTTAAACACTTCTCAGAATATCCTCGAGTGGCATCCACAGGGTCAGACACTGACCACCTCTGCTCAAAATCATCACGTAATAAGATGGTGCACATTCATTTAAGCAAAAATGTCATGATTTAAAAAAAAAAAAAAAAAAAAGGAAAGAGAAACACCAATATATGACCATGTCAATTAAAGTAACAACAGATACACCTCTCAAGAATGAAAGAATGAAAGTATGTTCAAGTAAACAGTCATTAGCCAGATGTTCAAGTATATGATTTGTTCCTATGTTCAGTATTGATATAAAAAGCAACTTAACTTTGGTTCTTAGCCAGACTTCAACTAAGATCAAGGTTCCAGTGCTGCAACAACCAAATTATAATCTTTTCCTTTTAGTGAGGAGCAAAAATTAGAATAACATTTTTGAAGAGTTCAGTGGACTTCCATGACCATGAATCTTTCTAACCTCGAGTAAAGATTTCAAAAACAAGTAGCTTGGACTGGTGATCAATCTGATAGTGTGATTTTTATTTTATCTATGGAGTATGATGCTCTTCCAGGCCATTTATGATTGCAAACTTAACTAGGACAAGATACCTACAAATTAAACTCCAAGAAGCAAAGTGGAGATGATTCACCGGTAATGAGTTTTCCCAGCCCGGAACAATTCCTCCATAAAGAAGAGCTTCAAATTCTGCAGCCTCTTCTGGATATTTGCTTCGGTAATCATACAATTTGGAATTCCACTCTGCCTCCAGCCTTTCTGCATAATCTGCCTGACTTTGCATTTCCCTGGAATATATATATTGATTTCTACATTTTTGAATTATGAAGCAAAGAGAGAATATATTTCATAACTCATACCTATATACCATGGGAATGACATTAAATGACTCACGATCTTCCCATTTAACCCTTTGTTTCATTTGCTTCACATCATTTTCATCAAAGATACCATGGTGAGCTTTTGAAGTTCCTTCCTTCTTTGACAACTTCCCAATCTGAGTCTTCACCTGGATAACATGGAAAAAGTTAACAATAGAAAGAACAGACGAAAAGTTCACAACAATCCAGATCCATCTTTCCTTTATTGAATATAATGTGACATACCCTGATAAAAGTTGGTCTTTCAGAATCATGGGCAGAGAGAATTGCATTCTTAAATGACCTCATGTTCCCTTTAGTATTGTCCACTGTGATTGTGTTCCATCCAAGAGCCTCAAACCTAGCTGATACATCTTCAGAAAATGCAAGATCAGTAGTACCATCAATGGTACAATGATTGTCATCGTAAATTAATGTAAGCTTCCTAAGCTTCCAGTGCGCAGCAAGTGATGCAGCTTCATTTGATATGCCCTCCATCGTGCACCCATCTCCCATAATGCAATACCTAAAAATGACAATTTGAAATTGAGGTTTCAACAACATAGCTCATAAAAGGCTCCATGAATTAAAGAAATCTAAGTTAATTAATAGGCTTACGTCCGATGGTTAACAATCTCAGCATCAGGTTTATTGAATCTAGCAGCCAAATGTGCTTCTGCTAGGGCCAGACCAACTGCATTGGCTACCCCTTGCCCAAGGGGACCTGGTTTTAAGCGAAGGTTATAAAATAACACAAACATTAAAACATACAAACAAAGAAAGTCCATTAATGTAGACAAAATTCTCATTTCGAACCCTTGTCATACTCTTTAATTCAGAGCTTCTTAATATGGTTACAGAATCAGCTAAGATCAGTAATCTTACCAGTTGTGACTTCAATTCCATCAGTTAAGGTATTCTCCGGGTGACCCGGGGTCTTACTTCCGATCTTCGTTAAGCGTTTGAGCTCTTCAATCTGGATGAAACAACTATAAAAACCATGAACTCTCTCTCTCTCTCTCTCTCTAAGAGGTTCCAAAATGCTCAAAGCAGAATTTGTACACAGCAGATCAAGGCAAATTTATTTCCACGTCTTGCATCCTAAATGAAATCCAGAGCGCAGCGCATAGAAACCATACTTAGTAACTTTTAGGTGTCATGTATACATTACAGTAACAATATGCATCTTTGGATCTTGAAATTATTATTATTTTTTCTTTAAAATTTTTGTGCTAAACAGATATTGAACTGAAATAAGAACAGTAGTCAATCATCATACTGGACATAATTACCATCCATTTTCTCTCAAATCCCTAACGGGTGGTAAATTTGTAATTAGCTTCGCTCGTTTCATAAGTCAAAAAATTTCCCAAATTTCCAGTATTATTGGTAGGAACTTCCCTCACTCCGGCTATGGTTGGGGAAGCCCTAAATCGGAAGACCATTTGCAAGATACAAAGAAAATACATGATAATTTTACTAAATTTAAGCAAATAAGGGCCTGAATATTTCAGATTATGGTCAATGGAAACAGTGATTAAGACCAATCAAAGAAACTACCGGAGTCCCCAAAATCAAGGATATGTACCTGAACAGACTGAAATCCGGCAAGATGAAGACAAACATACTGAAGCAGACATCCATGGCCAGCACTCAAAACAAACCTATCCCTATTGAACCATCTGGGATTTCTCGGGTTATACCTCATCACATGCCTGTACAAATAATACCCCATTTCTGCCATACCAAGCGCCATGCCAGGGTGACCAGCTTGTGCTTCTTGCACCGAGTCCACTATCAGCATCCTAACATTGTCCACGCATCTCTTGTCCACCAATTCTTGAAACGTATCATCATTAATATTTTCCCAATCTTGGCCCGAAGTTTCAGACGGGAATGCTCTCTTGAGCTCTTCTTTCCACAAAATCTTATAATCCGAATCGAAGGGCTTTCCCTTATCTGCAATAATAGCATCATCTGCTTTCAGACTACAGTGACAGATTAGTAGAGATCTCAAAGGCAGTGTCTTGGTGTTATGGCTAGTACTCCTAGTCCTACTGCTTCGATTACTGACGGTTTTATTGTTAGGAAGGAGAGGAGGAAAAGGTCGGAGGAGAAGAGAGGAAACGGCCATGATTGTGTATATGAATAATATAATAGAGATGAAGTGATCTGAATCATCTGGTTCCAGCGACTTTATATAGGTTGGTGAATTTGACTGAAGCAAGAAAAGATTGAAAAAAAATAATGGAAAAAAACACAAACATCATAGGATTTGATCAGTCCGAAAAGTTTGAATTTTTGGCGATGATGGACAAAGCTACACAGAACACGTAGAAAAGCATGCAGAGGAGTGATGTTGCACCATGAAGGGATTAGATGCCAGGTATTTGGCATACTTTTGTCGCTCTCCTTGCCTTAATTTTTTTTTTGGGGGGACACGTAGTAGCCACAAAATATATTCAATTCTATTGCCACTTTTAATTAATTAAGAATCATATTATATACCATACACGAAAACCACGTAAAATTAAAGATTCAGAGTTAATGATTAAGGCTATTTTAGGATTAAACTTTTTTTTTCCCCCAAAATTTTACTCGAAAAGAAAAAAAATGAGTTGTACTTATTTAGACACTACTATTCAAGTCTATCTAGATGACAAAAAAAAAAATAAAAAATTTAGTTGTAAAACAAAAAAAAATTCAATATATACGTATAAATATATATAACTCAAATAAAAAATCATCATTACACTAATAAAATATATTATTTTTGTCTCTCACTTACTAAACAATTTTTTAACTTGTCTTCACTTTACTCTTTATTTTTCGCTATCTACTCAATTCTTTTTGAAAAAAATAAATAATTTTAAAAAAAAAAAACTTTAATCCAAAAACACCATAACGTACTTGAATTAGAACATATGGATTCATTTAATTATAATTGTATTCAAATTATAAATAAATAGAATTATATAATTTTTAAATATTAATTATTATTATTATTTAATTAAATATTTTAATTTATTAATTTTTATTTTTTAAAAATTTTAAATTTAATATATAATTAATTAAATTAAATAATATTAATATTTTTATAACAAATAATCAAATAACTGAGTTGTTATTAAATAATCGTGTGAACGAATTAACACGATTAAATTAATTTTTGTGTTGAATTTAAGTTTTTTTTTTTTTTTTTTTTTTATCGTTTCAAATATGTGGCGAATTTGAATTGACAAATTAAGTATAATTATTTTTAATTTAACTCGATACAATTATTACCCTTATTTTTAATTACTATTTAAACTTATAATCCTTTTTTACAATTTTTTAATTGAATAAAGTATACTTTATTTATTTATTTTTAAATAATATTATATTTTTAATGAATTATTAAATATATTTTGAGAATAATTGTATATATATATATATATATATTAAACCGTATTTAATCAAATATTGTAATGATATTTGTCTGGTTTTAAAAGTAAGATTATGAAAGTGAAATAAATTAAAATTGGTCAAGAATGATTAGTTTAGCGGATAGTATTATCGTTTATGATCGAAAATGTATTGAATTCGAGACATGTTAAAAGAAAACTACCTTAAAATTTCAAAATAAATAAATAAATAAAGATTTGTAATTACATTTTATATTACACTTATACGAATATATAAATGTAAAAGAAAAAAAAAATGTAATAAATCTTAAGACATTACATGTCTAGAATTTATGATCTTTTAAATCATAAATGAAGCTATTACTAATTGAGTTATGTTTTCTTGACTATGGTATTGACATTACAATGATTGTTTGCTTTAGACAAAGCTATTTTTTTTATAAAAAAAAAAAAAAAAAACTATAATGATTTGAATTTTCTTTTAAAACTAATTAACTGTAAAAAATCAAGATGAAGATAAAAGCTGGTAATAATAAAGCCATGTATCTTTTCCTGCTCATCAAGGTGACGAAAAATTGACAGAAGAAAAGAAGAAAACAAAAAAGGGCGGTGGAGGATGAAAACTTCTTGTGGGAAGAAGAAGAAGAAGAAGAATCGTACATATGAATACTGGATCCACGAATCTGTGTGCAGTAACCCTCGCAGGAATTCTCGCAAATACTGACGGTAGCATCTGAAACGCGCATGCATGTCCGCAAGCAATCTTCAGCACATGTTAACGATGCCGTAGCCGTGATCATCAGCCGGCCGTTCATCAAGGTGGAGATTGTGAAGAAGACGAGTACCACTGTCACGGCGGTGCTGCTGCAGGTGGCGGCTGCTTTCACCGTTGCCATTTCTAATTACTTTTCTCCTTCGAATATATCTCGATGATGATGGTGATTGCTTTGGTTACGTATTTTAAACTTTTATGAAGATATTATTAATTAATTAATGGGAAGAAACTTAAAAAGACTGATTAAGAGAAAACTAAGGAGGAAACACACATGAATATTTGGTTTGCTATATATAATAGTTTTGAGTTTAGAAATAAGAACCACTAGCTTTTAGTAATTTCTTTTTTTTTTTTTTTCCTTTTTTTTTTTCCACTAAAAAGAAAGCAAATTAAAATTAGAATCTAGATACTTAAATTACACCCTTGCTTTAAAATGCAATAAAGAAAATAGTCTTTAATGGGTTTTTTTTTTTTAAAAAAAAAAAAATATATATATATATTTTGAAATTTTGAGGCATTTTAGCTTTTGACATGTCTCGAACTCATGACATCTTTAATCATAAGCAAAGTTGTTGCTACTCACCGACCTAAACCTTCTTGACACATAGACATATATATATAGGAAGATTGGCAAGTTTAGTCCTAAACATTTGACCTTTTGGTAACTTTGGCCCAAAACATTTTTTTTCAATATATTTGGTCCTAAACATTACATAATTTGGTATGTTTGGTCCTTTATGACAAAAAAACCC
>JAXGGT010000001.1:11263654-11292741 GCA_035583425.1 Marsdenia floribunda
AAATAAAATAACAAAATGGAATAGATGGTGCATGTCTTTTTTATTATTATTATCTTGGACTTTTTAGTTTTAGTTTTTTTTTTTTTTTTTTTGAATGGAGGGTGAAAATGTTGATTTTTTTTTTTTTTTGGAATATGAAAAGGAAAAAAAAAAAAAAGAGAGAGAGGTGTAGTTAAAAAGACTATTTTGCCCTTGAAATTTATTAAAAATGAAAAAAATAAAAGAGTTGACTAATAGTTGACCGTTAAAAATTTAACGGAAGGACCATATGCACCAATCAAAAAAACATAGAGGACATTAAAAAATAAAATTAAAAATTTAGGACTATAAGCACCAACAAAAAAAAGATAACGGATTATTTGCGCCAATTTGCCTACGAATTATTAATTTCACGTGGAATCCTGGCATTTGACTAATAAAACCGGCTAATTAGGTATGGGAATGCCCATAAGATAAAATAGAGTGATAGGAAAAGATGTGGATGCACGTACGTACGTTTCCATGAATTAATTCTCCAACCTAACTTAACCGGCAACTTACTCTAATTTCAATTTCAAGGAATAGTTTTTTAGCAGATATTGACAGCCTCCTCCACTCAATACCATTAGCTAGAAATGATTGTCATCCAAACAATGGCGTCCTATAGAAACACACCAAGCCTTGCATGACTCTATGTATGTGTGTGTATATATACATATATGTACACACACCAATAACTCATTGATTTAAATTCGTTCGCTCGGTATAGGTGGATAAACGTTTTATAAATGTTACGTGAGATTATAAATTTGATTGTTGTGAAAGTCATAAAAATTAAGGTGAAATCTTTTTCTGAGTAAAAATTATTACTCCGGCTGAATTCGGATTAGTGAAAGTCCTACTCAACTCAATTCCAACTCATTGATTTAGAGTCATTTGCTTGGTACAAATGAGTAATTTTCTTGTGAATGTTATGAGAGATCATAAGTTTGACACTCGTTGTGAGTATCACGTAAAAAGCCATGGTGAGGCCTTCCTTTAAGTAAAAGTTACAATTTTGGTTGAATTCGGATACTAGAATAAGCTTATCTCGAAAAGATGTCCTACTCGACTCGATTCTAACTTAGAACTACAAATTATTAGATTAATTGAAACAATAACTTAATTTGAATACCATAAAGAGCTTATCTTAAAAAGATACTCTACTCGACTTGATTTCAATTTAGTCAAAACTAAAAATGATTATTAAATACAAGAAGATGAAATTCAACTTAGTTAGAAGTAAAAATGATTAGATTACTCGAAGCTGTAGCTTGGAATACCAAAGAGAACTCGATTTCAATTTAGTCAAAATTAAAATAAATATCAAGTATATATAGGAACATAGATAATATATATATATATATATATATATATATATATTAAAATGAAGACTGAATAAAGTTGTCAAAAAGATTTATATTAATGTACATTTGTTTAAGTTCAGCATATGTTAAAAAAAAAAAAAAAGAAGATTGGTTTACTAAGTAAAGATTGAAAAATCAAACATAATAAACCAAACTAATTATTAACTCAATCCTTAATAAACACATTTTTCTTAAAAAAAAAAAAAAAAAAAAAAAAGAGCAAATGAAAATGTCGGAGGATTTTGTTTTTGTTTGAATTGGTAGGAAAGAATGGTTCTAGCAGATGGGAAGAGGAGCACCATCCCACTCCTTCAAACATTCCAGCAATGGATCAATCAACTTCCCTTGGCAAATGGCTGTGAAGACCTTATCGAACTCTTCTCCGGGTGACAGAACCTTCTCGCCGGTGAGGAAGCTGGTTCCTAGTTGTTCCCTCACGAACTTGTACAGCGGGTAAGACCTGCACTCCCGAATCCGATTAGGTATGGCTGGTTGCTGATCATTATTCTCCACATCACATCTTGCAATCTCCACTTCCTTGGGCAAAACCGCCTTCAGCTCTTCCTCGAACATACAAATCTTTTGGAAAATTGAAGTGCTCGGATCCCTCTCGTTTTCTCCGTTTGCCAACGCATGATCTACCAGGACTTGTCTGAGCTTTTGCATCAAGGGATAGGTTGCACTGCAGGGATCATCGATATAAGCGAATACGTGCTCTCTGTCCACCACCTTCAGCATTTCTTTGCCTGAAAATCTTGACGGGTGAAGGAACCCCTTGTCGTCCACGGTGAGTACTCTTTTGGAAACTGCCGTCACCGCGTTCTTCACTGCGTTCTTCAGGTTCTCTTCGAGGTGCCTCAGGTCAATTGCTTGGCACAGTGCCACCAAGTAAGTAGATGACATGAGCTTTAGTATTTCCACTGCCTCTGCTGTCTTTCTTGACGAGATTAACCCAAGTGAATTCACGTCTTGATTGTGCTGCTCTGCACTTTGGACATGGTTTGTCACTGGATTTGCTAGGAACTGAAGCTCGGAACAGTAGGAAGCCATTGCAATTTCAGCACCCTTGAATCCGTAATCTAAACTGGGATTACGTCCACCGGAGAGGTTCGAAGGCAAGCCATTGTTATAAAAGTCATTGACGAGCTCAGAGAATTGCGCAAACATTAGCTTCCCAATCGAAGCAATTGCTAGACGGGTGTTGTCCATGGACACTCCAATTGGGGTGCCTTGAAAATTTCCTCCGTGCAAGGCCTTATTCCTCGAAACATCGATCAATGGGTTGTCATTGACAGAGTTGATTTCCCTTTCAATAGATTTTGTCGATGTCCTGATGACTTCAATCAGAGGACCTAACCATTGTGGTGAAGTTCGGAGAGCATATCGATCTTGCTTTGGCTTTTGCAGAGGATCCAACTCGTGTATCTTTTGTGCTTCCTTTATAATGGAACTACCTGACAGAACATGTTCCATAATAGCAGCAGCTTCGATTTGACCGGGATGATGCTTCAATTTATGTGTCAAATGATCTGTAAACTCCATCTTCCCAATCATCACTTCAGCGAAGAGTGCCGATAAAACTTCAGCAAGAACGGCAAGCACATTAGCTTCAAACAGAACCATGGAAGCCAAACCAGAACCAACAGCTGTTCCATTAACAAGAGCAAGTCCTTCCTTAGGCTGCAACTCAAAAAACCCGGACTCAATTCCGGCGAGACGGAAGGCTTCGGTAGCATCAATCAGTTTCCCATCCGGTCCAACTGCCTTGGAATTTGGTCTCCCCGTTATCAAACCTGCAATGTAGGACAACGGAACCAAATCCCCCGAGGCAGTGATTGTACCCCGGAGAGGCAAGCAAGGGGTGATGTTGTGGTTCAGCAGCTTGGTAATTGCTTCCAGAATTTCAAATCTGATGCCTGAGTATCCCTGAAGTAAAGTGTTGATTCTCACAAGCATGGAAGCCCTCGTTGCCCCGTGTGGCAATGTATGACTTGATTCAGTCCCATTGCCAAATACTCCGGCATTCAAGAACCTGCAGATCCAATTCACCACTAACCAATCAACAAATTTTGAACCATGTTGTTTGTGGTGTATAAATAAATAAACAAATACGTATGTATATGTATATATATATATAGACACACACGCAGGGGGACAAGACGAAAGGAGGACCACCAAAGACGAGGACATCAATAACTAGTATAAGTACTACATAAATATAGGTTACCATAAAATTTAATTTTTCCCAGTTAAGAATTTAGTTCAGGTCACAAAACAAGAAAACAAATCAAGATTTGACCTTTCATAATTTGGATCTTTTAAGGTTTAAAAATTCTCAAATATATATATATATATATTGTGGGTAAGTCCAACGTGCCAATATTTGATATCAAATATTCAACTCAATAACTCCCCAACCTTGTGTCCTAAAAAAATAATTTCTCTTCTTTTCTTTTTTTTAATTTTTAACGTAATTCAAATTTATAATATTTAATAATCATATCATCTCGACTATTTATATTTATATATATATATATATATATATATATATATTTATTAAAATTATATTCATAATTTAATCTACACATCTTGTGGATACTTTTTCTTTCTTTAAAAGTTTAAACCTAAAAATGCAGCTGTCATTTATCGCAATAAAGCCAGAGACTCTCTTCCACAACACCCCCACCCCCACCCCCCCCCCCCTCCCTCCCTCCAACACACACACACAAACACAAAAAACACTCCACAAAGCTACCCAACTCCATCACCTCCAAAAAATATATATAATAAATATATTTTTCATTTTTTTTAATATATTTGAACAATTATTTGAAAGAAGAAAATACTTTCTAATTTGGGAAGAAATTTAATATATATATATATATATAATTTTAAACAAAAAAAAGAAAAATAAAATATAGAATAAAAATTTTGGAGTTATATCATGTATCCTATATATCCTTTCTTCCACCAACCATATGTATGGGAATTTTTTTTTCCTCAATCCAACTAAACCACACGACATGTTCGTAATGTATCTGTGGTGACTGAAATCAAATATCATTCACGAGTTATATGTGACCACCTAATAAAACACCAAATTCCGGAACTTTACCGAAAATATATGTATATATATATTTGGAAAAGGGGAAAAATATATATATATTTTTACCTGATAAGTTCCTTCTGAAGAGCACCACCTTGTTTGGTTCTTCTGTGTGAAGTTGCACCAAAACCAGTAGTGACACCATAGCTATCAGTGCCCTTGTTCATGCTCTCCATTACCCAGTCACTGCTAGCCTTCACGCCGGCACGGGCAGTTTCGGAGAGTTCCACCTCGACGCCGGTGTCGTGCGCTGCTACGGCTGCCACTTGCGCTATGGTAAGCGTTTCCCCACCAAGTCGAACCACCGGCTTCCGAAACTCCTCCACCATTCGTTTCACCTCGCCGAGATGACTCCCTTTAAGTGATTCCGCTGCCATGTTCCAGTTCAACGGATCGTTACCATGATTATGATGATGCACGCAGAAGCTCTCGACATGACCGTTTCTGTTGCTGCTGCTGTCGATTTCCATTGCCGGATGACGACGATTGAGATGTGGATTAAGGTAAAACAAAAAAAATCAAGAATGCGATGATCAATGAATGTGAAGAAAATGGAAACCTGAAGATTTTTCTCTCTCTCTCTCTTTTTTTTGTTTTTTTTTTCTTTTTTGTTTTCCGCTTAGTTAGGAAATAGCAAAAGCTTATGAGGATGAGCTTTTAAGCTGGACTTCCTGAGTTTGTTGAGCCACTTTTGCTGGTTTAAATAGAGGGAAATTTTGTCATTGAGTGTTGGGTGGGCTGGCCGATGTGTTAGTTGAGATTTGAAGCTGACCGTTGGATTGTCATGTGTTGGATGAGATGCTACCACGTGTTCCAACTGGTTAGAACTTACATACATACATAATATATGGTGTTTTAAAGTTTTAATTACCAACAGCTTTTTTAGATTGTGTTTGGATTAATACATAATTTAAGAATTTTTATTTAAATTGAATTTTAATCGATTAATTTTTGACATATATTAAAAATTATCGGAACACATATTTGTAGTTGTAGTTGTGTTTGGACAACTTTAACACGTATTAGAGGTTGATCGACCATGTCTTTTCAGATATGTTTTTGTTTTCCAACACTCAAATACTTCAATAATTATATCATCGTTACACCTATAAAATTCAACCAAATAACTATTCACAAGACACTTTTTTCATTTTCAAAAAAGGTAAATTTAAGGGTCTATTTGCAATATTACCATTTAAAATGAAAAAAAAAAAAAGAAGTGACTTAATTCATTTTGAGTAAAATTTAAATTGAATATTTTCTGTAATTTTATTAAAAATGAATTTTATGTTAGAAAAAGTGGGATTTTGTATATAAGTTTTATAAAGATGTAATAATTAGTTTTATGGAAAAATATTTTTTAATAAAAAAATATAATATTATTTTATTAATGTTAGAAATAATATTTAATTAGAATGAGGTTCACCACTACTACTTTTTTTCTATAGTTTTCATAGTGTAATATAGGAGAACAATTTTTTATTAAAAAAAATAAATAAATAATGCCCGAATAGGTTGGTTGTTGAGGAAATAAAATTTCTTCACTCAACTCAAATAGAATTGTAATCCAAAGGCAATTTTATTATTTTTTTTTTTTAAATAAATTTCACTCAAAATAAAAATCACGTTTTAAAATTATACACTAATTCAAATACAACTTTAAGAGGCATGGGATTTCTTAAGATATAGTCTAAAACATTATCTACGATACCAATAACATTAAAACACGTGTCATTTTATTAAACTTAAACGCTAAAATCCTTAACTTTTGTTAAATCAATATTAATTACTTTTTTTAAAACAAAAATTACTAAAATATTTTTAATTTTTTTAAATTCATGTGAAAAAAAAAAATAGTATTTTTTTTATGTTTTTATAATTTTTTTTTAATACGATTATAATTTTTATTACATAAAAAAATTATAAATATTGATTTAACAGACATTAACGACCTTAATGTTTAAGTTTGTAGTAATATATGTTGTTTCTATTCCTTAAATTTTCAGGCATAGAAAATTCGGGAGGAAGTTATTTTTATTAATTGAGGGTATACGCACTTTAGTTTTTGGAAGTTTCATTGATTTGTCAAGAGGTTATTACTACAAAGCAGTCAAAAAGTCTTTACAAAATTTTATTATTATTATTTTTAAAATAAATAAATAAATAAATATAAACATAGAAAAGGGTGGGGGAGAAAAAAAAAATTAAAAATAGAAAAATAAAAGATATGGTGTGGTTGGTGGGACTCGGAACCAAGAAGCCTGCACGAAAGCACAACGTCATCTCATCTTCCCCCACAATTTTCAACCGGGAGAGGGGAGGGCGTGGTGGGGGGAGTTCAGATAACCTAAATATTGGCCAAGGTGTTATTTGGCAATTGGCATCATGAATAATTCCCCCCCTAATATTCCTTTTTTTTTTTTTTTTTTTTTGAACTCGATTTCCTTTGCGGTTCAACCAATTAAACCAAAAAAAGGGCAAAAAAAAAAAGAAAAAAAGTAGGTATCATAATATAAGCAAAATTCTTGGATTTAGTCTCCCATAAAAATTCTTTGATTTAGTCTGGTAACGGTTGTTTTTTAAAAATTTAATTTCATACACATTGATTTTTTTTTTTTTTTTTTTATCTATTTTTAATTTTATAAATTGTTCTTTTCAATTAAAATTGATAAATATCTAATAACTTTTTAGCATGTAATTAACACACTTATTAAACTTAAGGGATCTTTTTGTCATTTCATATTAGAAAGATAATATATGTATATATATATAATAAAATATATTTAATGCATATCTACCCTCTTTGTGATTCAATTAGCATCTTTTTCCTTACCTTTAGTTAGGTTTCGGAAGTGGGAAGAATCTAAAGTGACGAAAAGGTCTTTTAAGTTTAATAGATTTACTAATCATATGCTAAAAAAAATGATTTAATATTGAGCAATTTTAATTGTAATGACCAATTTTTAAAATTAAAAATAGATAAAATATCAATTTGTATAAAATTAAAATTTTAGAATTCACTCCAAAAAAAACATAAATAGCTAAAAGATCCAACCAAAATATTTTTTCATCATAATATAAAAAGATTAAAAGTGATTTTAAAAATTAAAACTTATTAATTTAGTATTAATTTTGAAATCTTGGAATGAGTTTTACTTCAAATTAATGCCATATTTCTTTTGACATGCAAGATTTTTTAAAACATTCTTTAAATTAAGTAAATTGGTAGATTTGGTATCTAATATTTATACTTTTGGTGTAATTGGTTATTTTATTATTATTATTATTTAATAGTCCTTAATATATAACGGATATATGTATTTTGTCCATCTTTACATAAAATTCATTATTTAAACAAGTCAAAATTTATAGTTTAATTTGCCCAAATAATAGATTTTGTGAAGGAAAAAAAAATCAAATGTATTTATCTGTTATACACTATGGACCTACTAAAAAAAAAAAGAAAAAGTGATCAACCGCACCAATAATTAAAAGATTAGGGACCAAATCCATAAATTTTCCTCTAAACTCTTATCTAAAACACTAACTTTTGTAGTTAATTAAATTAAGATGTGTTTTTAGAGATATCCTAAGAGATCTCGCTTCTTTCAATTTAAATGGGGGAAGGTGATTGTTCCCCCTAAAAAGCTCCAATGTTTAAGTCGGAATTTGTCATTTATGCAAATTACAAAGTAAAGAAATATATTTTTTTACTATAAATATAGATATGTAGACTCTTTTTTGTAATAGTTCTTTACTAAAAGGATGTATATTTTGAATATGGCATTGTGAAATTTTTTTTTTAAAAAAATGTCTTACTAGTTAAAAAGTTTGTCTTTCTTAGGTATTCGTGCACACAAGCATACATATATATATATATATATATATATATATACATAATTATGTCTAAATATATATGATGATGCAATCAGTCAGCGAACCAAAAGTTTTGAAGAAATTACAGTTGGAGAATTTGATTTTTGAAGTGGATGTGAAGAATCACAGTTGATCCAAGATGAAAGGAATGTCTTTGAGAGCAACTTTAGAACGACTATATCACCTATAAGCCAAGGCAAACTAGAGAGAGTGTCTCTTTTTTTATCCATCCAAAGAAATTAGTCAGTAATAGATCAAGATTTTTGTATTTATATGAAAGAGATTTTACTTTTCTTGTCATCCAAGTAGGAAAGTCTTGGAGGCATGCAAGACAAGACTCGTTTCTTGTAATGAAAGTTTCTTTCATTTAATGTATATGATCTTTGGCTATTATAATATATTTGCAAGATTATTTTGGAAATTATAATGTTAATAAGAGGCGGATTGATAATATGTCGAGGTGACTTTGACCTCATTTTGTTGTCACTTTCTTACTTCGTCAGTCCAATTTTCATTTCGATTGTCAAAATAAGGTATAAATTTTTTGAGTGAGATGAACTAACTCGATGAAGTTATCGAATTCGAATGTAATAACTGGTTGTTTACCATTCTAAGTATCATTTTCCCTTCAATACTAATTACTACGATTAGATAATATTTTTTTTAAGGATGAATGTCTTAAAGAATTCTAGTATCCCATATTTAAAAAACCTTCCATATTAGAGTGCTCTCTATCTTTACAAATTTGTATTTGGCCACATGACTCCCAACAGTTGATAACTGTTGTCTTTGAAAACCTTATAAAACATCCAAAAGATATCATTTATTATGACGTTTAACCCCCCCACCCCCCCCTCAAAAAAAAAAAAAAAATTAAAAATACACTCTACAGAGCTGTTGATTTCATTACAGTGAATTAATGGCGGATGAGAACAAATTGAAACTGATTATTATTACATCAACAAACTCATTAGTAACCCTTCACTGGACACACATAAATTAGCGTTTTACAAATGTTACGTGAGGTCAAGAATTTGACACTTATTATAAACTTTATATGAGAGCGCACGGTAATTTAATTTAGAATTTTTTTTTTTTTTTTTTTTGTAAAAAAAAAACAATTGTTTATAATATATTAAAATATTTAATTGGTGTAAATCGTTAAAAAAGCGTAACTTAATTGATAGCAATATTACTTATAATATTATACGAGGTCATGAGTTTGAGATACGCAAGAGACGCCTCAAAATTTGAAAAAAAAAAAAAAAAAAAAAAAAAAAAAAAAAAAAAAAAAAAAAAAAAAAAAAAAAAACTGGTGTAAATCAATTTGTCTTTTTCAATTCAAGAACCAATTTAACTTATCATGTACTATTAATAATTCAGTTGTACTGACACTATTTGAATTAAATACTACTATTTATGTAAAATATAATAGTTACAAATATATTTTTATAATTCCTATTTTTAAAAAATTATGTTAATGTTTTATTATTATTATTATTATTAGTTTAAAATATTTATTAATCTCTTCAATTAATTAAACACTTAATATATTTTATAGAAATAATATAACTTTTTCATTACATGATATAAAATTAAAACATAATTAAAAATAAAAAAATAAAAAATTAAGATAACATAAGTAAAACATGAAAAGCAGGCTGAAATGGAAATTGTTAAACAAAGTTAATATTTAAGACATAAATATGTTTCTTCTTCCATCCTTATATACAAACAAACAATCAATTACCAATTATTAATTAAAAAGTAAAGAAGGTATAATTTAACTAATAACAATTACAATAAATTACGTTTTTTTTTTTTTTTGAAATTTTTAGATATTTTTTATTTTTATTGTGTCTCGAATTCATAAAAATTTTAAGATCATTGTTTAAAAAAAAAAAAAAAAAAAAAATAGACTGATTGAAACAAAAATTGATTAGAGATTCATTTTTATAACAATATTGAACCGTAATTTGATTAGTTTAGAATTGAACCAGTCAAACTGTGGTAAGTATAAAGTAAACCGATTAAATAAAAAAAAAGGTTCAACCCATTAAACCGAAACCGAACTATAATTTAAAAGCCCATATAACATAAGGAGTATTATTTAACTCGAAAACTTAACCGATTGTTTTTGGTTTTATTTAACCGATTGTTTTTGGTTTTATTTGTTTGTCATCAACTTTTGGGTAGTGGAAAGCATACCTAAACCATTCCTATACATAATTAATTATATATTAATATATATATATATATATATATATATGCACCAACAATTTAAATGGTCTTACTTATCAAAAAAAAAAAAAACAATTTAAATGGTCTTTGGTTGGTGAGCAGTCGGCAAAGTCATCCTCTCTTCTCAACATTTGCGCTTTTAGGTGAATATATATATATATTGGAAAATTTTCAATTTTAGTCTTGTAACTATTTACGTTTCTTGAACTTGATTCTAAATCTTTAAAAATATCTAATTAGATCCTATAACTATTTTTAAATTCTGAAGTAGGTCATTCTGGCCAAAATTCTCCCCTTTTTCGGCACTTCCAATCAGGTGAGATACACATACACTCTTTTTTTAGGGTATTTTTTGTAATCTCTTCCATCCTTGCAAAAAAAAAAAAATTATAAACTAACTCCCCACTACTAAAATTTCTTCTTCTTCCTCTTCTTCACTTCACTGTAATGGGGAGTTAGTTTATAATTTTTTATTTTGTTTTTTTTTTAATTTTATATAAACATAAATTTAAATAATAAAATATTAATATATAATTATAATTTATATATAATATATAAATATTATGATTTATTCGCAAACGCTACGATTATATTTGTGAATACTTTTTGAATTTACTTAAATAATATTCGAGTTAAAAAAAAAAAGATGTTTGAGTTTGTTTGTTTAATAAACAAACGCGCCTTAATCAATTATAAACGAAATTTATTCACGAATTATTTAACTCATTAACAAGTCTAAATTTATTGTTTACTTAATTATCGAATAATTACTCCAACATGTAACATGCTTCTTTTAATTTCCTCTTTCTTTTTTCTTTTTTTTTTTTTTAAAAAAAAATTTTTCTTTTTACTTTTTTCCTCTATCTAACAATGCTCAAAATTTGTAAGTTCCTTGGAAGAGAGAACAAATTAAGCTTTTAGATGCCCTCATGCATGTCGCATGTTACATTAATTGATATATATATATATATATATATATATATATATATATATATTACATA
Source organism: Marsdenia floribunda (assembly GCA_035583425.1). Classification (NCBI taxonomy): domain Eukaryota; kingdom Viridiplantae; phylum Streptophyta; class Magnoliopsida; order Gentianales; family Apocynaceae; genus Marsdenia; species Marsdenia floribunda. The sequence continues at coordinate 11,275,264 of JAXGGT010000001.1, forward strand.
AATATACTTTTATATAGAAAAATAGGTCGTTTTAATCCCTATATTATTATTTAGATAAATAGATTTTTATTTTTATTTTTAGATAATTGAATTCCTATTTTATTTTTAATTAGAGAAAAAAGATCCTTTCAACAAAATTTTAATAATGTTTGGCTATACTGAAATTCATGTGTCAAGCATGTACTAATCCCATGAAAGGTATTTTTATCACTTACAATCTTATTAACTAATTAAATAGAATATTAATAAACATCATTTCTTTTAATAAAATTATCTTAGAAGAAAAAATAATAAAAATAGAAGAAATTAAAAAATTAGATGAAATTAGAATAAATGAGGATTTCATTAAAATGTGTATAAGTTAATAAGATTATAATAAATAATAAAAATACCTTTTACCGGACGTAAACACGCTTAACAGATAAACTTTGGTGGTTAAAAATTATCAAAATTTTGTTGAAAAGACCTTTTATCCAATTAAAAATAAAATGGGAATTCAATTTTCCGAAAAATAAAAATAAAATTCCATTTATATATATATATATATGTATGTATATGTATATCAATTTAAAACATAACACGAGAAATAAATAATTATTAAAATACGATGTACTATCTATCCATTTACTATTTTTATTTATAATTTCAAATTATAAACTAGACTTCTATATTAAGTCCATATTATTTTTAAAAAAGCAATATAAATTAGATTGATTAGTAAATGGATTTGTTTATATAATCAAGTTCATCGGTCCACTTCACATTCATTATGATTTATGACTTTATGCTACACACATAATACATATATATAATGAAAATTAACCACTTTAGTCTTTATTTTATTAATTTTTTTTTTTTATCAAGTTAAACTCTTATAATCAGTTTATACTTATTCTAATTTGATCGAATAAGTTAAAAATTATTAGAATAAATGTTAAGACTTACTATAAAATCTGAATCAGGAGGGATTTATAAGGGAAGACCTCCAAAATAGAATCTTTAGTGAAATTCAAATTTAGAACTTCTACTTAATAAGTCAAATCGAAACACTTAAATAAAAAAAAATCATACTAAGTAAACCATCGCGAGAAAAAATAATTTGGTCTACCCTTAGGCAAAGCCAATTAAAAAAAAAAAAAAAAAAAAAAAAAGAGTTGGTTATATGATATATGGTTGGAATGTCTCTTGCTAAAGCATTAGGCAACCTTACCCAAAAGAAATCCACACTTTAATATTTTATAATATATATATATATATAAATATATAGCAATCTCACCTAAAAAGAGCTGACGTTTTGAGTGCAAAAATTTGCACCGATCAAATCAAAACAAACTCATTGAGAAAACTAACGATAATGATTATAAGAAAACAAATAAATAATTGCAAAAGGATTTTTTTTTTTTTTTTTTTTTTCAAATATATATATGTATTGGGGGTTGTTGGATTTTCAACAAGTCATCCTCACCACCAACCACCACTTCTTGCCATGGAGGACTACGACGACGACGTCCGGCGAGGGGGTAGGTGGAGCAGCCGATGAACCCTACATTTTTCTTTCTATAAAAAATATAAATAATTTGTCACCACTTACTTTTCAAATGCCATAACATTGCTTAATTAGTCAAATCCTTTTTTTTTTTTTTTTTTTTTTTTTTTTTGTAATGGGAAAAAACTTTTTTCAATCATATTAATATCGAAAAAGTTAAAAAAAAAAAAATGAAAAATTATATTTTTAGTAATTAAAAATTATTAAAATTTGATAATAAATTTTTTTTTTTGTTCAATAAAAATCAAATTATCTAAAAAAAATAAAAATTTATTTATTCAAATAATAAAAATACGGAAACTTTTTCCTGAAAAAAAAAAATTATTAGACTAGTAGTTGGAATATTATATATATTAGCGTTCGTCTCGTGTCGTTGGCAGTTTCCAAAAGGAAAAGAGTTTGGGCGTTTGACTACGTACTTTTTATCTTTATCTTTTGCATGACTTCTTCTCCTCTTCGCCTGTAAAAGAAGTTACGTGAATCAATTCATGTAAACTTATATATATATATATATATATATATATTCAATTATTTTATTATTTATTATAAAGCAGGAAAGAATAACTTGGTGGTAGCGTTTTTGTTTATTGTTCAAGAGGTCAAGAGTTCGAGATATATCAGAAGACATAATTCAATTGGTAATAATTCGTTTATAATTTGAGAGAAATTAAAACCTCCAAATTATTATTTTTTATTTTTTTAAAAAAAAAAAAGAAAAGAAAAAGTGGTTTCCCTTATATATCACTTCAAATAAAAAGAAATTACGATATAAATATGTATTAGAAAACAAAAATTATTATAAATGAAAAATAAGAGACAATTTTTATATTTTGTTTCAATTATTTTTCATTTTACGAGAAAATTGGACAATATTTCTTTATTAATTTCTAATTTCTTATTCTTCAATTTTATTATTTTTTTTTTTAAAAAAAAAAAAAAATTTATTGGCAACTCCAGTTCTATTTAAGTTTTAATTCAACATAGTTTATTTTATAATATATAAAATTTTTATTCGATTTAATTAATTATTTAATATAATAAACAAAAGATTTCACAAGGTTAATTTATGGAAAATTGGTCGATTGAGTCCTATAACTATTTTTGTTAATTAACTAAAGTTCAAAATCTTTATTTTTAACCTAATAAGTTCTATATCTTTTTACGAACATTCTATTAAGTCTTTTTGGCCAAAAATTGAAAGTTTTTTTGTCAAAATTCATCACGTGCTGGGTTCTGATGATGATGATCCTAATAAGAAAGCAGTGATGATCGTGTCAATGCCTTTTGAAAGTAATAAATAAGTATTCACAATGCTACGGAATATTAAATCCACTGGAATTTAACTTCTCACCATTTTCAATGGCCTAGTCATTCTCTCTGTTTCTCAATCTAAACAAAAACAAAGAGAATAACATTATTTGGATTATTTTGTTCCCTTAAAAAATCATCATGTATTCGATAAATGATGAATTTTGATCAAAAAACGTAAATTTTTTTGTCAAAAAAATTTAATAAACGGTTTCTAAAAAAATATAAAACTTATTTTTTTTGATAAGTAATATAAAACTTATTTAAAAATAAAGATTTTGGATACGGGATGGAACGGACCAATTATCCTTAATTTACCAACCCTTCGACCGGCAATCCCCCGGGAGTCATTGGTCAGCAAAGGCCAAAAATACGGTGTGTTTGTGTAATGTGTTATCCATGGAAACAGTATCTTTGTCCATTTTGCCCCTCATTTTTGTCACATATGACATATTAAAAAATAAATAACAATAACAATAATAATGTGATCAGAAAAAGGTCAGCGTTATTTACCAAAAAAAAAAAAAAGAAAAAGGTCAGCGTTCACATCCTTTCAACCACTATTTCCAATACATATATAGTTATACTCTTTGCCCAAGGTCCAAAGTAAATAAAAAATTAAATTAAAATAATAATATTTTATTTTTAAGTGTATGTTTTTAATTTTTATGGTTAAAAGTTTATTTTTGATTATTAGATTATAATATATTCATTATCTTTAACAATAATAGAAAATGGGAATAAGAGAAATTTTATAAAAGAATTTTTTTTTTTTGGTTAAAGAATAAGAATAAATTACTTAGATAAAAAGACAAAAGTTTATTATAAAATATAGATTAAAATATGAACAAACAAAAATTCAAAAAAATATAAAATAAATATTAATATACTTATCAATAAATTTAGCTCATAAAATTTCAAGCAATCTAAATTTTTATAAACTTAGTCTTTACTTTGTTTTTTTAATATTCTCAATTTTATTCAATTTTTATAATTTGTTAACTTTTCTCTTTGTTTCTTTAATAAAATGCATCAAATAATAATTGATTTTTTTGTTTAAAAATATTAATATATAACATTAATCTCATAATATACTTTACACTTTGATATATATATATATATAAATTAAGGTGTATATATTAAGAAGACGTAACTCAATTAATAGCAACCTCACTTGTAATTCGAGATGTCATGAATTTAAGACATGACAGACGCAAAATGCCTCAATTTTTTTTTTGTTGGAAATTTTTTAAAATTGTATTTTAAAATTTAATAATAAAAAAATATTATACATGTGAATGAATCTCATACACATGTTATTGTCTCAATATAAAATAGGATCATAGATATATAATTATGGATCTCTTTTCACTCAACTTGAATTATTTTTGACAAAAATAAATAAATAAATAAATCTTCTTCACATTTTGTCTAAATAAAGAAACTTTATGTAAGATAATATCAACACAAGTTGAGAGGCTTTCCAAAAATAACTTAAATTCATGGAAGGAGAGGAAATGAATTTTAATTTTCCAAATTCTTGAATTGTAGATCAATCAATAATGTAGGTTAGAGACATCCCATGTGGTTATCAAAATCATTTAAATTTAGATTTAATAAAATCCCATTTTATGCAAATAATAATAATAATAATAATTGCAATTAGATATTTATTTATTTATTTTTATATATAAAGGTTTTAAAAGTCTATAATTTAAAGATGTAGAAAGATGAGGTGTTTGGGTTTCACGTGGTTCGGCCATTCATTATTCAATATGTGATTTGATTCCCATTAAAAGGGTTAGGTTTTTTTTTTAGCAAAATTTTTAAAATGTTCAAATATGGATCATGTGATGTGATTTACTACAAAAATGTTTTTGGTTAGAAATATGTTAATTTCTATGATGTTTAAGCGTGAGGATATATTAGGACATTATTTAATATATTAATAAAAATTAGATATATATTAATTTAATTAATTTTAAAAATTAATTTAATTTTTTTTATTAACTAATATTAGTTATTCAAGGCTTAAGTAACCTAATCATATATGCTCATTCTATAAAAATTTGACAACCCAATATTCTTATGGACTATCTGAAATTTGGCACACAAAACTGTCCTTAGTGAGATTCGAACTCAAGACTTTCACTTGTCAAGTCAAATAAAGACACTTTAAATAAGGAAAGTTACACTATTGGACTAGTATCTCGTTCTCTTCTTTAAAAACATGGGGCATAATTAGAGCAGTTCAAAACTTTTGGAGAAAAACCCCGAGGTATAAGTGAGTTGGTAAGGTGTTCTCCTAGCTTAAGTGAGGTCGCGGGATTGAAACAATATGCAACCGTTTAAAAACTTGAGGCTAAAGTTTACCTCCCGCAAGGAACCTACTCAGCTCGAGCAGGAATTTGTGGATATAGTTTAAAGATACTGGTCATAGTTATGATCTATTGAGGACACCTCGTGTATTAAGCCCAAAAAAAAAAAAAAAAAAAAAAAAAAAAGTGGAGAAGAAAAAAATGGTAAAAAAATGTTGTCTAAATGGACTGAGGCAATTGTGAAGAGATTTTTAGGAACTGGCTACTACGTGGTAGTTGATTTCTATCAGAACCCAAATTCAATATTGGGCCTAACTTTAGAACATCACGGTACTTTCTGGTCCAACATCTTTAATCAAATCAAAACTGTATTTATTTCCTATTGGTTCCGCCGGATGAAGTAATAAATCTTTGACAACAAAGGTGGGATATACTCATTAGATTTCTCTCGAATTAATTGATAAAAATATCGAAAATAATAAATCTTTATAAATGCTTTAATTCTTTTGAATTGAATTATATGGTAGAGCTACATTTATAGGTTTTTAGTACTGTCAGAGACAATCTTTTATTGAATTTCAGTCATGTAATATATAATCATGAAAGTATTTTCAATAAATTTCTTCTAAATTAATCCATAACAAATTACTAAAAAAATTATATGGTTATATATATATATATATATATATATAATCCTACTAATAACAAAATATAACTTAATTGATTAAATAAATTAACTCATAATTAAAAGATCGTAAATTTACGTTATTATAATAATATAGTATTAAATATATATATATATATATATATATGTACACACATACTAATAATTTTATCTTTTTTTTCTTTCTAATTATTAAATAATTATAAATGAGTATATTTTAATTAGAAAAATAAATAAATAAATAAATATATATATATAAAGGCCCTAATATATTATTATTATTTAAGAATTATGGGAATTATTTAAATATATATATAGGAAAATTTTTCAGTTTAGTCCCTTAACTATTTACATTTCTCCGAATTAGTCCTATACCTTTAATTTTGTCTAAATTGATCCTTTATTTATTTTCTATTTTCCAAATTGGTCCTCCCAACCAAAATTGACCAAAATTTGATCACTTTACCAGTATATCCATTAAATTAAAAAGGTATTTTGATCATTTTATGTTAAAAAAAATGGAATAAATATATTAAATTTATTCGTATCTCTTTCCATTTTCTTGAAAAAAGTGAATATTTTGGTTAAAATATTATATTTATTCTTTTTTTTTTTTAACATAAAATGATCAAAATACTCTTTTAATTTAATAGATATGCCAGTAAAGCGATCAAATTTTGGGCAATTCTGGTTGAAAGGACCAAATTGAGAGATAGAAAATAGATAAAGGATCAATTTGGATAAAATTAAAGTTATAAGACCAATCCAATGAATGTAAATAGTTAAGGGACTAAATCGGAGAATTTTCTTATATATATATATATAAAGTCAATCTTTCTTATTCATAACTGATGATTTATAATAATTATCAAAAAAAAAAAAAAAAAACTGATGATTTATAATAATCATTTATGAATTATTTGAATGTCCCTTTTACAAATAACACATACGAAATTGACTTTTTGGTTGTACTTTAAAAAAAAAAAAAAAAAAAAAAAATAGAAGGAAGGTTGTTGTGTGGGACTAATAATGGCCACAAATAAAAGATTTAATTCAACTGAGTAATTAAAATAATTATCATTTTCCTTTTTTCTTTGTTTTTTTCTCAAATAACTCTGATGGTTGCTGCACCACTAAATTTCTTTTTCCATTCAAAAAAAAAAAAAAACAATAAGAAAAATTATTAGGGTTTGATTTTTATTATTAAAGACATCTAGAAACTTGACCACCTTTATATGTGTAGAATTTCAAATAATTTTTTTTTTCCTTTCTTTCTTTCTTCTTTTTATTTTTATCAATCTGAATTGGTAATTATACTCAATATTTACAATAAATGATTGTTTTGATAGTAGCAACTTCGATAATAATTACAAAAAAAAAAATCATAAATTTAAGTCATATTAAAAATAAAAAAGTAATATTCTTTATTTATAATTAATTTTTTAATAGTTTTAATCCCTTTATATAAAAATAAAAAATAATTTTATGTTAGATATTATTTTTACTTAAAATAAAAAGAAATAAGGTTTTTTTTTTTTTTTTTTTTTGTATCTAATATTGTATATATTGTTTATATTACATTGAATATCACAATAGAGTATATATTTTACTTAAGTGTGAAGCGAAATCTCATAAAACATCTTTTAAAATATTATTTAAGATATTAATAAAATTAAAGTATCTGTCAATTTAGTTAACTTTAAAAATTAATATCGTACGTTAAGTTCTTGTAAGTCAATATTTATTACTTTTTTTAAGATAATTTTTTTTAAAAAAAATAATAAATATTGATCTAACAGAAGTTAACCGTATTAGTTTTTAAAGTTAATTAAACTGATGCATATTTTAATTTTATTAGTGTTTTAGATAATATTTTAGAGAATGTCTTATGAGATCCACACCCTTTGGTGTTACAATAAGTTTGAGATTTTTTTTTCCCCCTAAATTGGGGCATAAGAATTTGGAATATTAAGATGCTAAATTCTTGAATTCTTTTGTAATTTTAAAAGTCATTATTAACATATTATATATATTTGACATTTTTGACAACACAAAAGTTTGCCTTACTTGCTGGAAAAAGAAAATTGTGAAAATGGTTTTGATTAGTATTACATGGATATCATATAATATTGTATAGTTTATCTTAATTATTAAGCAAAATGTATTTTATTATTATTATTATTATTATTATATTTTGAGTAATTAAAGGGATGCTTTATTTATATTAAATTACTTTGATTTGATTGTAGATTTTGTGATATCTTACTATGTAGATCTATTTAGGGGAATTTACATTTTAATTTATGTTAATAAGTGTTTTAATTAGAATATTTTATTCTTTTTAATTAAAATATATATATTCAATTTTAGTATCTTTAAAAAATATAAAATAATATTCGATAATAATTGAAAGAAAAGTTAAGAGTATTATATTTTATAAGCATGAAAAAATGATAATGGTCGCATGTGAGACTATTATTAATTGAGTTATATGTTATTGTCAATAATCGGTGTATGATATCATGATATGTGTTAATGCTTTATAAAACCCATTAATAAAAATTAAAAGATTGTCTCGGTCAATTAAATAGTGCTACGACACACTGCGAAGATATTTTCGACCAATCAAGTTCATTGACTTGATTACCTCTGTATCTCTATATAGAAGAGTTAAAATTCGCATTCAAAGGTTCAATAATAACAAAAAGTTGCGAAATTCTATTTCTTTCATTCCTTACATAAACATAATATCTTGGGAGTAGAGCTGTAAATCAGTTGAGCCGAGCCGAACTGAACATTGAATGTTTGGGTTCGGTTCATTTAATTTTCGAGCACTGCTCGAATATGCTTGTTTAATGTTTCAAGCATAAAATTTTGTTCGAGTTCGTTCAATTATTTGTTCGTATAGTTCGAAAATTGTTCGAGTTCTACTCGTTTAACTTTTTTTAAAAATTAAAAAATTTAATTATAAATAATAAAAATATCAAAACACACAAATTAACTTTAATAGTACACAATTAAGGTTAATATAAAAGAAAAGAAAGAAAGAAAGGGAAACCCTAACCTTAACCTATAAATTATATAAATATAATATAAATATATAATAATTTATATAATATATAAATATTAAAATTTGTTCACGAACAATCGAGTGTTCGCGAACACTATTCGAGTTCGCCCGAAAATTAATCGAGTTTAATAAAATATTAGAGCTCGATTCGTTTAATAAACAAACGAGCCTTATCGAGTATAAACGAGTTTTGTTCACGAATAGCTCGATTCATTTAACTGCTCTATTTGGGAGATAACGAAATTTTGACGCATCAAACTCTTGAAATTAATCTATTTTGAAATCAGACTTAAAAGAATTTCAAATCTATGAAAGATAAAATGACTATAGATGTACATAAATAATAAGAATTGTCATAAATATATATATATATATATATATATATATATATGTTCATTTATTACATCTACTTTTAGTTTTGTTTGTATTATTAACATTTTTGTGAACGAAAATTCGTGGTTACAGCTACAAACAAACAATGTCACATAGACTAAGAGTGCCGACAAGACCTACATATATATATATATATATATAGGAATGTTGTTCAAATTTCTTTGATCCTTTAGTCACAACCGGCACCAGAAGTTTCTCATTTTCTGAGGATTATTTAATCCAACAAAGAAAACACAAGAAATAATATTAAAGAAATCAAGGAAGAGGAAAAGATCAAGTCATTTTTTAACTCTTACTCGATTCTTACATCACGTTTATAAATCAAATTTAATGATGTCAACTAATATTTACAAATAATGTTTATTTATTTATACTATGGTAAGAAATTATATATATATCATGTAGCATACGCTTCAAAATTTTTAAAATATATATATATATATATATATATATATCATGTATAGTTTATCTTAATTATTAAGCAAAATGTATTTATTATTATTATTATTATATTTTGAGTAATTAAAGGGATGCTTTATTTATATTAAATTACTTTGATTTGATTGTAGATTTTGTGATATCTTACTATGTAGATCTATTTAGGGGAATTTACATTTTAATTTATGTTAATAAGTGTTTTAATTAGAATATTTTATTCTTTTTAATTAAAAAAATATATTTATTTTTAATATCTTTAAAAATATAAAATAATATTCGATAATAATTGAAAGAAAAGTTAAGAGGATTATATTTTATAAGCATGAAAAAATGATAATGGTCGCATGTGAGACTATTACTAATTGAGTTATATGTTATTGTCAATAATCGGTGTATGATATCATGATATGTGTTAATGCTTTATAAAATCCATTAATAAAAATTAAAAGATTGTCTCGGTCAATTAAATAGTGCTACGACACACTGCGAAGATGTTTTCGACCAATCAAGTTCATTGACTTGATTACCTCTGTATCTCTATATAGAAGAGTTAAAATTCGCATTCAAAGATTCAATAATAACAAAAAGTTGCGAAATTCTATTTCTTTCATTCCTTACATAAACATAATATCTTGGGAGTAGAGCTGTAAACCAGCTGAGCCGAGCCGAACTGAACATTGAATGTTTGGGTTCGGTTCATTTAATTTTCGAGCACTGCTCGAATATGCTCGTTTAATGTTTCAAGCATAAAATTTTGTTCGAGTTCGTTCAATTATTTGTTCGTATAGTTCGATTTGTTCGAGTTCGACTCGTTTAACTTTTAAAAAAAATTAAAAAATTTAATTATAAATAATAAAAATATCAAAACACACAAATTAACCTTAATAGTACACAATTAAGGTTAATATAAAAGAAAAGAAAGAAAGAAAGGGAAACTCTAATCTTAATCTATAAATTATATAAATATAATATTAATATATAATAATTTATATAATATATAAATATTAAAATTTGTTCACGAAGTGTTCGCGAACACTATTCGAGTTCGTCCGAAAATTAATCGAGCTTAATAAAATGTTAGAGCTCGATTCGTTTAATAAACAAACGAGTCTTATCGAGTATAAACGAGTTTTGTTCGCGAATAGCTCAGTTCATTTAACCTCTATTTGAAAGATAACGAAATTTTTACGCATCAGACTCTTGAAATTAATCTATTTTGAAATCAGACTTAAAAGAATTTCGAATCTATGAAAGATAAAATGACTATAGATGTACATAAATAATAAGAATTATCATAAATATCTATATATATATATATATATTCATTTAGTACATCTACTTTTAGTTTTGTTTGTATTATTAACATTTTTGTTAACGAAAATTCGTGGTTACAGCTACAAACAAACAATGTCACATAGACTAAGAGTGCCGGCAAGACCTACATATATATATATATATATATATATACATATAGGAATGTTGTTCAAATTTCTTTGATCCTTTAGTCACAACCGGCACCAGAAGTTTCTCATTTTCTGAGGATTAGTTAATCTAACAAAGAAAACACAAGAAATTATATTAAAAAAATCAAGGAAGAGGAAAAGATCAAGTCATTTTTTAACTCTTGCTCGATTCTTACATTCATAAATCAAATTTAATGATATCAACTAATATTTACAAATAACGTTTATTCATTTATACTATGATAAGAAATTATATATATATATCATGTAACAGTCAAAAAGACGTAACTCAGTTAGTAGCAATCTCACTCATAATTTAAGATGTCATAAGTTCAAAACACGACAAAGGTAAAATGCTTCAAGATTTTTTAAAATATATATATATATCATGTAACGCAATCCTCCTGCGTGACGCAATCCGCGGAAATATGGAACAAATATATATATGTAAATGCTATAATTTTAATGGAATTGTACTGCCTGACTTTTCCAACGTGAAACTTAGATATGTCAAGAAGGAAACAAAGGCAAATTTGAAATTTGCCATGATTTACAAATACAGAGATAATTTGTGTATAAATTCGATTCTAAATTAGTTAAAATTTTAAGAAAATTAGATGAAAAAAAATTTAAAAAAAAAAAATGAAAATAGGTGAAAATATTTGTTTATTTATATTTATTTTCATACTCTTTATGTTATTTATTCTGTATACAAGCAAACGTTAAAAATGAAAGTGACCTGCTTTCTTGTTACGAATACCAACTACAACTATGAATTTGCCAACTGGTTTTATTTGGGTCCATTTTTCTAATTTTTCTTGTTGACATTGGACGCAATCAACCATGTTTATTTTTTTTTTTTTTTTTTTTTTTTGATAAGTAACGCAATCAACCATGTTACCAATCCCTATCTTACATCTTTGATACCAAGAAAAACAATATATATATATATACAAGAATCCCAGAAGTTTTTTTTTTTTTTTTTTTAAAGAAAATTTGTTGTTGTTGCACCACAAATTCATCTTCCGTGATCGATTAAACCACTCTTGACTGTAATGAATAATAATGCTCAGGTTTAGAGACAAAACCCAGTTGCAGATTCTTGTAATCAGTAATCAGTAAGCAGAGAAGGTGGCATTTTCTTGGTTTTCTTTTGTTTTTTTTTTTTTTCTTGGGGTAAGAGAGAAATTTTGTCTTCAGAGCCTTTTTGGCGGTTTCTTTTTGAGTTTCTTGGTTACGTTTTTTTCTGTGAATAATTAATTTTTTTTTTTTTGGGGGGGTGGTGCTTAGTAGATTCGATCGACAATGACCAACAAATTTGATTCTTTTTTCCCTCTGATTCTCTTTTTCTTTCCTTCGTATTCTCATCTGTAATTAGCAACCGCCCCCTTGTTTTTTTTTTTTTCCCCCGTTAATCATCGATGCTTTGTACGTCCGGGGGTCAGAAGTAATGGGATTTCTTAGCAGTTTGTTGGGAATTCTTGGTTTTGTAATCGGCTCTCTCATTGGACTTGTGATTGGTTTTTACCTCTTCATCTATTCCGAGCCTGAAGATGTCCAGGTGATTATGTCCATGAACTATTCTTGGTTTATTTCACTCTTGCATGATAATCAATCCATCTATAATTTCAATCTGTAGTATAATGGAGTTTTGGACTTTTAAGACCGCTTTTTTTTCAGGTAAGATTTTAGGAGTTTACTGATAGTCCAGAATTACATCACTGGGTAGTTATGAGACTTCTTCGAGTATGGATTGTAACAGTGGTTTTGTCAAAACCAGTGATTCTTCTGTTTTTCTTTCAAGAAAAACACTCAAATTCTTTGCAAACTGACATAGTTTATATTTCGATTTAAGCCTTTATCCCATCTACATTGTTTCTCCGATGCATGTATGTATTCTCATCATTACTTTTAAATTTCGGATTAAGCATGGTAATTTTTCTGTTTTTAATCATGGTCTCTGCTTTAGCATTTAGTTGGGTTCTTGTGATTTACTTCTAATATCATGAATACTGTTTGATGAATGCTCCCTGAAACAATGTCCTTTTTTTGCCAGCCTTGCATGCAACTGAGGTATTATTTGCTGAATTGACAAGCTGGCTAATGGTTATTCTTGATAAAAAGATGCAAAAGGGAACAGTGTAACATTGTCTGACAAACTATTTAGTTCCATCATTGAATACATTATCTTGTACATTGCGGTTAAGAGATACCTGCCTTTATTTAAGAGTGGCTCACCCCTTTTTTATAGTTTCCCATTTGTGATTATCTGATGAGTGTTCTTGATGGATGAATACATTAAAAATATCAAAAATAACTTACCTTGTCTTGTATCACAAACATGTTTCCTATGAATTCAAGTAACTTAAAGAGTTTCTGCCTCTGCCACTACAACTTTTGTTTGTTTTTGATTTTCACTCGTTTAAATATATATCTATATATATTTTAGAATGGGTTGCATGGTTATAATAAATTTTCTTCCATATGCAAATAAATAGTTTAAATAGTTCAAGAAAAGTACTGAAGGCACTTTTTATATATGATTACCTGAGTGAGATAGTTTTGGAATTCAGTACAACTATTTGCCGCTCTAGAATTTTTTATTGGGAATAACAATAGCTAAGCTTGTCCTGTCCTGAACTATTGCTTGAAATGGAAATTTACAGGATCCACCTATTACACCCCTTCATGAACTTGATGCAACAGCATTGCAAGATCTTATGCCTGAGATACCATTTTGGGTAAAAAGTCCTGATTATGAACGAGTGAGTTTTTTGTCTATTGAAATCTGCATATGAATTTTTGCCTTGGATTTCCAATTTTTTTCATCATCTTCAGTTTTTGCAATTTCATGATGCTGTGTGCCATGGATGTTGGAAGTGCAGGTAGACTGGTTAAACAAATTTGTTCTTGAGCTGTGGCCTTTCCTTGATAAGGTAATGTCACTGTTAAGTGCTTTATATTATGCTGAGATTCATTCAAGTGATGGCCAATTTACATACAGGAAATCTGTAATACTATTAGAAGCATTGCGGAACCTATATTTGCAGACTACATAGGGATGTTCAAGATACAATCAATTGATTTTGAAAAGATGAGCATTGGAACTATTCCGCCAACTATTCATGGTGAGCTTTTACTGGCTTGTATTATAAATATTTGCTGAAAAATGTGGTCATTACCTACTGAAGATCTAATGAGATCTTTTATCGTAGCTCAATGTGTAACTCCTTCTAGGGTCAGAAACACTTAGGTTACAAGCCCCAGACAAGGTCAATCTTGAAGCTCGTACTCAACCTCTTTGAACTAAAAAACCAATATCAATAATATTTTCCTCAAGTTGATGCATAAGAACATTGGTTTAAAATCTCTATGACCTGATAATTTGACACAAATATTCTTGCTCTCTTTGGCAACTGCAATGCAGTTTCAGAATAAGTGGCTATGCATTATCTAAACTACCTATACAGAAGATCCACTCGATATGCAATTTGTAACATTATTACAGTGGCAATTACTAAACATTCAAAAACATGACATGATGTATGAAGATATAAGCTCATTCTCTAATGTTATTGTCAATATCAAAAATTTGGCAAGACATTGTGCCCCATGTTGATCAGTCTTTTCAAAATATAGGTCTTAAAGTCTACGAGACGAATGAAAATGAACTAGTGATGGAACCAGCAATTAAATGGGCAGGGAATCCAAATATGCTTGTAGCTGTGGCATTGTCATCTCGACGCATCACCATTCAGGTACTAGGGGAATGAGAGGCACTTTGTTCAGAAAAGAGATTTTAAATGGTTATGTGAAGAAGTTATGTTTGTGGAAGGATTGATGTTGCTTTTTATCAGTTTGTGGAGATCCAAGTCTATGCTGCACTGCGCATAACGATGAAACCACTAGTCCCTACATTCCCATGTTTTTCTAAGATAGTGATATCTTTGTTGGGAAAGGTAAGCAATATGTATTTCTTAAGAGCTTGAATTATTTCAAACTGAGCTCGTGAACAACTCATCTTTATCTGATTTTGTATTCAACTATTGCAGCCAAAAATTGACTTTGGATTGAAAGTAATGGGTGGGGACATCATGTCGATTCCGGGCCTGTATCGGTACATTCAGGTGTTATTCATATGATATTACATTAAATTAGTAGAACCTGGGGATGGGTGTTTCATTGCTTTCATATTTGTGAAGATAAAACAGTAAAGTAAATGATGTGTTATCACCTAAACTTCCTTCTCCTCTGGCAGAACAGTATTAAAAGAGAAGTAGCAAAGCTCTACCTATGGCCCCAAGCCCTTGAAATTCCAATTCTTGATGATTCAGCGTGAGTTACTTCTCTGAGTTGATGCAACTTGAACTTCTTCTTTTACTTATAAAATATTTCTTCCACATTTGCCTTCATGGTCTGAAAAATCTACTCTGTTTACAACTTCAGCGTTTTCACAGTTTTTCACTTACAGGGTACGCATAAAGAAGCCTGTGGGAATATTGCATGTGAAAGTTGTATGTGCCAAAAAACTCTTAAAGATGGACTTGCTGGGACTATCTGATCCTTATGCTAAATTAAGTCTTAGTGGAGAAAGGCTGCCAGCTAAGAAAACTACTGTAAAGAAGAAAACCTTGAATCCCATATGGAATGAAAATTTCAAGCTTGCTGTGAGAGACCCTCAGTCACAACACCTTCTTGTGGATGTCTTTGACTGGGATAAGGTATATTTCACCCTATTCTTTATTACTATTCCTGAAAAAAAGCATTACTTTAGATTAGGCAACTGATGAATATGAGAACAGCTGAGAGCAAAAACAATGGACGGTTGAGATAGATTGCAACTGGAAGTTATGCAGTAAGAATGTAACTATAGGGAATGCGGTTTTTAAATTGATGGAGTCAAAAATTGTGAAAATATAGAATTTTCCTGTAGGTTTTGCTGTCCTTAGACTCCTTACTAACAGAGGAAGATCTAAAATATCTTAGAAGAATGAACATCTTCCACCTCTCAGAATGAGGTGGAATATATCAAAAAGTCACTACAGAATTGAAAAGGAAAGAAAAGGATTCTAATTCTCCAGTATCGATTATTTTCTTGCACTTCTTGTCTTTATTACAATCTGAGAACTTGATCACAGGTTGGTGCACACGACAAGCTGGGAAATCAAGTCTTTCCACTGAAACTTCTTAGTCCAAATGAGACAAAAGAAGTAACACTGGACTTGCTTAAGAGTATAAATATTAGTGAAAATAACAGCAAGAAACAGAGAGGTCAAATTGTGCTTGAGTTGACATATGCTCCTTTCAAAGATGACATTGATCATTTTAGTGGACCTCTTAGTCCATACATGAAGAAGGAAAGTGGCATTGACACAAAATCTGGCAACTCAAGTCCTGGTGGAGCAGGTTTACTTATGGTTACTGTCTATGGAGCTCAAGATGTAGAGGGCTCTCGGCATAATAATCCTTATGTTTCAATAATTCTCAGAGGAGAAAAGAGGAAATCAAGGGTGAGATCTCACCTGACTGAATACCTATTTCTTGTCTTCTTTTGCAAGTTTCTATGGATTATTGCTCTTAATGATCTCCTTTATCCTTCTGCTTTTACGTCATCTGTTAGTGACTAGAATGATTTTTTTCTTTATTTTGGTCTCATCAGATCATTAAGAGAACTAGAGATCCACTGTGGAATGAAGAGTTCCAGTTTATGCTTGATGAGCCTCCAATTTCTGATAGGATTCACATAGAGGTTACAAGTAAGCGGGCACGCTTTGGTCTTAGATCAAAGGTAATAAAAGAAAAAAAAAAGACCCTTCTTTTTCATACTTTCAATTTGAAGCATGCAACTTTGTAATCAAATTTTGATTTGTTCTTCTTTTTTTACCATAGGAACCATTGGGGCATGTGGATGTTAACCTCGAGGATGTTGTGCACAATGGACGAATTAATGAGAAATACCATTTAATAGATTCCAAGAATGGAATGATACACGTCGAGTTAAGATGGAAAACCATATGAAAAGAAGAAGTCTCCAGACAATGCTGATTGCCATCAGTCAGGTAAAAAAGAAAATCTTTTCTCATCATACTCTACATTGTTATTGGCTTCACCCTGAATAGACAAATCTAAGAGATACAGAATCCCATTCCTTTATTTGCTGGAATTATGACTTGATACCTGACCAAAATCTTGGTAAAGAATAAATTCGCGATTGTCGTTAAACCGGCCAAGATTAATTTTAAAACTAGTAAGCACTATAGTGTTCACCAGGTCGTCTC
>JAXGGT010000001.1:11298401-11324942 GCA_035583425.1 Marsdenia floribunda
TTGACTGCCTCCATTATGTTGTTGCTAGCAAATACCACTCTTTTTGGTTGTGGATCTTCCAAATCATTCCCGCAGGACTTATTAAAGGAAGTTTTACTAGCATGTTGGCCAAATTTCTTCCCTTAGAACTCTGGGCTTGCCAAAAAGTCTAGGGATTGAATCTGCTCTCTTCCTTCTGGCTTGCGAGGTGAAGGGGTAATCTCACCCGAGTGTGTTCTACAATTCGAGATATATTTGCATGTGCGGGTCTTCTCGCACTATTAAGCCTCCCTGAGTGGATTAGTCTGGGTCGAAAGGGTCTTAGGATACCACTGTAAAAAAAATAATAATAATAATATTTATTAATTACTTTTATCCAAGAAAGTAAAGTTAAATGATATTTTTTTTGTCTTTTTTAATTAAAACACACAATTTTTTTTTTTTTGTGATTTTTTATCTGTAATAAATAAATTAAAAAAGAAATGAAAAAAGTATTGGCCTACGTACAATTATAGAATGTGTGTGTGGATATATATTTAGTAGGAATGAGTCTAAAAAATGTGGCATTTTTAGCACAAGGTTGTTTTATATATTTGAATTCAGAAAATTATAAATATCAAATTTAGACCAAATTCAGTACCCAAAAAAATAAAAGTGTAGACATAGAAAATGTCCAAAAAATAATGGAATATTTTTTCAGAGACGAACTCATATTTTCCTAAATAATGGCTATAAACGTTAAAATAATAAATAAATAAGAAAAGAAAAAAAGAAAAAGAAAAATCAATGTCAATGTCAATGTCAATTTTGGTGGTTGAAGAAAAATCAACTTATGATGATATTGATCTAAATATGTCGTGTGTTGGTCAAGAAAAGAAGTTCTCATGCACCTAGCCCTCATCTTTCAACTCTTCTTCATACCGTACTATGTATAGACAATATTTTTAAATTATATTCATATTTAAATTATTGGAAAATTTATCGGTTCAGTCTTATAACTATTTATATTTCTTTGACAAGATCTTATAACTGTTTTCTTACTTTAATTGGTCCTGTAATAATTTTCGTTTACTAAAATTAGTCCTTTCGACCAAATTTTTGCCTATTGCTCTTGTGCTCAGTCAATGTGGACAAAAATTATGCGGCATTTTCAGTAGTTTCAGTTTTGAAAAACGTGGGAAATGAAATGGAGTGAAATTTTTCACTCTTTCAATTGTATACTTCTTATTTTAGTGAAAAAACAAAATTTTGACTGCAAATTTAGGCAAATTTTTTATTGCAAATTAATTTTGTCCAAATTTGTAGTAAAAAATTTGCCCAAATTTGCAGTCAAAATTTTGATTTTTCACTCAAAGAAGAAGCCCTACAACTGGAGGAGTGAAAATTTTCTTTCAATTTCATTTCCCACGTTTTTTAGAATTAAAACTACCGAAAATGCCCCTCAATTATTGTCCATGTCAGCTAAGCACCACAAAATTTGAAAAAAATTGGCCGGAATGACTAATTTTAGTAAACGAAAATTGTTACAGGACTAATGAAAGTAGGAAAAAAGTTATAGGACCTTGTCAGAGAAACATAAATAGTTACAGGACTAAATTAGTAAATTTTCCTTCGACTATTTCTTGCTCGAATTCATATATATATATATATATATATATTACACCAACTCGGGGTTAGTTGAAATGATCTGCAACTTCATTCAACTTAAATGATGGATTTGAGTTCGAATTCTCATATATACAGTTACCTTAATTGGGAGTATCACCCACCATTGCCTGTGACCAAAAAAAATATATATATATATATATATAATATTATTACATTGAAGAATGAAAAGTTTGAATATTTAATTTTATATTAATATTCAGGTTAAAAATATTTAATTTGAAATTAATTTTTTTTTATCACCGATCATTAAAGATATATATATATATACTTATAATATTTTCTCGATGTCATAATTTTGAACATGTAATATTTTAATTATAAATGAACTATAAAAGAGTTTATTCTATAAAAATAATAATAATGTGACTTAATTTGATTATGCATTTAAAATAATTATTAAATATCAAAATGTTAATTTTTTAAAAAAATTTTTAAATAAAATAAAGGAAGTGGGCTAGAAAATAAATTAGAAGCTCTTATTTTGCACAGAAAAAGGGGGAGGGGGAATCATGATACAGACATAAAATCTTCATTTTTTAAAAAAAAAAATATTTATGTATTTTATGATGGAGTAAATAAGATAATAAGATAATATAATAATAATAAAGAAAAAGTGGTAGTATTTTCATGTATTTTAAAATACCTTTGGTACAAAAAAAAAAGGGAATTATGAGAATTCTTCATGAGAAAAAATAATAATAATAATAATGTAGTGAATCGTGTTTTCATGAGATTTTTAAGCGATTATTAAATAACGATCTAAAATTTTTTGCTCGATAAAGTGTTTTAAATATATAAAATATATTTAAAGTGTATTGAAATAAATAATATTATTGAATTATTTATAACAAATAATTAATTTTAGTTGAAAAAATTGGTTACGAAAGTCAACATGGTTGACACAATGGTCAGACCAAAAGAACCTTGTAAATAGAAGAAAAAAAAAAAAAAGGGGAGCGGGGGGTGGGTTGTTTGTGTGCGCACGTGTGGGTGTACTTTTTTTTTTTTTTTTTTGGTAGTTGCACGTGTGGGTGTACTTATCAACTCATGTGGGAGAGAAATGAATCATTCGTTACAAGTAAATCTCTCTCTCTCTCTATTTTGACCCAAATTATGCTTTGAGACGTTTGCTTTTGTCTCACCATTAATGATGAGTTTTTGGGTCCCTTTTCTTCATTCATTATGATTTTTTTTTTTTGGTAAATCTTCATTACGATTATGCCATATAATCTCCATAATATCAATACAAAAAGTTTTTGGGTACCAAAGTGAACATCATATATTATTATGTAAATTGACGGTTTTAGCCTTCTTAAATTATTTTTATTTACATTAAAAAAAAATTAATTTTTCTTTTTAATGACTAAATTGTCATTTTAGCACTCTTAAATGCTGATAAAAAATAATATTTTTGTCTCTGTCATGTCTTGAACTCATAATCTCTCAAATCAAAAGTGAGACTGCTACCAATTGAGCTATACCATCTTGACCTGATTTCTAATTTTTCTTATATTTATTATATAAAAATTAAAATAATTTTTTTTTTAAAAAAAAATTATCTT
Organism: Marsdenia floribunda; assembly: GCA_035583425.1. NCBI lineage: Eukaryota > Viridiplantae > Streptophyta > Magnoliopsida > Gentianales > Apocynaceae > Marsdenia > Marsdenia floribunda. Next base: position 11,301,611 of record JAXGGT010000001.1, read on the forward strand.
CAAATTGAAATCGAAAAGATTCTAGAAAATAAATAAATAAATAAACTCATCATTTTTTTTTTTTTTTTAGCATACGCTAATTTTAAAATTATTTACTTTTTATGTTAGTAATATATTTAGTGAATTTGATTATTCATGTTTATGTCTTTAGTGTAATTGGTCTATTTTCTTTCTTTTTTATTTAGTATATTTTTAATATATAATGAACATATACATTTGGTATCTCTCTTTATAAAATTTATTGTTTAGATAAGTCAATTTTATGAAAAAAAAAAAAAAAACCTAAATGCACTTACCTATTATACACAGGAGACTTACTAAATTTAAAAAAAAAAAGAGACTAATCGCACTAATTATCAAAAGATTAAAGACTAAATTCACCAATTTTTCTGTATATATATGCATGTATTATCTTTAAAATATTTTACATAATTTATATTTTAAAATGTATATATATATATATAAATATAATTTTAATTTTTAATATAATCAAGGAGGATAAATTTAAAATCTAATAAAATCTTTTAGTTTTTTTTTTTAAAAAAAAAAAAAAATGGTCGTAGACTAACTTATTAATTTAATGCCAAAATCTTACCCTTTCATATTGTTTCCTTAAATAGAATAGAAAGCGGGATGATAGACACGTGCTCACACTTGTACGTTGAAAAAAAAAAAAAAAAATTAGATCGGAAAATCAATATTATTATTATTCGACTCAATTTATTACTTCAATTTTTTTTTTTATTATTATTACATTCATTCTTTTATCGAGTGTTATATTATTACCAGTAAAATATTTTATTACACGATGAATGAAATATTTATTATCAAATAATACCATAACTCAAAAAGAAAAAATTATAATAGATACTATTTTTTTTTTTTTCATTTTTACTTTTATATTAAATTTAGTAATATGTATTTTTATTTTTAAATAATAAATTATTCAAAATATTACACCAAATTTAAATCAATTAGCCATGTTATTTGGTGAGATTATCAAACTTTCATTATTATTATTATTTTAAAAATATTTTGAGATATTTTTACTTTTTAACGTGTCTCGAACTTATAATTTTTCAGATGAAACTATTATCAGTTGAGTTACGCTTTCTTAATTATTATTATTATTGTAAAAACATATTTTAAAAATAAAATAGAAATAAATTAATTAATTAAAGTAATGAAGTGATAGAATCCTAACAAAGATGAGTGTGCAATATTTCCTCTAGAAGAAGTGATTGGAATGAGGACTACCAATAAAATAATAATAATAAATAAATAAATTCACAAACAAGAAGAGGCAAGAATAGTAGTTATCCATTTTAAATAAAGAATAGAACTAAAATTGACTATTAAGGAAAATGTCATAATCAACTTATTATGCCTTTTTAGACTATGATCACTTCATCCCTTAGGTTTTTTTTTTTTTTTTTTTTTTTTTCCCTTTCAAACATCATCAACTTCACTTCAAATTACAACCTACAAATTTTTTATTTTATTTTATTATTATTGTATAATAATAATAATATAGATTAGCAATATGCATCATGTGAGCATTGAATGAATATATATATATATATATATATTGATATTTTGAATAAGTATTAAGAAAGCTTATCTTTGGAAAAAGATCTTTAAATTTTAATTAGTCAGAATTAATTATCGAATACTTAGATATTTATGGCAAAGAAGAAAAAAAAAACCCTTCAAACTTAGGCTTTTCTACTTTTTTTTTTTTTTTTTTTTTTGATGAGGTTAGGCTTTTCTACTTTGATGCATAATTTTAGTGTGTATATATATATGTGTGTGTGTGTGACATGATAGTCAAGTTTTAGGGGCTAACTAGCCTATATATATATGTTAGGGTCATATAAATCATATTTGATTTGTTGTTTTCCACCCAAAAGTTTGATTTCTTATGTAATTGTAATACTTAAAATAATCATTATATTTGACCAAATATTATTATTTGAGAAATAATACTCCCAAAAGGATGAGTAAGTTCTTGCATATGTCCAAATAGAAAGTAGCCAAAATTTTGAATCTAATGTACCATTTTTTTTTTTAATTTTTTCAAATTATAAGACTATATTGTCTCCAATATAATTAAAATTTATGACATTTTTTTTTTTGATCATATGTAAAATTGCTATCACCGAAATAATCACTTCTTATTTAATGTACTAAAACTTGACATGTTTTTGGCTTCAACAAAATAAATAGGAAAATTGATAGATTTAATCCCTAATATTTTTATTATTGGTGTGATTAGCCTTTTTTTTTTTTTTAATTTTATTTAGTAGGTATCCAATGTACAATGTACAAGTGCATTTAGTCTATTTTTTTTTTTACAAAATTAACTTGTAAAATGAATTTTTTGAAAAGAGGGACCAAATATATATGTCTATTATACATTAGGGGCCAACTAAAAAAAAAAAAACAAAAAGAAAAAAAAAATTAATCGCAATAAAAATATAAATATTAGGGACAAAATCTACCAATTTTCCAAATAAATAAATAACAAGACAGTTTCATTTAAAGCTTCTTTTTCTTTTTCCCTTCTTCAAAAGAAAGAGATTTATGATACATAATAATGTGTGATAGAGACACTTTAATTAAGTAATAGAAAACAATTAAAATTTTTCCAAAATCAGAGTTTATTACGTCTTGCATCATAAATAAGATTATTATTAATTGCATTATAATTTATTATAAAAATAATAAATTATTAATTATATATATATGACAATAAAATTTAATTCAATTGATACTAATCTTATTTAAAATTAAAATATATATATATATATATGATAATGTATGTACTTTCTTCATTTTTTTTTGATAATATTAAAAGGATTATGATTTTTTCAATTTATAAAATTAAGATAATATTTAATAATGTTTCAAAGTTAATGTTCACCTCATTCACTTTTATTAAAAAAAAAAAAAACGCATTGAATCAAAAATGCCTAAAATTTTAGTATTTTTTATTAAAATTTATAAAATTTTATCTAAATGACAAATAATAATAAAAGAAAAAAAAAATTGAAGGATTTTTCTTTTTTCAAAGAAATATATATATATATATATTACTACCACTAAATGTTAACCGAAATCCAAACCGTTAAAGAGATTATTACAAATTACATCTGCATTCGCCCTCATCTCTATCCAAAAAATTATTTATATTTAAATAATTTTAATAAATTTTATTTTTATTACGAATGTTTATTTGAAAATTACGATACAATATTTTTTCAAATTAAATTTATACTTTATAAATATAGTTTAGACATAATTTGATTTAGTTGAATTATTGAAATAATAATAATAAGAGATCAATTTAGGGTTTCGCAGCTTCACTCCGCTTAAGTGAAGGAGTTCGAGTTCGAATTCTCGTGTATGAAGTTACTCCACTTGAAAGTCTCATCCACTAGTGTTAAGTATGCTATCCGAGACGATGAATAAATTAGTCAAGTATATTGTAAGTAAAAAAAGAAATTGGCTTAGACACCATGAGCAGCGACAAAATAATAATAATAATAATAATAAGCCTGAGCATTGGTACATGGCTTCATGAACTTTTCACTATTCTCCTTGAAAGATAAAATTTACCCCCCAACGAAAAAATAATAATAATAAATAAATAAATAAAAATAAAAAGAGAGAGAATTAAGTTTAAAGGTCAAAAACCCAACAATAAACAACAAAACAAACAGGTCAGAGTCAGACTCAACCATCTCTCTCTCTCTCTCTCTCTCTCTCTCTCTTAAGCTCTGGGATTTGATTCATTCGTTCATGGCCGCCAACGCCAAGTAGAAGAGTAAAGCACCATACCCTTTCCTCTCAACCCCCAAGTTCCCTGCTCCTCATCTTCTTCTATATCCTCTCTTGCTTTCTCTCAACCACCAACTTTCAACTATCTACAGACATCTACAATCTTTATCAGTTTCAGTTTCTCTCAGCCTTAAGAGTTTCTTGGTTTTCGAGCCTCTTTGAGTAAAGATAATATCTTGTTTTTTTTTTTGTTTTTTTTTTGTCTGGGCAAAGACCTATTTGAAAGAAGTTGTTTCTTGCTAAATCTTGTTGGAATGGGGAGTAAATGGAGAAAAGTGAAAGTGGCTCTTGGTATGAATCTGTGTGTATATGTTCCGGGAAGCGAAACCAGTGGGGACTCGTCTTCTCCGCCGTCGGAGAGGCTTTCTGCTGCAGCGTTGTTGTCGCCGGTGACTGACTGGAGCTTGCAAACTGAAGCTGCTGTTGCTGCTGCTGCTCCTGCTCCTCCTACTCCTGGGTCTAATGGATTAAAGCTGTCTAAGAGCTTCGGCAGCAGGTCTTCTAAGGTTTGATTCCTGGGCTTTGTAGTTCTTTAGTTTTTTTTTTCTTCCTTTTTTTCCCCTACTTTTGAGTAAAGTGCGTTGAGCGGCTAAAAGTAAGGATTATGTGGTCTCTATCTTGCTTTTTCTGTGATTTTCTTGGAGAAACGGAAGCATTTCAATTATTGACTGGAGATAATGGAGCAAAGTTAAGGCTGGAAGAAACAGTGAACCCTCTTGTTTCTGCTTATTCGTATGTAAATGGAGGTTTTAATCCCAGTAATTATCAGAACTGATCCGAATAAGTCCTTGAGGAGGGACGAAAAGGAGATGGTGAGAAAAAGTAGCTTGTGTATTTTTTGTCCATGAGTTTGGTCAGTTGAGTGGGAATGGTGAAAATTGAAGGAAGTTAATAACATAATGGATCCTTCTGCAGAGGTTGAAAATGGATAAGGAATTTATCATATACCTTATATTGATTGAAGAAGGTTGGTTTGTTGCTGTTGTTTTGGTTATTGGTTAGGACAAAAATGGGATGGTTTATTTCCTGTTTTGTATAGAAATGCTGTTTTTTGCAAAATAAATACAGATCTTCTTGGATGCTATTGTAATATTTTTGTTTCTCTTATTAGGTTGATGTTTCTGCCTTTTTTGTTTGTCCCTCCTTCTATTTATTATTTTAGACTGATTGATCTCTTGTATATCTGAACTCCGCCTTTCTGATGAGGAATATACCAAGTCAAATAGGAGAATTCCAGGAAAAACTCAGAAAATTTAATCACAGGATTGTGTGGTTTTGCACTGCTTTTTTTAAAAAAATTGTTCATCCTTTTAAATTCTTGAAATACATGATTGGTCCCCAAGATTGTGCATCTTCTAGCTTATTTGTATGGCAATCAAGACTGTCTTTTTAACTTTACTCAGGATTTTCTCTCCTTGAACAAGTTCTCAAGGGTATTTAGCTGAAGATGATAAAAACCTGTTACAGTTTTACTTGATAATACCACAAGAAATGTTGATGAAGTATATGGAATCTCTGTTTCAAAGGTTTACAGGGCTGAAGTCTTAATCATTTCTTAGGTGGCTAAAAATATTGAGCCGGCCCAGTATTAAGATTCCACATATTGCCAGAGTTGGCTCCATTATTAAACTACAAGTAGTTGGTAATCTTTTTTGGGCTTCTCTCTATATGCTTTGGAAGAATTACTTATGTTAGTTTTGACATATGGGAAAGTCAACTTGCATTACATTAGTTTGGAACAAGTCTTTTTTTTGGAAGGTCAATTTTACTTAAAAAATGAAAAAGAAAAAGAAAAATACTGGGGAACCAAGTCATTCTATCAATATAAATAGATGGAACATCTCTACCATTCAGCAGAGTAGCTTGAAGAACATCCTCATTTGAGAAAATACTTCTCATTTTAGGTGTGAGACATAAGAACTCCCTCATTTTCCTTCTCTCATTCTTTTGGTCTTCCTCTCTCTTTCTTTGGGTTTGCATGATCTTTGTGTTTGGACTACATCTAAACCTTTTGTTTCTGCTTGTTCTTCTTTTACTTCTCTTTCCCTCCATCATCATTTGTTCTTTACTTTTCTTTCCTCTATCATTCCACCAAAAAAAAGAAAAAAAAGGTCGACTCTATACACTTTTTACTTAACATAAATCTATTTTGGACCAGCTAACTTCTCTCTGCTTAACCCTTTGTTTCTTTAAACACTAATTTTTTTGAAATTGAAAAGAAGGTCCTACTTGATCATGAACAAAAGATCCCTCACAGACATGAATGACATGGTGAGTTAGTTTTCTTGAAACATGATATTTAGCAATAAAGATCCTCTGATCTTTCCCCTTTTCAAATTATTAGCTGCTTTTCACATCCACAATGTTAGATTGTGTATATTGTGGTTTGAATTTTGTTGAATTAATCTTGCTGAACTGCCTTTATTATGCATCTTCATGGTGTCTGAGTTGACTTTGAACTTTGTCATACGTGAACCATTTAAGTTTCCTCTGGTGTTATTCTTTTTCTCACTTGATTTTAACTTTGATTGACAGAAGACTTGTACAATATGTTTGTCCACTATGAAACGGGGAGATGGCCAAGCAATATTCACTGCTGAATGTTCACATTCTTTTCACTTCCATTGTATTGCCTCAAATGTTAAACATGGGAACCAAATTTGCCCAGTGTGCAGAGCAAAGTGGAATGAGATTCCCTTGAAAGGGCCAAATTTGGATCCTCCCCCTGGGAGGGCAAGAATCAATCCCGTGGACTGGTCCCAGAATAATGCTTTAATGACCGTGGTTCGTCCTCCACCTCGTTCTAACTCTCTACGACAGAGTGCACCGCTACTTCAGGCTCCTGAGCCAGCTGTCTTCAATGATGATGAATCTTTGGATCATCAATCTGCCTCTGTTCAAAGTAGCTGTTCTAGTAAGAGTTCTGTGGAAAAAAGTGAGCTGAGAACATTAGAAATCAATACATACACTGAAGTTCCAGCTGTTCCAGGGTTCAGTGCAGTTAACGACTTTGCTGTCTTAATCAATCTCAAAGCTCCTGCTCCAACTTCCAGGGAAAGTGTCACTAGAAACCAAGCGAACTTGCCCCAAGTTTCTCAAACTTCTCGTGCTCCTGTTGACCTTGTGACTGTTCTTGATGTTAGTGGCAGCATGGCAGGCACCAAATTAGCTTTGCTTAAACGAGCAATGGGGTTTGTGATACAGAACCTTGGTCCAAATGATAGGCTTGCAGTTATTGCCTTTTCTTCAACAGCCCGCCGTCTTTTTCCCCTCCGGAGGATGTCAGAAACTGGGCGTCAGCAGGCATTGCAAGCTGTTAATTCTTTGGTTGCAAATGGAGGGACAAATATTGCCGAAGGCCTACGAAAAGGTGCAAAGGTGATGGAAGACCGAAGGGAGAAGAACCCTGTTGCTAGTATTATACTGTTATCTGATGGTCAAGATACGTACACTGTCAACAGCTCGGGTAGCAATCAACATCAGCCAAATTACCAGTTACTTCTTCCTTTGTCTATCCACAATGAGAATAGTTCGAATTTCAGAATTCCTGTGCATACTTTTGGGTTTGGGACAGACCATGATGCTTTATTAATGCACTCAATTTCGGAGATATCTGGAGGGACATTCTCTTTCATAGAAACAGAAAGTGTTATCCAGGATGCATTTGCACAGTGTATTGGCGGGCTTCTGAGTGTTACAGTCAAGGATCTGCAGATGAGTATTGAGTGTGTCAACCCTATGGTTAAGCTTGGCTCTTTAAAAGCTGGAAGCTACCCCAATCGTGTAACTTCTGATGGACAGACGGGAACAATTGATGTTGGAGACTTATATGCTGATGAGGAGAGGGATTTTCTGGTTTCCATTAATGTCCCAGCGGAAACATCAAACAACGAAACACCATTGTTGAAGGTGAGGTGTGTTTATAATGACCCCTTGACCAAGCAATCAGTAACCCTGGAAAGTAATGAAGTAAAAATCAGGAGGCCTGAAGTTGCTGGACGAGAGAATGCATCAATTGAAGTAGACAGGCAACAGAACAGGCTCCGTGCAGCTGAGGCAATGGCCTTAGCTCGTACTACAGCTGAAAAAGGAGAACTGGTGGGAGCAGCGTCTATCTTGGAAAATTGTCGTAAGGCATTGTCAGAAACGGTATCGGCTAAAAACCATGATCGGCTGTGCATTTCACTTGATGCTGAACTTAAGGAAATGCAGGAGAGATTGGCAAGCAGACATGTCTATGAAGCATCCGGAAGGGCTTATATTCTTTCAGGACTGAGTTCACACTCATGGCAGAGAGCAACAGCACGTGGAGACTCTACAGAAGGCTCGAGTCTCCTTCAGTCTTATCAAACCCCTTCCATGGCTGAGATGCTTAGTCGGTCTCAAGCAACACTTCCGTCCTCCCATAGGCTCGTCCAACCATCATGGCCATTTGCCCAACCCAAGCCAAGGTGATACTGCTACACAACAAATATCATATGGGAAGTTCACAAGAAAACATAGAGACTCTATGTTTCTCTGCATTATCTCATCTAAAGATTAATTTTGTTTTTAGGGGGTGGTGGGGGTAGATTTGGAGATGAGAAGGAAGTTTTTGGGTTGTCAATATTGTTCCAGTCTAAATATGTAAAGCAATAAAAATGGTGAAGGGAGGGGTATCACATATAATATGGGGGGTTAAGACAAGGGGTAAACCAACTAGGATTAAAATATCTTTCATTTTGATGTTTCTTTTTTTCTTTGACTTTTGTGTTATCATTGGGGGTGATGTACATAAGGAAGGAAGATGGATTTCATCTATCTGAAGAGGAGAAGAGGGGGTATAAGTTTGTAATTGTGGATTAGCTGCAGCTATTATGCAAGAATGTGATTCTTTTCACAAAGTTTTGTTTCAATATCAATAGTCCCTCTTTCTATCCTTTGCATCCTCACACACACACATACAGAGAAAATTGCAAATGCTGCTTCTGATTCTTGCAAAAACACCAATCTTTGAAGCCTTGACTTGTGATAAGAAGGGTCTTGTAAATGCTACTTAGACTGAAACTGGATTTGTGAGAATCAATTGCTTTGTGGATGATCTAACAAGTAAAGACCAATCTCTGAACTGTTATGGTGCTCTGTTCCACACAAAAATGAGCAGCAATTGTGTACAGGCATTTTTGTCTTCTTTCCTTCACCCCCACTACATTGAGGACAGATTATACAGTGACACTGCAGTTAGAGGCCTTTCTCCATTGAATTAACCTTTCAGGATAAAAGGGTTGGTTAGCTTTTCTTTTCTGCATTCACCCTTTTTTTGTGTCAGTCAATGTGACCCATCATACAAAGCAACCACTATATCTATAACTAGCCTCTGACTCCTATCTTCACACACACACATAACATGTATATACATGTACGTATAATGTCTGTGTTGCATCTGTTCATACGTGAGACTTTAAATTTAAAACCCTCAAAACCAGATCGCCACACCCACCCCCCACTATACTATGCAATTTTGTCTTTCTTCTAACATGGTATGGGCAACAAGACAAGAACTTGCATTGGTTTTTTTTAATCAAAATTTTGTATATATATATTATATAGTAATAATTCTATGAATGACTGGTTTTTTAACATGGATATTTTTTACCTTAAGGCATGTTATGTGTACATTTTCTCCTACAGGGAAGCACGACTCACAAATATAAATATATATTTAAAAATTGAAGCCATAAACATATCCCGAAACTCTTAACGTACCAAATTTCTACACAAAAAAACCATAAGCCTACTATTTCAAGAGAAATATGTAAGTTATTACTCATCTGAACACTTTTTGGTGAAGAATCCCTACAACACCGTTCAGTGCAAAAACTAAGCTTTAGCTACTCAAATTAGAAAAAAGCTTCAATCTTTGGATTCCCATGCTTATATATATACATATATATAATATTTAGGTCCTTGGGCAAACAAAATTGTTGATTTTTTTTTCTTAGATAATTTTATATTTTAAATAATTGTTTCGACTAATTTGAATTTGACTTGAATTATGCATGCAGAGGTCTAATTCTTGGTTGAATAGACATTCAACAATGTTTTTTACATAAAACTTATAATAAGTAAACTCGCGTAACTTAGGTTGTATTTGGATTTCAATTATATTAAGGTTGAGTAAAGAAGTTTTGTCTCCCAACACCTAGTATATTTGGACAAGGTTTTTTTCTAATTAAGATTTGTCCCTCAAAAACATACCTATAAAATTTGTGGATCTCATCTTATTTAAAAAATATATATTATTAATAAAATCACTCTTACACACTTTTTCCAAAACAAACATTCTCTTACACACACAATCATTATACCTATAAAACCTATATATTTAATCTCCACCTTTTTTAACATAAAATTCATTTTAAAAAATAATTACAGATAACATTTATTTTTAATAAAAGTTTGTCTCAAATAATTTCTTTTTTTTTTTTTTTAAATATAATGAAAATCCAAATACAGCCTTAGTATCAAACAAGAATTTATTTTTTGGATGATGATATATGTAGGTGTCGTTTTATAAAAAACCCTTTTCGCTCCGCTTAGCCCTATCCCCCCTCTAGGGGTAACTAACTACCTACTAATTTAAGTATTCTTAATTCATATTTTTACCATGTTAAGTGTTAATTATTGAAATTATTCCGAATGTTTGTGAAATAAAATATGTAATTTAATTCAATTTTTAGGTGTTTCTACTTGGATTTTTTTTTTCCCCCTCTTTAAAAGCAAACCGAATTGTAAAACCTAATTATAGATTATTAATTTTTTTTAATGAATTTTATTTATAATTTATCGATTTGTAATTTTGGTTGGATTATATTAAATGTTTAACAAATATATATATATATATATATATATATATATATATATATATATTATTTTTAAACTTGTATATTTAAATATTAAATATTAGAAATTGATCAAATTTTAAAAGAATAATTTTTCGAAAAGAAAAATCACTACGGAGCTAGTAAATACAAAAAACATTACAAACTCCATACCAAAATTATTTGAAAAAGACCCTCTTCTCTCTTCAAACTTAGTATTTAGTTCTATCATCATTTGCAGAATGCCCAAAATCATCTTGCCAAGTATCTAAACAGAAGAATACTTTGCTAGAGAGAAAATCTTTAATGACAGAATGAAATCATCATGATAATGTGGTATATGGTAATCTTACTGTTTACCCCTTTTTTTAGATGCCAACAATGTACTCAACATTACCTTCATTCTGAAAAAAAAAAAAAAAAAAAACAGAATGACTGGTACCTGGGATCAAGGCAGGCATCCAGATTGCGAAAATGTAGCTCCACACCAGAGGATTGCAGAGCTTTATGCATGGAATCAGGCAAATTCCCTATAGATATATACACTTCATTATAGCTGAGAAATGTATATCTAGTCCCCCATGGTTCCAGTGGGTAGGAAATTACGCATCCATTCTTGCTTCTGAACCCAACTGTAGCCTGGATTCTTCTTTACACCCTTGAGGTTCATCATCTCTCGAACTCTATCTGCCTCTTCCCATTTACCAGCTCCTGCATACATGTTGGAAAGAAGTACATAGTACCCTGAGTGATCAGGCTCGAGCTGAAGAAGGTGCTCAGCCGCCCAACAGCCTAACTCCAGATTTCCGTGCACTTGACAAACCCCTAGTAAAGCTCCCAATATATTGGTGTCAGGTTTGATGGGCAAGCTTTTCAAAAGGTCTAGTGACTCTTCTATGAGTCCAGAACGACCAAGAAGATCAATCATACATGCATAGTGCGTTTCAGAGGGCTCAATACCACGAGCAAGCATTTCACGAAAACATCTATGCCCCTCTTCAACCAGTCCCCCATGACTACATGCTGAAAGCACAGCAACATATGTGACTGAATCACATTCAACACCCTCCTCCTTCATGGCTTTGAATACACTGATTGCATTTTCAAACTCACCAAGCATTCCCAATCCCAGAATCATAGTAGTATATGAGGCAGAATTCTTCTCGGAAATCCTGTCAAAAACTTTTCTAGCTAGGGCAATCTCTCCAGATTTGGCATACATATCTAAAATTGAATTTGAAACTAATAGATCCTCATCAAAAGACCTTCTAATTGCAGATGCATGGATTTCTTTTCCTTGCTTGATAGCTGAAATGTTTGCACAAGCCGAGAGGACTCCAATAAAGGAGACAGGATTATGCTTTATCCCAAGCAATCCCATTTCTGTGAAAAGGCTAAGAGAATCCGAGGATTGATTTATTAGGGAATAACCAAAGATCATTGTATTGTAAGATACCACATCTCTAGGAGAAAGGAGAAATACTTTCCTAGCCAAATTGAGGCAGCCACATTTGGCATACATATCTGTCAAAGCGTTTGACACAAATAAGTCTCCAGCAGACCCTATACGAATGAATTTGGCATGAATTTCCTTCCCAATCTGAATAGAAACAATACGTGCACAGGCTGGAAGAACATTTACGAAGGTAAGAAGATTTGGAGTTTGACCATGAAGTTGCATTTGACGAACAAGTTCCATAGCCTCTGACTCAAACCCATTCTGAGCATAGTTAGCAACCATTATATTCCAGGAAACAACATTTCTCATGCCTGTACTGTAAAAGACATTTGATGCAGCTAAATAGTGTCCTGATTTGGCATACATATGAATCAAAGAATTGGTCACAAAAATGTCCACATCCATCCCAGTTCTCAGGCTAAAACCATGTACTTCTTTACCTTCATTAAAAAGCCCTAGTTCAACCAACACCGGCAACATTATAGAAACAGTAATAGGATCTAATTGTACGCCCTTGCCAACCATCATTCTAAAAGTATTCAGAGCATCACCATTACATCCTATGTAAGCAAGGCTATGAATAATGGCATTCCAAGTGAAGCTGTTCTTATCCAGCATTTGGTCAAAAACCTGCTTTGCAGGTTCAACGGCCCCACATTTCCCATAAGCATCAACAAATGCATTCCCGACATTCACTTGAGTATCCAAACCGACCTTCAGAGCATAACAGTGAATCTGACCAACTGTTACTCCATCCCGAATGGCAGCACATGCAGGCAAAGTACTCACCACACTAACAGCATTTGGCATACAGCCTGGATGCAAAAGCATCTCGTTAAACAAATCCAATGCTTGGAAAAAACAATCTTTATCAGAAAAAAGCCGAATGATTGTATTCCAAGAAACCACATCCCTCTCGGGCATTTCAGCAAACACTTTGTCAACAGCAGTCGCATCATCACAATTCCCATAAAACAACATGAGAGTATTATTCACAAAGACATCCTCCTCGAATCCAACTTTAATCAAAGCACAATGGATTTCCAAACCCTTTTGAAGTCCAGAGCATTCAGCGCAAAGTTTCAGAGCAAAAGGGTACGTGTGACAATCACCCTTGACATTGTTTCTCACCATCTCATTGTAAACCACCAACCCTTCATTATACAAACGCAAAACTGCATGAGCACGAATAAAAATGTTATAGAGAAACGTGGAATGAGGGGAATAAGGAAGAGTCTGACGGAAAAGAGTGTACAAAGTCAGGGGGCTGGCTTGAAAAGCTGCATATCGTAGAATTAAAGCTGCAGAAAGGGAAACAGAGGAAGGAAGTAAACCATGGAGGATGGAAATGGCGTGGGCTTGCTTTGCTTGGTTTAATGACTGCGCAGAAGCACAAATTCGAAGGAGGTGTTTTGGACATTGCCATTGCTGTGAAGTAGAATGGGTGAGTGCAGTATGGATGGTGTATCTGTGCGAGTTCTTCGGAAGTGGGAACCTATGAACTAATCGAAAGATTCTTCCATGTTGAAACATAGATATCTAAGTGCTACCCTCGCCTCCCCGCACCACCACCACCACCGCACCTTTAACCAAAAATTGTTTGTTCGTTTTTTTTTTTTTTTTTTTAAATATTTATATGTAAACTGAGATATGTCTTATTTTTCAAAAAAGTTTTTTAATAAAATATTTTTTTACTTAAAAATTATATATATATTTGGTAGTCAAGAAAACTAAATTAATAAATAATAATCTCACTTATAATCTAAAGAAATCAAGACATCTCCGAGAGTAAAACTATTCAAAATTTCAATATATATATAGGAAAATTAGACATTTTAGTTCCTATTTTATTTTTATTTGGAAGAATTAATCCGTATATTTTTTATTTAACTTTTTTAGTCCTCAAATTAAAATGGATTGGATAAATAGGTCCTTATGACCATATTTTTACATATTTTTTATGTCAAAAGTCACATAATTTGCATGTATAAATTTTTTGAATGGATAAAAATACTCTTATTTAATAGCACACTTGTAAATTGTATAAATTTTGGTATAAAAATAGGAAAAAAAAATATGTCTAGAAGGACTTATTTATCCAATTAATTTTAATTTGAGGACTAAAAAAGTTAAATAAAAAATATATAGACTAATTCTTCCAAATGAAAATAAAATAGGGACTAAAATATCCAATTTTCCTATATAATATATATATTTGGATTGTAAATAAAGGAAAAATGTATTTGCCTCAATAGGGCCAAGTCTGAATCTAGGAAAACTCGTTGCAGGTAAAGCCCAAAAGCTCTTTGAGCCCAAATGACTCCACGTCAAAGTCTGTTCTTCTCTTAGCTCACACTATTAGTGACTCCCTTGGTTTATTCTCGAGGAATGATAATGGAGAATTTGGTGGCGAAATTTCGACTCTGCTTAATTTTCTCAGTGATCTTATCACTCTGCTTCTCTACTCATGTTAGATCGTCGTCTCAGGAGCTTGAAGTCGTCTCCGCCGAACGGAGAGTGAGTTCATCATTTTCTACTAAATAATGTTTTATTGGATTGTATTTACTTTTTCTAGATTTTTGTTCACAATTTTTAGATTATTTATCCTTTCTGTTTCTGTTTTTGATATGTTGTGAGAGACATTGTACACGTGATTATTTGGAGTGAAATTATCTATTAAAAAAAAAAATTAATATTTTGATCTGATGGTGCAGGTTGACTTGAGTTCACAGATTGTTAGGGTTTATTTAACGCTGAAGGTACGAATTTCGGAAACTTCTATTGTATAATATTCTGTTTCTCATGGTGTTTTTCATAGGTTTTAAGATCCTTTGTTATTTTGCTAATATAACGATTTGAACTTGTGTTGTTTCGTTGTTGATTTGCAACTTTACTGGCAGATTGTGTTTTTTAGTCTTCATGTTTTGTAAAGTCTTTGAAAAGTTTAATATCACTGACTTGGCCAAAATGGAGCGTTACTTTGTGTTTAGGTAGGATATGTCATTCAGATTCTATCAAAAACTTAAAAAAAGTTTTGAACTCCTAGGATTAAGAAGCATTTGCCATAATCATATGTTTCAAGATTCTAGAGATTGCTACTTTTGCACGTACACTAGCAATTTGAACATTGAGTAAACCACAGTTTAGGCATTCATGATTCCACCCTCCAATGTGTGTATTGCTTATTGGCATTGCTTCTTGTGGGGAAAAGAAATGGATATCCTGGCTGTTGTAGTTAATCAGTAATCTAACTTTGGTAAAATCAGACACACTATTAAAATACGTTTATTTCATGCTTTCACTTGAAACTACCAGATTTATTTTGCTTATACAGTAGTTAGTGTCCAGGTTGAAAATGCAGGGGCATCTCCAGCTTCAGACATTCTTCTTGCCTTTCCACCCACAGAAGTTGATCATTTAGCATGGATAAAGGCGGGAGCAGTGGTTGGCAAGAAGAAGAAGAAATCATATATACCTCTTCAGGTGAACTCAGGCACCACGCCAGATGGTCCAAATGGAGCTAAATTCTACTCTGTTGGTTTAGTCAGTCCATTAGGCAAAGGTGAATCTGTAACACTAGAAATACTATATGTGGTGACTCATTCTCTTGAGCCTTTTCCTCTAGAGATTAGCCAGTCAGACTCTCAGTTGGTTTACTATCGTGATAGTGCAATAATACTCTCACCATACCCTATTAGGAAACAGGAAACTGTTTTTAGGACACCAAGTAATAAGGTAGAGTCATTCACAACAGTGGAACCAACAGGCCGCTCTGGGACCGAACTAAGATATGGGCCATATGAGAACCGCTCTCCTTACTCATATTCTCCAATATTACTTCATTTTGAGAATAATAATCCATTTGCTGTTGTTGAGGAGCTCGTGCGCGAAATTGAGATATCCCACTGGGGCAATCTTCAGATAACTGAGTACTATAAGTTGGCTCATACTGGTGCTAAACAAAAAGATGGCTTCTCAAGGTTAGTTAATTTTCCATTTTAAAGAACTGTAATTGAGGAACTGAAATTAAAAGATGCTTCTAAATATGAATTGGACAGAATGCTCTGTTTGTGAAAGTTGATAAACAAGGGGTTTATATATGTTCTAATTGTTTATTTCCCTTGGTTGGTCTGGAATTTCTCTCTGCTTACATCCTCATCAGAAGAATCTTCCTTTGTTAGGGTTGAGTACCAATCTAGGCCATCTCTGAGTGGTGTGTCTTCATTTAAGCATCTTGTTGCAGAGCTACCGCCAAGAGTTCATTCTGTCTACTACAGAGACAATATAGGCAATATCTCATCATCTCGTTTGCGTGTGGGTTCCAAGAAGGTACTTCTCTTGCCTTTCTCTATTCTCCCATCTCTATTCTTGAGGATTGAGCTAAAGCTTCCTTTTTGGCAACAAATAGTATAAAATTGACCTTGATCAAGAAAAATCAAAATGAATGCATTTCAAAATGTGAAATATAGTATGTTGAGGTCTACTATATCTAAGCTATAAGTATAGGTCTCAATAGGCTAAAAGGGGAAATTGTAGAAATGATGAGTAATTTTAGTTTTTATCACACATCAGGAGGGGTGATATGTTCTTTTTGTGTGTATTGGAGGTATGTTCCTTTACTTTTTATTTGTTTTATTCTATTTTTTAGTTTAAATACATTCAGTAGATTCTCTTTTGCAAATAAAATGTAGCTAGCTCATCAAGGATGCCAGGTCAACAAAATTGTTCCTTGGCAAGTAATAGGATTGTGAATAGTTCCTTCATACTCTATTTTTTGATCTGCAGTTCTTGGGATTTTTAGATGTTAAAACATTCATATAATCCAGTATTCTTGATTTTATTATGTGGCAAGTGACTTTGCTTCTTATGGATCTTTCATTTCTTTTGCAGTCAGAGTTGTTAATAGAGCCAAGATATCCTCTATTTGGGGGCTGGAAAGCAACATTTATTATTGGATACGGTGTTCCAGTACAGGATTTCCTATTTGAGTCAGCCGATGGTGCCCGCTACCTCAATTACAGTTTTGCATGTCCTCTTGCTGAGACTGTTGTTGACAAGCTGACCATTAAAGTACGTAAGAATGTTCATGTCTTTGGTTAAATTCCAGATATTTCTTTCTGTGTGTGTCTGCTGAACTTTTGCTATAGTGTATGAGTAATGATGATCTCATATTCAGGTGGTACTGCCTGAGGGATCAAAAGAGCCTTCAGTGGTTGTTCCTTTCCAAGTGAAACAAAGTCTGGAGGTAATGACTTAGTACCATATCAACGTTTTTTGTCCCACAGGATGTAACTATACTTGGGAATATATGTGATCAAGTATGTCCTCTTAACCTGCTGCTTCGTGAAACTGTAGTGTGTAGGTAAAGGGATGTTCTTGTCTACTTCCTGTTTATTTTGCTCTTGAAGTAATCACGAATGGTGGTCTTGTCTAGACCGAGCATATTATGCATTGCTTCATTATATAAAGAATTTTCTGAGGGAAAACAAAAATTACTGAGTAGCAAAATGCTGTCTTGAAGAATCGGTCCTGTTTCATCTAATAGTGGTTATGTATAGCATTTTGTTAACAGTAGAGAAATAGTTGGATGTTCTTTCTCATTCCAGAAGTGTTATGACAAATTTCTTTTGCTTACTGCACTGACTATACATGTCAATCATTATGTGAGTGAGATCGGTATTTTCATTATGGATTAATATCGTGAGAAAAGGGTCAATTGATAAATCTGCAAGAGCTGTTCAGCTAAGTGTTGTCTTGAGCTGTGCTCAATTGATTTTCATTTTTTTTTTTTTTTATTTTAGCTTTAGAAAAGCTTAGAAAGTCTGTTTTTGTGGGGTTAGCTTCCTAAAAACGACTTTTGTTTTTCATAATGTTCAAAATATATATTTTTATAAAATTTTCAAGAACAGTTTTTGTGAAAACACCCATATTTTACTAAATAATGCTTTTGATATTTCCATTAGGATTGTTGGCTTTTAACAAATAAAGCATCATTTAAAATCATCTTTGCAGAAGAAGTACTCATATCTTGATGTCATTGGAAGGACTGTGGTTGTTTTGGAGAAGAGAAATGTGGTTCCCGAGCATAACTCTGCTTTTCAGGTGATTTCTTAGTATTATGCATGCTATATATTCTGCCTCCTGTTTACCATTTTTCTTGAAGCAATGTCAGAGTCAAATTCCCTCGGGCTAACCTTGTGTAGGATTTCCAAAACTAGATTGTAAATTGTGGGGGTGCCCTGAGAATCCTTGTTTGGTTTTGAAGTTAGGTTGATGCACAAAAACCATATAATTTTAATATCGTGGACATATTTGAATTGTGATCTTTCTTTCCTTGTGGGTTAACATCAATGTACATGTTCCCTTGCTGCTGTATCAATATTGTCTCTTTCATACTTTGAACTTTGCTTTTTTAAATCAAATATTTATTTTTCAGGTCAACTACAAGTTCAATCAAATTTTTATGCTTGCGGAGCCATTGATGTTAACTTCGGCCTTCTTCCTTTTCTTCATAGCTTGCATTGCTTACCTGCATATGGATCTCTCTATAAGCAAATGAGGGTAATGGGATAATAGTTAATGTCACTAAATTTAATCAATAGCCTATATTGATTAAATTTAAATTATTTGCTATATTGACATCTCTCTGATATTTGCTTTCTTGGTTGCTCAACTCAGTAATCACCTTGCCTGCATGCTTAATGAGTAGCAGTAACAGAAGAAGCTATCGGCAAAATGTAGAAGACATTTTTGGAGTTGTTAATGAAGTCTAAATCTTATCCCTGCTGTTTTTTTTTTTTTCTCCTTTTTTACCCTATCCATTAAAATCAAAAAGTAGCTGTACCTGCTTGATATACTTAATGTACACCATAGCCAATATGAAGATGCAAAACAGAGCCTTTTTATTTGAGTGCAATTTGCAGTTTCTGTAAAAGGAAAAAAGGAATGTACGGGGTTTAATAGGGTTTAGACTACTTAGAATATGTGTCATTAAGCAATCCCCTCCTTCCATCAAATTTTTTGTTCGATTGGCATCGAGACTTATAAACAAAAACTTTAGTGGCTCTTACTTTTCATGTTCTTCATCATCTAAGAATATTTGGAAGCTGATATGCAGGTGGCTGGTTACGTTTTAAAATTAGTTACATCATATCAATATTATCTTCTTCTTTTCAAATGACTTAACGTGAAATTATAAAGCAGTTATATCAGTTTACCGCTTTGACGGGGTAAATGCTGATGTCTGTACAATTGGTTTGAGCATGAACTCACTTCATCTTACTAGGAAAATGAAGACAATAGTAAGATACCAGGTTTATCATAATATGTTCAGTTGTCACCTTCACTTCTTAATCGGATTGGGGAAGATATAAAAACTGTATTTGTACACTTTTCTCTTCATTATTTGTGTAAGTTCGTTGCGTCAGAAATTGGAGTTCATGAACACAATTGGCTTCAATCTACCTTTAACTCTCCTGTAGATCAGAAAGAAGTGTAACATGCAAGGGGGGCTCTTGCATTATTGGTGAGATGTCAATTTTAGTGGAATCAAAAGGCTAAGCTAAGATATTATATATTCAGGATTATTTGGGTTCTATTTTTTTATTTTTATTTTTTTCATTTTCTTAGTTTTTAATTCTTAATATTTAACTTTTTGGATTTTTTGTATGTTAAGTCTTTTGAAAAGAGTAATATAGTGATTCGGCTTCTAACAAAAAAAAAAAAAAAAAAAAAAAAACAAAGAAAGAAAGATATTCAAAGGGTTAAATGTTGAAGATTAAAATCATCAATTTTCCTCAATATATATATGTATAGTATACTATGCATACTTAGAGTTCTTATCCAAGAAACTAGAGTTTTGTAGTTGAGCCTGTCAAAAATTGCTAGCTTAGCGTGCTGAAATTGAGTTAGGAGTAGTTTTTGGATTGTATTGTAGTTAAGTACTTGGTTTTGCATTCTGCTTTAATGTGCAAACCATTGGTTTTTGTTGCGTGAGAAGCACCAAATTTCGATTTTAGTTGGAGTTGTATTTTTTGTTGCCCACACAATTGAATTGCCATTTGGTCCAAGTCCAGATACTGAGGAAATATTATTGCCGTTGAACTTAGCTATTGTAATAACTAATAAGTGGTGGTTGTTGATTCAATTCTCTCTAGAAAATAATAATTCGGTAGTTTTGTGTTCTCATTTAGATAGCACCTGTGTGAAAGGGACATCTCGATATTTTTCGTAAGTTTATGGACAATATTGACCTCTTAACTGCTATACAATAAAAATTAATATTAAAATATTGTCAAATATTACTAAGTTTTATATATATATATGCATTGGGACTATGTAAAATAGTAATCATGTGTATTGAAAACACTTGGATTTATTTTTGTATTATAAATCAAATCATACACATATTTATCTTGAAATTATGAATTTATATGTACGAGAGTAGCACGTCCAATTTGGAGTTTTGCGAAGGAAGTTAGTTGAATTGTTCCATCATTTATTAAAAAATAAAATTAGACAAACATGTTTGTATAAATTGCACCTGTCTAGTTAGTTCATTTGCCTCCCCTAGTACAAAGCGTGTAGTAAGTAGCATACGAATTACAACCTGCAAAAACTTCGGTAGGATTATAAATTGATTGCATGCATACGTGTATATATATATATATATATATATTATATGTATGTGTGGTTTTATGACACCTAACAAACTTAGGTAAATATCAATTATCTGAACAGATTTTTACCTATTTTGAAAGTTGAAAGTTTGACATTTTATTAATGATTTATTATCTAAAAAATTTTAATATTCTTTAAATAAGTGAATTTTGTCCATAAAAAAAAAAAAAAAAAGGGTGTCGGGGGTAAAGAAAAAGGACTTTGAACTCGTCGGATTTCTTCTTGTTTTATGTATTATGCTATGTAATAGACCCTATATTCGGGTTCCATTAATCCAAAGTCAGATTAGATATTTCTTTTAGAAGCATATATATATATATACAAAGACTCAAAACTTTTTGAAATAATTATTTTTTTTTTTTTTTGGTATTATGTGTGGTATTATTAGTGCCGTCAGATCTGGAGACAAATTGGCCACTCCATAAAAGATGGCATTGATCTCCAAAATTTCAATTTGCATGTTCATTTCATAGTTTGTCTGTCTTTTTGTTTACAAAGCATGATCATCTTATGATCAAATTACACTTTTAGTTTCCCTTGAAACTTTGCAATGTCAACGTTGATTTTGTCTTACATTACACAAGTTTTTAACCCAATCTTGACCACTTAAATCCTTGTTTACATCAACCAATTTTGAGGTTTTACCATTTTTAATGTCAAATTATAAATCTATTTAAACTTTTAAAAAACTTTATCACTTAAAAATTTATTTTAATTTAACCATTTATTATAAAATTGAGCCTTTAATTCTTCTACACGACTACTATTTATATATTGTTATTTATTTATCAAATTACTTCTTCTTTTTTTCAACTTTAATTTTAATTGAAAGTCAAATAAATCCTTAGTGGAAAGAAATAAAAATAAATGTGAGAATAGTTTAACTAAAAAAGTTGGCTTTTTAATATGTATAAATTTGATTAAATAAAACAAATAATTTCAAATTGCAAAATATTTGATTGAATGGGAAAAATGAATTGGGTGGGAGGGACAGGGAGTGATATTTAAAAGAGAATTAAAGTAGTAAGGCATAGATGGTGGTGAGAAGAAGGAATTCAAGCAAATTAGAACAGATTAGATTAGGTTAGGCTAGGTTTTGGTAAAAAAAAAAAATAATAATAATAATAATAAAAGATGGAACCCCAAGATTGAACTAATTAGATATATATATATATATATATATAGAGAGAGAGAGAGAGAGTACAATCAAGTTAGGCAGTGGAAAAACAAGAATGCTACAAAAGTGTATAATAGGATGGATGCATTTAATGATTCTACCTTCCAAATGGGGGATTATTAGTAGCTTTTAGGCATGTTCTTACAAAATCATACTCTTTGCCCCCACCCCCACCCCCACCCCCCTGCTTATTTTACTTCTCATATCCCCTTTAAGGAAAATATTATAATTAAAAAGACTATAAAAAAAAAAAAAAAAAATCACTAGGTTTCCAATTCTTCGTTCTCTCTAATTACATCCTATGAACAATAAATCACTAGGTTTATGGTCCATTGATCCTCACGGATCCATTTTTTTTTTTTTTTTAAATATATATATATATATATATATATATTGTTGTAAAAACATAAGTTTTGATAATTTGATTAATTGTTTTAATTATTTTGTTAAGTTTTAAATATAATTGTCTAAATAAAATCTAAGTTTATTAGAATTATTTGAATATAAAGAAATTTTATTTATAATAACTATCGCTATCATATATTGAATTCATAATTTTTTTTTTTTTATAATAAGAGTAATGTAATATATTTTTTTAATATTAGTTTTTAAAAAATTTTGATAATAAAATGTATCAATTGATAGCAAACTCAGTCATAATCTACGCACTCATGAATTCGAGGCACATTAAATATGAAATAAACCTCATATTTTCAAACCAAAAAAAAAGAAATCTTTGAAAAATTTAGGCATAATGAAGGGTCACCAAGAGATCAGGCTACTACTTGGCCTAATCTAACATTTTTATGAGGCTGGCCTTTGTATATATATATATATATATTTTTCCACCATTCCTATAAATTAAATTCATCATTAATGTCAATTAGTATATTCTTATTTTGTTTCAATTCATTAATTTTTCACAACTTGAGGTGTCATTTGTTCACCGTCTAATCAAATTGAGGATACTAAGTTGTAATATATATTTTATGATTAAAAGTACTTGTCAATATTTTAAATTTTGGATTTGATAATTAGTTAATTAAGAATATTATACTTTTTTGAGAAGACATTAAGATTGATTGATGTGCTTTTTAAAACTATAAACAAATACTTAATTCAGTTTTATATGGGCAATGGTCTCTCTCACCGTCACTTAATTAGATCTGCTCAATTGGCAAATTGGCAATTGGCATGACTAATGAAGTCACTAAAGGAAACAAAATGGTTAATTATTGTGGTTTGACCAATTAGATCAACTACCAATTGGTTAATTTTATTTATGAAAAATTAGTGGATTTGGTTCATACTATTAAT
>JAXGGT010000001.1:11345004-11361135 GCA_035583425.1 Marsdenia floribunda
AAATATTATAACTTATTATAATAATATAAATTATATTATAAGTCATTTAAATATAAATATTCAATTTAAAATAATTACATTAATTTTTTAAAAGAAAAAATAAAATTTTAGATAGGATATATTCGATTCGGATCCAAGACCTGATAAGGTCGAATATGAATATAAATTTTATGAAATCGATGAGTATTGAATAGGGTACGAATCCAAATTTTTTTTTTCAAATTCAAATACAAAACTAGTAATTTCATACCCGATTAAACTAGTACTTTTATTTTATTTTATTTTGAGGCGGTCCCGCACCTATCTCAAGAAAATGAAAAAAAAAAAAAAAAAAAACAGAAGTTTACTGCTCTGTTCTTACACATGTTTTGTTGTTTTATACCTGGAATATCCGCAGCTCCTTTTGTTGTCATCTAACAGTGAAGCCCAAATATGCCACCTAATCTCCTCTGCCTACCACTTTTCCCTTTGTCCCCTTGAAGAATATCTCCAAGTGCTTCCTCTATTTCTCCGTTCAACTCTTCGATCCTCTCATTCATCTTATTCTTCTTCTTCTTCTTTCTTTGGTCGACTGAGTTCGTATCAATCTCGCACATTTTGTCTTTTGGTTCTTCAATGATGGCAGGTAATGCTCTACCGATTTTTTTTTTTTTTTTTTTTTTTTGGCCTTTTGACCTTTGATTCTTGTGTTTTCGTTGCTCAGTCTGTTTCTGGGCAAGGCTGTTTTCTTGTGTATATTTCTTGGTTAATCTGATATCAAAGATTCCTGATGTTACGTCTTGTAATTGCTCTTTTCTTTTTTTTTTCTTGGTGAGGAGTTTTGGATTTTTGCAGTTTGACTGGGATTATGCTGATTTTGGGAATTGTTGTGTCTTGATTTCTATGCAAATGTGATGGTTTATGATCTTGTTAGTCTCTTTTATGGAAATTTGCATCCTCGATACTAGCACATGTAGTTGCGTTGTTTCCTTAATTGATTTCTCGTGTTTGCAGCAACTGATCTTCCCAATTGAGTTTTCAGGGTTCATCCCTACACTTCTAGTTATGCTTTCTTTCTGGGATTGAGGATAGGATTAGGGAAAACATTTTGACTGGGTTAACAAGCTGTCTGTCAAGCTTGCACTAGTTTTGCTTGGGCTGGTTTTGGGTGAAATAATTAGACTTTAACATGATAATGGCAATTTTGTCTCATACAAGAGACCTTTCAACATATTTTATTAGACTCCTGTCAATGAAATGTCTAATAGTATTGTGAATCTTTAATTCTCATGCAGCAATGTCAGGGAAGATTGCCCAACATGTCCTGGTAGCCCAGTGCTGCCAGCAGAATAAGCATTTCAGCACCCATTATCGACGAGACTATTGTAACCTTAATAGGCGCAACTTCCCTCCATTTCAGGGAGGGAATTTGGCATGGAGTGGCATCCCCACCATGCAGTTGCGCTCCTTGTCAAAACATAACCGAGTAATTGTTTTCTGCAATGGTCTGTTCTAGACTCTCATTATTCAGGTTGATATCCATCAGTCATGTGAATATTAAGAATTTAGAAATACTTCTACTAAGTTTTGCCAACATTGTTTCTTTTTTTCTTTTTGGAAATAACTTCTGGATAATATGGTTTTTGTTGCTGATATTGCTTATACTATTCTTTTTAAGCATTCCATTCTTTTGAAAATGAAGTCATATTTTATCATGCATAGCAATGCTTACTGAGAGTTTTCTTGCAGCTGCTCCGTCTACTGCAGCAACACCATCCATTGAGAAAAGTGATTTTCTTAAACTACAGAATGGCAGGTACTTATTTTCATTTTTGCTAATTTACTTATACTTCTAGTAGAGATGTCAGTATGATGTGAATGGAAGATAGGTGCGGTACTCTAGATTCTAAGCATTTTACATCTTCTTTCGAAGATAAAAAGTATGCTATAGAGCTAGTTAAATTTCTAGGAACATGTTCAACAGGCGCATTGAGATAGTTTAGCTGGCATTTGTTTATGCAGTGACATCCGGGGGGTTGCTGTTGCTGGTGTTGAGGGAGAACCTGTTACCCTCACTGAACCAGTTACAGAATCTATAGCTGCTGCATTTGCAGCGTGGTTGCAGGAAAGAAAGAAACCTGATGCAACCAGGCCATTGAAAGTTTCCATTGGTCACGATTCCCGGATATCTGCCCAGAAGTTGCAGGTATACTGATCTTTAGAGTGACTATAACCATGGATGGTATGGAAAAACATCATTTTGTGTTTATGTGTAGCCGTCAATTGTTCTTTCTTGCTTGAGTCTGCTGCAATGCTGGTGACATGTGTGGCACAGGATTTATGTGTTTATTTGAAGCTATATTCTGTTTGGAGAGAATTTGGAAAATGGTTGTTCATGGGGATGGGAGGATGATAGTATGTAATAGGAAAAAAATGAGTCCTAGAATAAGGACTTCTAGAGAGATAGAGAGCATTGCAGGAGTGGGACTTGTACTTTTTAAGGCAATGGGTGGTTAACTTTTGGCTTATAGTTTAAAGAAACTGGCCTAGAATTCAACCCCATGATTTTAGTGCTTGTTTGGGTATGTAAGTTATAGCTAGAATAGCTATGATTTTTATTGTTTCAGCATAGTGTGTAGCAGTCACTTATTTCCCCATTTTATTGCATCTCTTAAATTTATTTTCTTCTCCTTTACAGATATACAGCCATTGGGATTGGGGGGGGGGGGGGGAGATCTCACTTCTAGTCAATAAATTTACATTTTTTTATGATTTCTCCTCTTATTTGGTGATGTGATTTTTATCTGTCTTAGGGAATTTGTAGTGGAAAACATTTCACCTTGTTCCTTAATACCAAGGTTCCTTGGGTTTACTTATGGACACTATTAATTGCTGCAATATTTTCTGGATACGTTTTTTATGTGTTCAGTATTTGTTTCAGTCAGTTATCATAATATAATATCCAATTCTCATGGTAACTAACACTTTGTACATTCAACTTCCAGGATGCTGTTTCTCGTGGACTTGCTCATGCAGGGCTTCATGTGATTCAATATGGGTTTGTAATACTTTATGTAGCATTCTTGTTTTGGTTGTTCGGCTGCAGATTTACATATCTCTTTGAGGTGCATCCTGGGTTTATTGTGAATGATTTCATTTATGAGGTATCCAGTCGACATATTGGTTACTGTGAATGTACCTGTAATAATTGTCGTACTCAAATAATTTTTAATAGAATTACAATGAAAAGGTAATGTCCCGAAGTGCTTTTCCAATGTCTCGTGTTGTTTCTATTTCGTGTGGATTATGTGGTTTAAAGATACCAAAATTTGCACATTGGTAGCCAAGACTTGCATCCTTATTATCTTGATCCTTTTGAAGTTTGACCTCACTCCCAGATTTTCACTTCCAGTTGCAGTTGTGACTAATTTCTATTGGCAATAGATATCTTTTCATTCATAGCCAACTACTATATTTTGCAAGAACATCCTAAACTTAGCCATCTATTCTTAAGCATAGTACAATCACGTCATCTCCAGCCTCCTCTTTATTTCTCTATTGCTTATATTCTATTTTACATGCGGATCAAATAAAAATATATAAATCCTTGCATATGGAGGGAGCTTGATGCCTATCCAGATCTGAGGGTTGCTTCTTATTCAAATTCTTGAGCCAGTTTTCCTGAGTAGGTCTATGATTTAGGGACCATAATTATTGACTAATATTTTATTAAGTATGTATGTATCTGGAGGTGCAAAATATTGTGAAAAAAATCTTGTTTGTCCCGTGAACTTAATTTGGAAAGTGCTGTGTTTTAGTTGTGAAGAAATTTGAGAGGTCTTACATTCAAGTCCAACCTTAGCTGAATTTTTATCCATGTTAGTACCCTGACAGTTTAAGGAAAAAATAGAGAATTATTTAGGATTAGGATGGAACTAAAATGAGGCCATTCCTTTTTCTTTAGCTGTTCTTTTATCCAGTAGGAAAGAAAGTGCACTAGCTATTTCAGGTTCAGAGGCAGATTTGAATAGTGCTGATAATAATGGCTCTTTTTTGTAGATTGGCATCCACACCAGCAATGTTCAACAGCACTATTACTGAAAATGAGGAATTCCTGTGTCCGTCGGATGGATCCATAATGATAACAGGTGATTAAGTTATTTTTTTATTTGTAATGACATTGTTATGCGGTCAGAGTGGCCTAACTAATCGTTTGGGAAGGCTACATGTGGAAATCTCTTAGGGAGCTGATTAGAGATGTCAATTTTCTCGAAGTTGAAGATACTAACTTCTAATGATTACTTCTATAAGTTTCTGTGTTTTAGCTTTATATTTGACCAGAGATGGTATATATGATTATTACTTGTCTGTGTACAGCAAGCCATCTTCCCTACAACAGGAATGGTTTCAAATTCTTTACAAATGCTGGAGGGTTAGGGAAAGCTGACATAAAAGACATCTTGGAGCGTGCTGCAAATATACACAAAACATTTACAGATGAAGAGCTGAGGAACACAGAACAGCAAGCTTCTCAAACTATCAAAAGAGTGGACTACATGGCCATCTACACATTTAATCTTGTAGAAGCTGTTCGCAAAGCTGCTGGAAATATAGGTAAAGAGTTCTTGTTCCCATGCGAGACAGCTTTGGGGGAAGCTAAACAAAGATTAATGTTCCCTCCCTCATGATTTTACAAACTATATTAATTGTTATTCACTTCCATTAAACTAGTTTTCTGACTCCAAAATTACTTTTATAGATTCTCTCTAATCAACCAAAAGAATTTCTTAATCCTGTAAACATGACCTTTTCATGCCTATTATTACAGTCCTGATTCTTGCTTACTCATTTAATTCTTTTCAAATGTCAGAGAAGCCACTGGAAGGACTGCATATTGTAGTTGATGCTGGTAATGGTGCAGGAGGCTTTTTTGCTGTGAGTTTCAGTTGCTACGCAGCATCTTATATGCGTTTTTTTACCACTTCTCCTTGCATGATTTCCCTTCTGAACAATAGAGAGAAAGGACATGAATAGAAGTGATTATTTTGTGGAGGATATATTGTACTTTCATACAGATGTCACACAATGTAGTTGTACATTCTTGACGGAATGGAATACCCTTTTGTTTGACCTATGTTATTTGGGAACTGGTCTTGAATATTCTATCTTATCTCGTTTTTGCTTGAACCAAGTATCCTCAGTAAAAAGACTCATCCTTCATTTACTAGCTGCATATATTCTGCAAATTCTCAGAACTGACTTTTTAATTACCTTGTTTATAGTCATTTTTAACTTCCCTAGGCCTCCATTGCACAAAGAATCCATTTTTTCCATTTAATTGACATCTGTTTATCATCAGGGAAAAGTGCTTGAGCCTCTTGGAGCTATTACTTCTGGCAGCCAGTTTTTGGAACCAGATGGTAAAATTTAACTCTCATTTTGCTCAACTTTTAATTGATTTAATGCAGATTGATAATATTAATTTTTTGTTCCAGGCATGTTTCCTAATCATATTCCCAACCCAGAGGATAAGGTAGCAATGAAAGCTATCACACAGGCTGTCCTTGATAACAGGGCTGATTTAGGTATCATCTTTGATACTGATGTTGACAGGTGATGTTTTAATTGTGGTCACTACACCAAGTTGTTTTTTTTAGTTCTCAGTGTTGCTAACTATCATTTGATTTTTGGTCAGATCTGCTGCAGTAGATTCATCAGGCTGTGAGTTTAACCGAAACCGTTTGATTGCTTTAATGTCTGCTATTGTCCTAGAGGAGGTAAATTCTTTAAACTCTAGTGGAATTGATGTATTTGAACTGAATATGACTTGTCTTTGTACTTTGTTTTTTAAACTAGCATCCAGGAACAACTATTGTCACAGATAGTGTGACTTCAGATGGGCTGACATCATTTATCGAAAACAAATTAGGTGAGAGAAATAAATAATTTCCTGTCTTTTCTTATCGATATAGAGGTGCTCATATAGTTGATTTAAATGCAGGAGGAAAGCATCACCGATTTAAAAGAGGCTACAAAAATGTCATTGATGAGGCAATTCGTTTGGTATGTTCGAACACCTGTTAAACTGGTTTTTCATCTACAATCTTATTCTGTTAGAGAGGACTCTAATTACATAATTTAGCAATGCAACACTCTCCTTGATTCTAGACTACACATGTTGTTAAGGGCCCAACAATTGCTCTATTGTTATTTGAATTAATATTTTGGATGAGAAAAAAATGCTTTTAAATTTTGGTGGAAAAAATATGCTTATTTTTTTGAATTTGAAATTTCTCTAGTCGATTATGAGGATAAATAATAATTAAACATTTACTTTTAATAAGCTTTAAATTTAGTCTAGTTTTTAAAAATTGCTTTTTCCCTCTAAAAAAAAAAAAAAAAAAACTGGCCAAATGTATCTATGGTAGTTGGCGATTACAATTTCTGTACATAGGACCTCTTTTGTAACTCGACAAGTTGCCACCTTATCTAAACCTTGGAATGGTAATTTACATGTTTAAATACTCTAGCATTAATGTATACAAATGACTATGATTTGTTGGTAACATGTATATATATATCCGATATAGATTTTGTAGTATTAATTTCCTTTTTCCCTTTTTTCTTCTTCTTTAATATCTTATTTTAAATTTTAATTTGGAATGAAATTTATGTGTATACTGAACTATATACAGAACTCTGCTGGTGAGGAGTCACATTTGGCCATAGAAACCAGTGGGCATGGAGCTCTTAAGGAAAATCACTGGCTTGATGATGGTGCATACCTTATGGTAAACTTTTCTTTACCCTACCCCGTTCCCAAAGTTATTTTCTTTCTGGATTATTTACCCCATTTTCAAGTCTTCAGCAAATATGATTATTCATACAGAAAAGCAATCATGATTTTCTAGCATCTCCTTTCTGCAGGCAGTGAACAAAAATGTTTAGGTTTGTAATACATTTTCTTTGCTGACACTCCATGGCCTGCCCCCTCTTGGCCAACTAAATCCCTTTTCCCATATGTATCTACTTACAGGTTAAGCTTTTGAATAAGCTTGCAGCAGCCAAAGCTACTGGAAAAAGTGGTGGTAGTAAAGTTCTGAATGACTTAGTAGAAGGTCTTGAGGAACCTGCATTTGCTGTTGAGTTGAGATTAAAGATTGATCAGAATCATGCAGATCTTAAAGGAGGGTATGACACCATATTTGGTTCTACTTTGAATAAGTTTGAATTCTAACATTAATTAACAATAATACACGAGCCAAGGTTGTTCAGTAAAAGTACCCTTTGCTAGGTTATAGTTCTTTCTCATATTTCTCGTGCTTTACCTAGTGACGTACCATCTTTTATTTTGCATCCAGGTCTTTTCGGGATTATGGAGAGGCGGTGATAAAAAAGTTAGAGAACACAGTTGACTCAGACACACAGCTTCTGAAAGCCCCTGTTAATTATGAAGGCGTAAGTGCTGTAGTCTTTATTTGAAACTATACATTATGAATGCAGGAACTTTCAAATATTTGGCATGTTATAGAAAAGGGATAAGTAAATCAGGTTAATTTTGCAAGAATTTAACTAGTTTGCATGCCCGCTAATTGGTACAGTACAATTGTTCTGTAGATATTGCTGTGAACCTGCCACCATAAAACTAATTCTATTAGGAATATCAGATTTGCATTTCTAGTTTTGCTGGTTATAATTCTTACTGGTCCATGCTTGACAATAAAATGAAGTATATGTTTATGGCAATATAGTTGAACTGGAACTTAATCTTGTAGTTCTAGAGCCAAACTGACAAACATGGATTACGGCCCTATTGTTGTCATCCTTGAATGAAAGGTAGAAAAGCAAATGCATAACAAAGTAAAAGTTTTAGGTTGTTGAACATCTGAACATGTTCTTTTTTAATTGAACCATGTCTAAAATGATCCAGGTCCTTTATTTAACGAATATCTGCTTGTGAACCTTAATCTAATATTAGGTGAAAATGAAATTAGTGGGGTTGGGTTTTACAATGGATGTAAAGGATTTTGTTCCACTTGGTTCTCTGGTCCCAAAACTTGTTTACAAAGAGCTGTAGCCTTAAAGGATTGGGCACGTAGGACAAATTTTTTTTGTTACATAATCAAGAAATTAAGCTCTTTGAAGAACATTAGGCATAAGATCTATATGATATCATTTGCATCAGTGATGCTTGTAGACTTTCATATCTTGTTTTACATCATAGTGTTCATGCTCACATTGACCTAATGGCTGATGGATATGCATGTTTTTTATTCTTTAAATATGCATGTGTTTTGCAACGGCATGGACCAAACTTCAGACTTGGTTATCCCTTAGTTATTCAAGTGTTGGAACTTTATGATTCCTTTTTTATATTGCATCTGCATATTGAGAATCTAATAGTGTCATGTTCAGACAGTGTAATCAAGTGTCCAGCTTTGTTTCGCTATTTGATTGACATTTACATCTTCCATATAACTTTTGAACACTGAACTTTCTACAACAGGTAAGAGTTTCTGGACATGGCGGTTGGTTCCTTCTTAGACTCTCACTTCATGACCCAGTTTTGCCCCTCAATATTGAGGTAGACATTTTCTTGGCCGCTTCTTGGGCTTAGTGCCAATTGTGAAGTATCACATCTGATTTTGAACATTAATATTGTAGGCATCTAGCAAAGAAGATGCAGTGAAACTTGGCCTTGCTGTTCTCGATTCCATTCAAGAGTTTCATGCACTTGATAAATCTGCATTAGACAAATTTGTCAAAGCATAAGGAGTTTTCTATCTGTCTTGTTGCCCTTGCTTTCAGTGTATTACCTTCTTATTCACCAGTGACCTGTGGGGCCAAAAGTCGCTAATTACCTTGATCGTCCCTTTCGTGAACCATGGATGCTGCTGAGTGTTGTTCTATCCGATTATAGAAATGAAAGCTGATACGCGCAGAGGTTACTGCTATGCTTTCCTCTTTCGTTGAGGCCATATACTTTAGTTCAATATAATACTATTGCAGTTTTGGCAGTTTACACTGACACGAGTCTTTTTACCTTCAGCTATCCTGCTTGTTTACCAGGACATGCTGCAAAAATGTTCATATTTGAGATGCAAAATAATTGAATATAATGGATCAGGCTTATTGTTCTTTCAATA
The DNA here is from genome assembly GCA_035583425.1 of Marsdenia floribunda. NCBI lineage: Eukaryota > Viridiplantae > Streptophyta > Magnoliopsida > Gentianales > Apocynaceae > Marsdenia > Marsdenia floribunda. The sequence goes on from JAXGGT010000001.1 coordinate 11,354,130, forward strand.
TCTACCAAAATTAGAGAAAGAAAAAGAGGGGGGAAATGGCTTGTTCTTGCAATTGGTCAATTTATATGTTTAATTCATCATTACCATATTATTTTTGTTATTGAAGTAGTTAGTAATGGGGTTTTATGCTGTAAGATGTAAATCCCTTAAATTAAGAATTGATGTTTGAAGGTTCTATTGAGATTGTTCATAGAATTAATGATTAAAGGTTACAAACTTATTTGCCAACAAGTTGTAATAATACAACAAACTTGTATTTGCATCAAGAGCTTTCAACCTTTCCATATTTTACAGATACTGATCTTCCATTGTTTTGCTTGGTGCATACATAGAACATCCATCATCCTACAAGAGAGAAAGCAAGTGAATCCGGGGTTGAAAATGATAGGTTACTGATAAAATACTTCATAAAAATAGGGTAGAAATTGAATACCAGCTTACAATTTCAGAAATCAGGGGTGCAAAAGAAAACGACTTGATAAGTCTACGAGTGAGATTCACTCAATTGAAAAAAACTCCACCACACAATTCTTATCAAAAGGAAAGGAAGGCTAGAACCAACTATATCATTCACTTTGTTAATTATGTGATGATAAAAGATCCCAAGGGAAGAATTACAATTTTGGAGCTGCTGGCTGAGCAGGGTGCTCCTTAACCATGACAATACAGGGCAAAGCTAACTGCATAGTTTTTACATCTCAAACCAGAATAATAACAGTAGTGATGCATTCTCTGCAGTTTGCCTTGAATAATACACTACACACACATATATACAAGTAGCAATTGACCAATTTTTCTTGGTAATGAATAGTAGAAGTGGAAACTAATCCAGGAGCTCGTTTTAGGGGATTTCACTCATTTGAGGAGCTTCAGCATGAAGTTGAACTCAACATCTGGTGATGTTCTAGGCTGAGGCCAGTTTGCACCTACAGGCACTTTAACACATTTAAAACCCTGTCCTCTGTACAACCTTGCAGCCCCAGGGTTGCTAAGGTCACAATGCAAGGCGATGGCACGACATCCCCAGCTTTTTGCTTGAGCCTCTGCTTTTGCTATTAGCCTTTTTCCTATTCCTTTTCTTCGGTATCTTTCCCGTACTGCGACATTTGATATGTAGGCAATACCTTTTCTGATGGAAGAAAAAACAGATTAGATCATTTTCTGAGACTTTAGAAAACCATATGACAATTGAATCAGTGATAATTTTGGATCATTCTTCTTCAACCCACATTTGTCATTAGATCAGGATTGATTAGTCTAATCAGGATAGAAATAAAAACATGAAATGAAAACTGAACCTTTCATTTAGAGTATAACATGAATGCAGTAACCAATAATGCATTTTGTCTCTTTATTGAAACCTTTTTAAACAAAACAACTTCATATAGAAAGATCATTGGAATGCTTCTTCATGCACCTTGCCAACAGTTTGATAACTATGTAAATGAACCGAATGACCCCCAGGAAATCCCAATTTCATACTCTTTTCTCTCAGCAGAGTAAAAGAATGTTTTACTATCATCATTATCTTCTTCATAATTTTTTCTTTATGGCTATTGCAACAAAGACCTAAAAGATAACAAGTTTAGATTTCCCTTTTACCCCTTGACCAAGATGGCCTATGCTCAGAAACTATTTTTATTTGTCATTTATCCCTGACAGAGACAGCTGATGCTCCATAAAAATTGTCATTAATTTTCAAATGTCCTCGTTGAGCAAATATGCATTGGTACCAAGCTGTTAATCAAGATTCGAGCACCCAATATTTTACACTAGAACAGAAATTCAGTATTCATTTCATTTCCTCTCCCATTAGGCAACATAAAACATTACAATCAGTCTAAGAGCTCAAATCTTATATTGGCCAACAAAATTCTACTCTAGATCATCCAAATGTGTCACAGTACATACCTACAATTTGGTCTATTGAGCAATCAATTACCAACTTAAAACTATATTATCCAGAATGGCCTGGGTAAATGGCATTATATCAGTAAATATCTAATTCTTTGCCGCAATTTATGCTTTGTGAAAGTCAAAATTACATGAAACAATCGTATGAGAGGTACAAACTCAAACTAACCTTCTCTGGCGTAAGGGTCCTTTTCTTGGAAGAAAATCAGCCACAGTATCTACAGTCAGTATCCCAGCCACATATCCCTTATTTAGACTAAATTTTCCATCAAAGCCAACTTTGAATTCCTTATCCCAGCAGAGGAATGGATCATCAGTGGGATTGCCAATGACAGCAACTAAACAAGTTCTTCGGCAGCCACTAGGTACAGAGAATCCAAATAGCATTCCAATCAGCCGGTCAATTCTCAAGGCAAAATCCAGAGGGAAAGAATATTCAGGGAAGAAGGAACTACAGTGTGTCTCAACAACTTCCCAACAATCCTCTATCCTTGCTTCTCTGACAACTATCTCAGGAGACATAGTGGGGCCCTGGAATAATTCGGCAACTTGACTAGCCTTACAAAGCCCTGGAACAAAAGACAACATAATTCAATGAAATCTTTGACCGCTAGGGCAGCCTATAACAAATAAGAGAAGCAGAAAAAGGACGAATTTTATAATCCTGCCCACTGAAACAGTATTGAACCACCATTCTCTATACCACTGGAGATGAAAAACAAGCTGGCAAGTTTCTTAAAAGTTTTCTTAGATAAAGTAAAATACATATAACTAAATTTGTGGATAAGAGGCAAGGACAAAAAATTTACATTATATCTCATGAAATAACTTCATATGAGAGGCGCAAAATGATAAGGCATTCCGGACATTTTAACTTAAGAGTTAATAAAAAAAAATATAAGAAAATGACAAGATGAGTCAAATAAAACCTTCATCACAAGTGTAATACACAATCTGCTCTGTCTTGTTCTAAACCATCTCATCCAAACTGAAACAAGGAAAAAGAGAAGGGACAGAATTTCATAACCTAACCGATATCTGCTCTCTTATCGTAGATTTGGTTTAGCCTTCAGTCTACAGTTAACAGGTTCCTTTTCAATTTGCAAAATCTAACATCTCTTCCTCACTGAATTTGAATAAGGTCCCTAGCTTATTATTCTTGGTAGGCCTTCTTAACTCATAATAAATCAATCTTCTTTTGTATAATTGATTTTGGCAGGGATTTGCAACATATGAGGCAAAACATAGTCAATTTCACCTCTTGATTACATTGCAGATTCCAACACCTAGTCTTACCAACTTGGTATTTGCTACTGTTTATGCTGCAAAAGATTATTATTAGTATTATTATTATTATTTTTATAATGAAAGCTCTTCAGAACAAAAAACAAAAGAGGAGATAAGAGCTCCTTCTTTTCCAATCAATCAAAGATCCAATTCGTCCTGTTGGTCAAACTTCGAAGCTTAAAGTAATTCCCACAAGTATGAACGATAAACCCAGATTCAGGACCGTCAAAAGTGGCTAAGAACATAGCATACCAAAATATTAGGGGGGAAAAAAAAAAAGTAAAGAAAAAAGTCAATCTTGGACAAACCATTACATACATGAGAAACCATTATGCATACCCTTTTCCACCTAAACTTTCCTAGATATATTTGTTTTTATTCAACAGCTATTCTCAGGAAAATACCCAAGTTCAAGAACCGCAGCCAAGACACTGAAATCAAAATCATTCAAAACCTACCTGGAAAAAAACAAACATGTAAAATAATAAGAAAAGAAAAAGGAAAAACGCACCTGAAGTGAAGAGAGAGGGTGGTATCTGAGGATTTGAGTCATGGAACTGGAAAGCAACCCTAGATGATACGGCTGATGAAAAGGGGATTCTACAGTTAAAACTGAGGTGATTTGGAGATGGGTTTAGGTTTAGACTGTTCAGAGTTATTGAAGACGTCCCTGCCGCTGCGGTTAAGGGTGGCATGTCTTAGACTTCCCCTTCACCCCCCCCTCTGTCTTTGTGTTTCTTTTCTTTCTTAAAAGAACTCCTACTCAAAAAAAAAAAAAAAAAAACTACTACAGATAAAAAGTGCTATGAGATTCTTCGACACACAGTAGTCACGCACATCTCTAAACCTCCTCTGTTGATTTGAGTGTGATGCCCAAGGTGTGTGACTGTGTTATTGTTGTTCTTGATGTAATTATGGTGGTCTTCGGAGGATTCAAGGAAGAAATGTAAGAAAAGAAAATATTCTTTTCCTTTTTCTTACGTTAAATTATGATACGAAGGAAAGCACAGCAACTGACTCATTCAAGCTAACTGGCAAGTGATTATCATATTATCCACTACAGTCAGTAAATTCTTCTTCCTTTTTCTTTTATTATTATTTAAAAAAAAAAAATTAGAAATTCAGATCAAGTTCCTCAAGAACTTGAACTAAATCGACAGATTAATTTATCCCACATCAAATTTCTCCAAATTTTAGATATTATACAATTTTAAGAATCTTGTAAACTCTAAATTCTAAGGGTGTTTTTGGATTGAATTTTTTTTTTAGATTGTTCATTTTTTAAAAAAAAAGTTGAGTGGATTGCGAAAAACGATGAATAAGATGGGACAAGTTAAGAATTTGTCTAGTAAGTGAAGGAATATATTTTATTAGTGTAATGATGATATTGTTATTTGAGTTATTTATATTTATATGTATATATTGAATATTTATAGTAAGTAGGTGATTTTTTTATTTATTTGTTTTTTGTCAACTCACCAGACATGAACAGTGTCATGTCAAGTGGTGTTCAAACAAGTACAATTCATTTTTTTTTTGAATTTAAGTGAAATTTTAAAAAATAATTCTAGTAAAAGAACAGCCTAAAAATTTCGAAAAATATATGGAAAATTGATGGCTTTAGTCTCCATTCTTTTGATCATTAGTGTGATTGATCAATTTTCTTTATTTTTAAAGTAGGTCCTTAATATATAATAATAAGTTGGTGAGTTTGGTTCTTTCCTTTACAAAATTTAACTTCTCAAACAATAGATTTGTAAAAAAAAAAAAAAAAAAAATCAAATGCACCAATTTATTATACATTGAGAACCTATTAAATTAAAAATAAAGAAAAGAGACCAACCACACCATAGTCATAAATATTAGGGACCAAATTCACCAAATTTCCAAAAATATATTCTCGAATTATAATTGATATGTATATTTAGAAAGAAGAAATTTGAGAAATTTTACTCTTACATCATAATTATTACTTGTATTTGACAATACATAATCATGATTACAATTAATATATTTTCCCACAAAATTTTAAAAAGAAATATTTGTAATTTTAGTCTTTAAACTATTTTTAATCAATTAATTTAATTTTTTCTTTATTTTTGATTTTTTTTTTCATCTTTAAATTATAAATTTTTGGATAATTAGTCCTTTATTGACTATTGTCATAGTAAAATATATAAATAAAAATTTATTACTTTATTTTTAAAAAAATAAATATGTTAATTCAACTATAAAATAACCCCAAAATTAGAAATTCATAAAAAAATATTCTTCTTAGTCTTTTTTCTTTTCAAAACATTGATCATTATTTATTTACATGTTAAGTTTTATATATGTATTTAATAATTATATGTATGCATAATAAATGACTGATTTGTGACAATTTATTTGCCCTAAAACTAGCTAAAGGACTAATTTGTCCAAATATTTTTAGTTTAAAGAAAAAAAAAAAAAAAAAAACTAAATTGACTAATCGAAAATATTTTAAGGACTAAAATGGATAATAATCCTCTTAACAGGTATCATATAAAATTTATTTGGTTTAAAACAAAAAACTTTCTTTTTGTCCAAAAATTTTTAGTTTAAAGAGAAAAAAAAAAAAAAGACTAAATTGACAAATCGAAAATAGTTTAAGGACTAAAATGGCTAATAATCCTCTTAAAAAGTATCATATAAAATTTATTTGGTTTAAAACAAAAAACTTTCTTTAGAATCCTTTAAATATGTAATAAATTTTTCATTAGGTATACATATTATAAATTAAATATCAAAATATAGTTAATTAACGGACAACAAAGTATAATTCAATTAGTTAAATATTTTTATTTATACTTATGATCAAGAAGACATAACAATTACAAAATGTCACAATATATATATATATATATATATATTATTACAAGATCCAAATAAAAGAAAATAAATTTCATCATAGAAAATAAGATATATAAATGTATAATTCAATTGATTAAATATCTTTATTTGTGACAAAAAAAAAAAAAAAAAAAAATTATGAGTTGAAACGATAAAATATTGCAATCTCCTTCATTACAATAGAACAGAAGGTGTCTTGTGAATCATTGAACCCACTCTTTTGTCTCAATTTTGATTTATTCAATCAAACAAGTTGTTGTTGTTGGCATTATATGAAAACTGAGAATGAAGGCCAAAAGTGGAGATTGCAGACCTCAATTTCCATCTTTGGTGAAGAAAATTTAATTCAACCAACATCCATATATTTATTTATTTTTATTCATTTTTCAGAGTAGGCAAGGAAAAGAAAAGTATAAAGAAATAATAACTACTACACAAGGCAAACAACCAATACAGAAAATGGCTCACATTTTTTATTTCATTTTAGTAAGTTTAATAGTGTGAGTCCATAACAAGCTTACAAACACCATCCTTGGTTTTCCTCTTAAAGACAGACAGCAGCAGCTGAGCTAAACCTCAAAGGCAACTGGCAAACTGGTCAAGACAGCTAAAGTGTGGGGAAATATGGATTTTCCATACTGTGAACACCAAGAAGGCAGCTTTGAAAAAACTTTTTTGAATTCTGGTGTCAGTGTATCATGATCTGCTCTCATTTTAAGAAGATGTTCTTTGCTTGTACTACCCTCGCGAGCACGTTGGTGTTGCACCCTGAAGAGTGTCAGATTGAACTTGGTTGGTGAATTCTTGCCTCCGGCAAATTGAATGACGTGCCATCCATCTTTCCCGGTAATGCCATTATTTGGAATTAGTAGCCCAGAATCATCTGCACTTACAAAGACAAAACGAATCAATACCAGTAAGTTCTTCAACT
>JAXGGT010000001.1:11366838-11381253 GCA_035583425.1 Marsdenia floribunda
TCAATAATTATATCATCATTACACTTATAAAATTTACGTCATTTTTCAAAATAAAATTCACTAACTTCAAAAACTCAATTTTTCTCAAAATAAAAAATAGTCCAAAAACAGCCTTAGCTGCTAATCCTAACAAATCCTTAAAAATAATAATAATAAAATTAATAATACCATTCCATTCGTAACTTCATTTGGGACTGAAACGAATCTCATCGAAAAATTTGTCTAATAAGTTGGTTTACCCTCACCAAATCTAAAGCGTTAGGTGGCGTTCAATTAAAGGACACCATGCTCCAAAATAAAGCCCTCCTGTCCTGTCCAGTCTTGCTTGGCGTCTTTACACTAATTCTTTACACTTTGCACTGCCTGTTAGGAGTTGCTCCTTTTCCTATTCCACATAGGTTTAAGAATAGAGGAGGAGCTTACTCTCTAAATAAGGAGGGTTGAACTCCTTGATACTGTACACCAGTTAGAAGTTTTAATAATTACTTTTAACTCTAGTTAAAATTCTCATTGGGTGAGAGTTATAGTTTTTACTTGTAAGAAATTTGTGGGTGTCAAGGGTTGTAGGTGTAAGGAGAAAAATTGTGTGATTGTAATAATTTTTTCTCATAGTGGATTTTCTTCTTGCCCTTGGTTGCCCTGGTGGTTTTACTCCTCCTATTTGGGGAGTTTTCCACGTTAAATACTTGTGGTGTTATCTTCTTTGTTTCCAATATTTTCTGCATAGATTTTGGGAGGGAATTTGATAGTATCTAAATTTCTCTCAACAACTGGTATCAGAGCCATAATGTTAGGAAATAAAATTTCAAGTCTGGCAAGATTTGATGTGGAGAAGTTTGATGGACGAATCAATTTTGGCTTGTGGCAAGTACAAGTCAATGACATTTTGATTCAGTCAGGATTACACAAAGCATTGAAGGGCAAGGAAACTCCAAAAGGTGGAGCTGGTTCGGCAAGTGGCTCCAGGTCGGTAAATGGAGATACCGGCAATGACGCTAATATTGTCTCTCTCTCTCCATGGAAGATGATTGTCTCTGAATAGAGACAAGTACGTCATGTTGCTAAGTTGCCATGATAGAGGATGTTTTAATATTAGCGGGTCCACAAATTTGCACACAGGCATTGGTTTGGCATTGATGCAAGTTGTGTGGTGAAAATTCATGTCAATGGCTGATGAACTTCCAGTAAAGCCAAACGTAGAGGTTGCACCATAAAATTTCAGCAAGGTTGATTTCGACATGGGTGTGTATGCTTTTTTATGGTGGAGCATGATAGCAGAAGTTATGAAAGATCTTCATCAAAGTGAAGTGTGGCTATGTGAATGACCAAAGTTGCAAGGTGGAGATTGTTGGGAGTTTGCTCCTTTTCCTATTCCACATAGGTTTAGGAATGAAGAGAGGAGAAGCTTGCTCCTTTTCCTATTCTACATAGGTTTAAGAATAGAGGAAGAGCTTACTCTCTATATAAGGAGGGTTGAACTCCTTAATTATGTACACCAGTTAGAAGTTTTATTAATTACTTTTAACTCTAGTTAAAATTTCCATTGGGTGAGAGTTATAATTTTTACTTGTAAGAACTTTGTGGGTGTCGAGGGTTGTAGGTGTAAGGAGAAAAATTGTGTGATTGTAATAATTTTTTCACATAGTGGATTTTCTTCTTGGCCTTGGTTGCCCTGGTAGTTTTACTCCTCCTATTTGGGGAGTTTTCCACGTTAAATACTTGTGGTGTTATCTTCTTTATTTCCAATATTTTTTGCATAGATTCTGGGAGGAGGGAATTTGATAGTGCCTAAATTCCCAACACTGCCGCCCAATTCTCCTGGAATTCCCTCACCCGTTTTCTAACTCCTCAACTGAAAACCACCCTTTGGTCACAAGAGCCCTTTGATAAATGGCTCAAAAATAACTGCTCTAACACAGCCCCATGCTTCACTGACATTCAATGGAATACCATCTTCTCTAGCTACCACAATTTGGCTTCTCTGGAAAAATAGAAATAAAGTAACTATACAAAAAGGCACTTATCACCCAGTTTATCAAATTCACTCCATGCATCCTCAAATTCGCTTTGGACTTTCAAAACAACAATCATCTTAATACCTCCCCACCACAAAAAAAAACTATATATTTTAAATGGCACCATAAAGCTTAACGTTGACGGCTCTTACTCCGCCCACGACACCTCTACTGGTATTGGTGGCATTTTCCGAGATTGTCATGGCAATTGGTTAGTGGGTTATTCAATGAGTCTTGTGATCGAGCACAAGCCACATTCACGCTGAACTTGAGGCCCTTAGACAAGACAAGGGCTCTAGTTCCAAGCACAACAGAAAGGTTTTACTGCACTGATTATAGAAACTGACTCACAGGTATCTCTTAATCTCATGGAAAATATGTACTCCACCTGAGCACCCTCTGATGAATATTATTTTCGATTGCAGATGCCTCATGCAAACATTCCAGAAATGCTCGCTACAGCACACCCTCGAGAGGCGAATTCAGTGGTTGATCTTCTCGCCAAACAAGACCCAACTTCTGGCATTTTGCTAGAAGAATTCCCCTCCCCACCCCTTCTGTTTATCAGCTTTCCAAAAGGACAACAGTCTCTATATGTGTACTCGGTCCATTTCTGTTTTAGATACTACTACTGCTATCTGTATTTCGGACTTGCTACCATTTTAATTTAATCTACTGCTTTCTCTTTTGCACAAAAAAAAAAAAAAAAATGAAAAGCACACAAACAGATAAATAAATAATAATAATAATAATAAAATTGATAAGTCGATTAGTGTGATTTTTTTTTTTTTTTTTCACCTTCACTTATGATTCGAAAAGTCATGAGTTCGAGATATTACAAAGATAAAAATATCTCAAATTTAAAATATATATATATATATATATTATGGCGTTAGAGTCCATTAAAGTTTAAATATAGTCAAAAAAAAACGTAATTCAATTGATAGTAAACTTAGAAAAAAATATCTCAAAATTTCTATAAAAAAAAAAAAAAAAGTCCTTTAAACATAATTTTCTTTCCATTTTTGACAATGAATTCATTTTTATCTTTGGATTTTTTTTTTTTTTTTTTAACTTTTTTGGTTTTATATTTATTTATGTGTGATTGGGAAATTTTCTTAGCTTAAGGTACCAATTTCTTGAAAGGCTTCAAATTCCCCACTATGTCACTTCAAAGCCTTTTTTTTTTTTTTTTTTTAATTTTTTCACCTTTATTGTTACTTAAAAAAATTATGCTACTATAACATAATTTTTTTTTAGTAACAATAAAGGTGAACAAATTTAAAAAAAAAAAAAAAAACTATAGTAGCATAATTCAGTTCGTAATACTTGATTCAAAATTTCATGAGTTTAAAATATCATTAAAAGTAAAAATATATCAAAAATTAAAAAAATAAAAAAAAGGAAAATTGGTAAATTTGATCCCTAATCTTTTAATCATTAGTGTAGTTGGTCCTTTTTTTTTATTTTTTATTTAGTAAATTCCCAATATATAATAAGTTGGTATATTCAGTCTTTTTCTTCACAAAATTAACTTGCCCAAAAAATAGATTCTGTAAAAAAAAATGATCAAATACACCAATTTATTATACATCGAATACCTATTAAATAAACAAAAAAAGATCAATCACACCAAAACCATAAACAGTAAAGACAAAATTCACCAATTTATTATATATTAGAGACCTATTAAATAAAAAATTAAAAAAAAATTATCAATCACACTAAAGTCATAAACAGTACCGACCAAATTCACCAATTTATTATATATTAGATACCTATTAAATAAAAAAATTTTTAAAAAAAAATGATCAATCACACCAAACCATAAACAATATGACCAAATTTACCAATTTATTATGCATTCAAAACCTATTAAATAAAAAAAATAAAAAAATAAAAAGGATAAATCACACCAAAATTATATACAGAAGGAACTAAATTTACCAATTTTTCTATTAAATAAAAAAAATAAAAAAAATAAAAAAAAACTTAAACAAATTATAAATAATTATAAATAATTATGTTATCAATTGAGTTCTAGAACATTCTAAATTCTTTTGAAGTGCAAAAAAAAAAAAAAAAAGATATATATATAGAGAGAGAAAAAAAAAAATTAAATGTGTTTAAATCATTTTAGTTATTTTATTTTTATCCTTTTTTAATTTTTTTTATCACATTTTGATTGATTTCTTTTTATCAAATTAACTCCTTATAACTAAAGAATAATTGTTTTAATTTTATAAGACAAATTAAAAACTATTAAAAGAAAAATTAACACTTGTCATAATATTTTAACTTGATAAAAATTTAACCAAAATATGATAAAAGGGATCAAAACAATTATTAAAAATTAGTATGAGAACCAAAAAGTAAAAAAATGACTAAAACGATAAAAAAATTAATAAAAAAATAGAGACTAAACTGACTAATTTTCTATAGAATAATATATTTAAATATAATACATCAATTTATATGTCAAATGGGAAAACAGTCAAGATATAATTAAATTCAATAAGTGAAGAAAATTTATAGAGAAAAAGAAGGATAACATTATACTACTGAAATTCAAGAACAGTAAGATATTAATTCAAAATGGAGTTCCATTCCTGACGAAGAAATCCATATTTTCCACTTTTCAAGAATTTGTATAACAAGGGGGAAAAAAGGAAAAAGGAAGTATAAATATTACTTATGAAGGTAGCAGGCAGGTGTTAAGTAAAGAGTGACCTTTTATTGTCTAGAAAGCAACTGGCAAACTACTCAAGAAAGCTAAATTGTGGGGAGATGTGGATTTACCAAACTGTGAACACCAAGGAGGAAGCTTTGCAAGAACATGTTCAGTTTGTGGAGTCAGTTTATCAACATCTGTTCTCAGTTTTAGAAGATGATGTTCTTTCCTTGTACCCTTCTCATTATTAGGATGATCTTTTACCCAGAAAAGGGTTAGATGGAACTTTGTCGGTGCATTCTTCCCTCCAGAAAACTGAATGATGTGCCATCCATCTACACTGCTCATGCTACCAACTGGAACTAGTTCCTCACTGTAATCTGTACTTAGAAATCAGAATTAATTAGTAAACCGCTCGAATTTTTTGATATACAGGACTTCTTGGTCTAACAAGCAAGAATCATGATCTGATTATCCCAGGTTGCAAGTATAGGGGTTCAAGAATGTGCAATTTAACCAGAAAGAATGTATTTTCCATTGTTAAAAACCAAGTAAATGAATAAAGCAAGACATTGTCTTCAGGGGATTTTTTTTTTTTTTTTTCTAAATGTAACATATGCGTATTCCAACGTGGATTAATAGTTTCAACTTCTCACTGTCCGTTCACTTTTTCCATTTCCTCTCTTGACCCTTAAAGAGTGTAGTGTCAAGTTGCCAGAGGACTTCCTGCTCACAAAGAAGTTACTGAATATATATTGACATCAATAAGTGGAATTAATATGCTTTTGGATGCACCGATTGCTACTGTCAATGAACAAAATAGGAAACTGCATAGAAGAGATTCACTGCTCATCCTGCAACTTTCAATTGTCTTTCTACTAATCCAGGACTTAAAGAAATCGAGCTTGGAAATGAAGTAACACAAATGGCTTGGAGGTAAAACTCAAAAGAGGTGGGAAGTTCTCCACCCCAATCAATGTAGACAAATCATGTTAAGCAAACTTCCAAAACAGTCAAATTCATGACTCCAAGTTGTTTAATATCTAATACAGTAAGTAAGATCCTGGAATTTATACCTTTAGACATGTTATTCTTATCGGGCACATTTTAAGCAAACAAGAATATACAGTTCTAGAGAGAAATATGTGGACCACAAGACAAAATCTTTGTATCAATACGTGATTCACAATGACACTGGTTTAACATGATAGAATGATGAGAAACTACGATGAATGTGATAGAAACAGATTCACTAAACAAATAAAGTGAGAAATGATTGACCAGAACTTAATGCAAAAGAAGACACCTTTTGAAGATAAGGAGTCTACAAAGAACAACTTTACTTTGATAACTTGTAAACATAGCTACACATATCACGAAGAAGAACAAAAACCATGAAGCCAGGATAAAGAGAAAGGAATTCTTACATGGACTTGGTCTTCATGCACCATATGCTAAAACATTTTGCATTACTTTTTAATGATGTGGTCCACAGAGAGTTAGATTAAGTTCACCTAAAAATATCTCCTAAGGGAAAAAACAAAAGGAAATCTTTGGTGTACCTTTTAGCTGAAAATCTTCAATTTCTTCAGTATTAATCGCAAGGCTCCACCGAGTGGAAACTTTTGTATCCACTAAAACTTCCGTAATTCTACTTTCCTTGTTGATGTCCCGCTCAACGTGGAGTAGTGGAATATCAGATTTCTCCCAGCCAATTTTGGCATCTTTATCAGTCCAACAACTGTAATTGACTGAAAAAGTTACAAAATCGAGCTGCTTGTCCTTCCCGCAAACCAGTCCACCAATCTCTTCAGCCTCCTTATTCAAGTTTCCAGGAGTTGTTGAAAATAGGGAAACAAAAGACTGGGGTCCTTGCTCACCAGCATTTATTCCTCTTGCATCCACAATATGAACAACCTGAAAACACAAATTACCTAAATACTTATAATTGCATGAGGTGTTTCCACTTCTTAATATTATTTTATACCAAACTCAGATATAGTTGAATAGTTCTTTGCGGTTGTTAGGTAACAAGAAAAAAACCAATGGACACAAACTAGCAGCTAAGCCAGATATATAAAGCTTTTTTTTTTTTTAATGAAAAATGTTTTGATGTTATAGTTTGAAACGAAATGATTTAAATAGAAAAGCAATCATTATATGAGTGACTAGCATTACCAGATTTCATCATTCATTCAGCATTAAGTGGCTTTCATTCACCTTAATACATATAAGCATATTTTAACTGAGCCATAAAAAAATAAAATCTAATTTAATGGTTTATCTAACACAATCAGTTATCAGTATCCTTATCAAAAACGCGCAAGCACTTAACTAATTAATTCTCAGTACTTATCGAGTTATCAACTTGTGAAATTCTGGGTAGCATCAGTATTCATAAAAGTCTTTATTGCTACCCGCAGACAAGGACAATAGAGTTGTAGGTAATGAACAATATTACAGACTGATATTGACTTACATTCACTGCTCTGGCAGTATCTTCAGTAAATGCAGGAACAATACCAGCCAATACTGCACTAACTGACAGGCCGAACAGAATTAGAGTTGTAAGGATAATTGCTCCTTTTGCACCTATTAAGGACAGGATTAACCAAGTCATGTCACAGTATGATCTTAATCCTTCTCTGAGCATGATTTCAGGAGTTGTACTGGGAGAAGGTAGAAAAAAGCTCAACTAGAATTCTAATAATAGGTTCTCATTCTCATTTTCTTGCCAATGAAGATGGAGGTAGATTAGATTAGATAATATTCAAAACAATGATTAGGTCAAACACATAATTTGCATGAAAACATGACAAATTAAATCAGTGCCACACAAGCCCTTGTCCCCACGATATGTGCCAACTACATGAATCATTTTCCTCCAATCTACTCTGCCATAGTTTTCCACAAAGCCAAGTTCAGAAAATATCCTTTCTAATTAATTATTTCCGCATCACCATTGGTCTCTCTGGACACCATGTAATCCATACATTGTGTCACTCTTTCCCATCAATGTATATTATCATCACCTTTGTAGATGTCCAAACCATATTACACAATTTACTTGTCTTATTTAAGGACCACTACTATCTGAATTTTCTCCTTCCAATTTTCTCTTTTGTATCATGCTTAGTTCCATTAAGTATTCATCTTTAAAATCCACAACAAGATCCTCTGTTTCTCCAGGCACTGTTTCTTGATATACTGGAATCTATACAATATGGCATATATTATAATTGCTCTACAAAGTCTTCTACTATTAATGCAGGCATCTTGGTTATAAAAGTATCCTAGTGCACTTTCATCCACCCAACCTCACTCCAATTTGTCTCCATCTTAACATCCTTCATGAACCACTATCTCATACCCATTTTATGTGTGCAGCAAAACCATAGAATAAAAATATTCCTAATGTAAATGATTACTTTAAATTAACAAGCAAAAAATAGAAAAGTGGCTTGACAGAATAGAAAATGAGGGTGGACATGTCATGGATCTAGAAACCAACAATTCCATGGGCTAGTTCCCAAAACTTTTTCCTCAAAATTTAATCAACATATCCAATTAGGAAAAGATTACTCCCTCTGTTCCATAATAAATGACCTTTTGCCCATTTGAAATAATATAATCAAGGCCATGAAAGTAGGGAATCTTAAATCTAAAGTTTCAAATATAACCTTAACAAATTATTTTCTTTTATCCAAAGTTATTTCTGATCTATCTCTTACATTTTTCTCTCACTTACATCATATCATTAGGTAAAAATGTAATAATCATTGAAAAATGTAAATGGCCATCTATTTTGAACCAAAACATAATCACCAAAAGGGCATCTATTTTAGACCAGAGGGACTATCATGATCAAACCGAGATTAGAAGAAAGAACCTGAGATGTGGACATATGAGAGAAGATAAACCAATGTTAAGCATACAATAGCAGCAACAAATATTGCAAGTACAACATTCCCCATCCACTCGGGGGTGCTACCAGGATTCCTGCAAATATAAAGAAAACAATGTCAATTATCCTCCAGATGTCTATTAACTAAGAAGCTAAATAGTAACTACATTTTTAAAGTAAACAACTGGTAAACCATTAAGGAAATAGGTATATCCATAGACCTGCTGAAGGTAGGTATTAATACGGCTACTAAATCATGGGTACAGGAAGAATTTTGTATAGAATCAGATGATTCTTGTAGCGCATACTGAAGAAAATGTGAAATTCAGAGCAAGAAATGGCAATAATCTGCATGTTGAAACTGAAGTTTTACACTACAAGGGAGAAATAGCAAATCAACATCATTTAAAAATCAGGTCAACCAAAAGTATATCCAGTTTACCATAGAAATTAAACAAAGGAACACGCTTCACCAAAGATCTCCAAATTGTTAGTAAAAATACCTTAAGGTTGTGCACATAATTTTAAGAATTGTAAGAATTCAAATCAGAAAATAGGGGGAAAAAAAGAAGAGGGGGTTTCATGATAAAAGTGGTCAAGTAAACCAACTCTTGACCACCATCCTAAACATAATTTTAAGTGTTGTGCACATAATAGTATGATAAACTTTTATGAAGCTACTGCTTTCCAAGACATAATCCCACAGGATAGGTCAGCAAGAAACAGGAATAAAATAAAAACTGAATAGGTCTCCGGACTTGTAAGAATGGTCACCCTTTTCTTTTTAATTACCTTTCAAACCTAATGGCTGTTCCAACCATTGTTGCCGTCAATCTAATCACCATGCCGGAAGATAGCAGGAAAGGTAAAAATAAGCCGATCAGCAAGGTCAGAGTTTTGAGTGGCTTTGGCAACCGCGCTGGTGTTAGCGTAGCTTCAAGCAAGCCATCTAGATATGCCATAATATAGGGCAGAAAGTTAAGAAATGTCAATGAAATGACTTTCAGTATTTCAAAGCTCAGGAACTATACAGGATCAATAATTTATGCCCTAAAAGGAAATTAGAGAGAAAAAAACATATTCAGTAAGAGATACAAGTAGACAGTATATTCTCACAAATTCTAGCTTTTTATCAGAGTTAATGCTTGTTTAATTCGAATTGTTCACTGGACAATATTATTACATAGGAATTATGATGATAGTAAACTTACATGCAAATGCAGGTGACACCAGCCACACAAGTGCTAAATATGATGATCCAATCTTGTAATAGTGTCCAACTATCAGTAGAATAAGCCATTGCAATAGGCCAGCTTTGAAGATCCATCTTTCAGAATCCAACTTAGCAAGAGCAACTTGAACAGCAGAAGACAAGTTTCTCTTTGTTTTGGAGTAAGTAGATGACAAGTGTGAAGTAAGAATAAGATAACCAACATGTTGGCCAGTTAGTGCTCCTAAAAGAGCAGGTGCACCATATAAACCAACAACAAGCCAAGGGGTTGAAACAAATGGAACTGGTGACGAAGATATAGATGGGAGAAAGAAGGCAACTATACTGGCAAAAGTTAGTGACCCTATCCACATAAATATGAGAGTTAAACATGATAGGACAAATGAAACAACTGCCGGCAAACCACCCATTAATAGTGATGTAACCCATATCAAAACTGATTGAATGATGAGTGAATTGTAGAGCATTTTTGCAAAGCGTTGACGAAAGACAATCATGTACATTCCCTGTATCAGTGGAAAATATATACATTAAAAACCAGTAGAAAGCACCACTAAGATCTAAAGATAACTGATCAAGGATTATGAATATGCACCAAAATATCAAAATATATAGCAGTTTCGCCAGTCAAGTTTTGATCTGATTCTGCTATCTTTCCTCTAGGAAGATCAGCAGACGTAGCAGCTTGAAGAAGGAAAGCGAGCATATTTTCTCCAAGGTGTTGAAGAGAGCCAGGTTTCAAAAGCTTTAATTTGTCATTCTGCATGTACAACCATCAGTGAATGTTGATAACATACAGAACTTGGTTACCTCAACTAATATTAAAGAATACTGGAGGGATATTTAGACAATAATTCTAAATCAGAAAAATTATATTTAAATTTTAGGGGGGGAAATTGGAATAAATATATCATTCAATTTGAACATTTGAATTTGAAATTTCTATAATTAAATATTAAAAGTATGATTTACTTACCTCAATTAAGCATTTTAAATAAGTAAAAAAATTGGTCAATTTTAAAATTAAAAGGGGGAAAAAAAAAAAAAAAAAAAAACTCAAAGGGGAAAGGTTGAACAATACACCCTTAAATTTTCAAGTAATCAAGAAGAGTAATAAATATAATCCATACTAAGTAATAGCTTTGGAATCAAAGCAAAACAAACAAGTATCTAGTCTAAGCTTCATGCTGTACATTTTCTTATTTAAGTACTTAGATTTTAGCTCAGGAGTATATGTTTCTCTGGATTGCTACTTCTCAATATTCTCAAGCCATATTATTAATATGGTATTAAGTGGGAAATAGATATAGACTCCCAAGATGTTGATTAATTCAACTCTCGATGATTCATGTAGCAGTTGAATGTGTGTATCCAACTTTAGGAATACACAAGCACACTCAATCAGGCACCTACAACTTTATTATCCAGAAAGTTAATAAAATGATCCTGATTGTAGTTTATTCCAAAAATTCTTCAACAGCATGCTTTGTATATCTGAGCAAGGTAAGAGCCTAGATGAAGTTGAGTTATCTTCAAAAAACAAGGATAGTTTGATTATGTACGCGTGTCTGTTACAAATTTCAGCAGGCAGTCTTTAGTGTCAAGAAATAATTTATGCCAGCACCATTTCTGTTACCTTTGTGTGGTACACAGCAGTATGGTCTGCAAATGCAAAGTCAAGTCCAGAAAGTCCTGCAACCTCTTTATACACTTGAAAGTCAGTTGCAGATTTTATCACTCCGGATGAAAAGAGATCCTGCAGCACTAGAGAATATCAAGGACATAAGTTCTTGTCCCTCCTGGACAGTGCAATTTAACTACACAAATAGTTGAAATAGTCTTAAAACGTATTCTTCCAGGTTTAGTTTACCAACAGGTTTGTTCAACAGACCTGTGCAACTATTTGGGCAGATGGATATTTGGCTACCATAGCAAAGTTTTCAATTGCCCATGGATGAGGACCAGCCTGCAAATGATGTAAGAAGAATGAGATAATTGGAACATGGCAAAAAAAAAAGGGTCTGGAATTAGTCTGAGTGAAAAAGGAGAATAATGTAACTTCAGCATAAGACAAATGAGTTGCATAATGTATGGAAAGCACTTTAGAATTAGTAGATAAAGGACTCTGCCCATTGGCAACAGCTACTTCAAAAATGAACCATGTCATACTTGAACACAATTAATCCCTAACTCATGTCACATGCCTCAAATATGATTATCTACAGAAGTAACTAAATTTAGAGGAATGACATAAAGCAGAATTCAAGTTTAGAAAATCAGACCTGAAAAACACCAGACTTTCCACCAATGCCCATTGCCTCCAGGTTAATAGCCAATTGTACAGTATCACTCCAGGGATGCTGTGTAAACAACATATAGGTCAAGCATCCAACATTTGATACTATTCTAGCTCATCATATGAAACATGAAATTCTAACACTAATTCAACTTCTTGTTGGATTTTCTTCGGAAGATCATGCCCCTGGAATTGAAACGTATGAAATTCTCGGAATCAACAACACCATACAAAGCTTCATTTCCCGGGGCAAATCCTCATTACAAGGGCTACCATTGAGTACCCCTTGCCCTCTTGTTTGCACAGATGAATACCAAAGCAGACAAATTGCAAGTAATTTGATAAGCCAAATTCATATAAGGATGCTTCTTAAACCTGAGTTATAAAACTGTGGGCACCATTTAGCCCTTCCTCCTCCCCGGTATTGAATAAGTATATAACAGCATGCTTAAATCTATGAGCCCATTGAGAGGTTCCTCGTGCAAGCTCCAGCATCACTGCTACACAAGAACTGCAATCTCCAGCACCTTCCCTGAAAATATCATGGGGGAACTAATAACTTCATTTTGTATGATAACACTCGTGCACACCTTTTACAATTTTTTACCTATAGTTGCATAAAAGCTCAAACTGGAGGCACGAAATTTTTCAGAAGAAACTAAAATTGATTTCTAAATTCAAAAGAAGAAATGAATCAAGTAGACACATACGCTGAAAAGACAGTATCAATATGGGATGACACAAGAATAGCATTTTCTCCTGCTTCTGGTGCAAATTTTGGCATGATTCTCAAGACAACATGATGGAGATCAGAATAAACCAGAGTCTTCCCATTGAAAAGACCACTAACCAGGTGATTAGTGCCAGATTTTATGTGGAAAAAGTCAACTTCGACGTCGACCTCCCAGTGAGCAGTTTTCTTGATAGTCTCTGATGCTGTCAAGACATACTAGAGAAAAAATAGCCATTACAAAATATTTAATTTCCACACATTCACCACAATCAGAACTGTGTGGTGTATTTAGGAAAATAACATAAATCACAGCATGAGACAAAGCTTACTCTAGATGATAAACAAAAGAAACCATTCAGATCATAACTATAACAGTAAGAGCCAAAAATGCAACAAAAAAATGGGAAAATTACTTTTTCAAGTGAATTATTGAAGTGGAAATACACTCTAAATACCTGCACAGCTCGTTCCAGAGAATCAGAACCAACTGGATGTGGTCCCAATTGTGTCAACGCCTCAACATGCCTCATAGCTTCATGTTCAGAAAAGCCTCTCTTACCCACCTGCTCCAAAGTAAGTGGCGGAGGTAGGACTTCAAATTGGTAATGATAGACAGCCCAAGCCCCATACAAAGCCAGCACAAAAAGTGTCAGTACCACATGGGCTGACCTCTTAGCAACAACTTGCTTATTATCCTTAACCGTAGGTCTCCTGGAATTATTCGTCTCATCACTAGTAAATGGATCGGAGTTTGCTCCAGAACTTTTTGACCTCTGTCTCATCTTTCTTTTCTCTCCTAGATAACTTAATCTTACGCCCAATCTCCAAAAGTATCAACTACAAAATCCAAACAAGAAACTGTCTTTGCAAGATAAAAGCAGCAAAGAAAGAATAATACCTTGATTTAGAATTCAAAACAAATTCACCAGTGATTCAATTCTTTTTTTCTAAATCGTGATTATATAAATAAATTCAAAGGGTTCTCTTACACAACCACTTGGAATCAAATGTTCAAGAAAATAGAGTCAATTGCGTATAGGGAAAAAATGAATTCTTGCCTTCGTTTCATTGAAAGAATGGGATAATGCAGCCCCGCAAACATTTTTTCTGGGATGAAGATGAAGAAAGAGAAGAAGAATATTTCAGACGAGTGATGAGAGCAAAGATTGGGAGATGGCTTTGAAGCCACTGGACGTTCGTTAGATGAAGAATTTGATGAGAATACAAACAACACTATGAGCTAACGTAGTTGCGTCGGGGAGCATAAAGTATAAACAACCAAACGAGAGCATGAATGCACCTTTATAAAAGTCAATGGCTTCAATGCGACGGCGTATTACCTGATAAATTATTTAATGGAAAATTGGCCGGTTTAGTCCCTTATCTATTTTCAATAATTAACATAGGTCTACAATCTATCTTTTTAACTTGCTAAGTCCCATAACTTTTTATGACCTGCCAATTAAGTCCTTAGGAGACAAATTTCATCACGTGCCGGCCACGTGATGAAATTTTAGAGGTAATATCGTCCGCCCACTATTCATAAACCCAAAAATTTTAGGGAT
>JAXGGT010000001.1:11391940-11404656 GCA_035583425.1 Marsdenia floribunda
GGCACTATTTTATATTAGACTATACTCCTAGGATGAACTTTGTGGTTCGTGAAAAAGAACACGACCTACGTTTCATCATTTAGTTCCGTTTTAGTCAAACATATTTTCTTTTTTGACATTGACATGCACATATTTTTTTATCTTATTCCCCCTGCCCGTGAAGAGAGAGAAAATGGTGACAGTAATCTTGTGGCAGGGGTAATGATGGTGGGATTTTCCAAAAAGCTACTCCTTTCATCCACTATGGATTTGTCTATAAATGTAAAAGCATGATTAAATATTTGGTCCTGTGGTTGTACCTTAGCCATGAGCTTGCTGCTGCAATTTCAAGTCAGCCCTACTAATTATGGCTAAGAATTGAGATATGCTATCATGTCTGTACCATAGTTATGTTACAGCAGTGTGTTAAGAGTTTCTTGCGAGGTGAGGATAGGAGTAGAATTGAACTTAAAACAATTTTTGGGATGAGTGAAGTGAATATTGCCATTGTTGATCTAATGGATAATCAAGTCTGCACTTCTTACTTAATTATATTTATGCTCTATACTCTCAAGGAGAATTTTTTTTATTTACTTTAATGCACTAAGTTATTTCTTCTTTTGAGGTGGATGGCTGTAAGATTCAAATATGGTTGCATGGTTTTCCTTAGTTGTATTCTTTCCTTGGTGCAGGTTCTGGAGGAAACAGGTTTTGATGTCTCAAATCTTCTTAACAAAGAGGACTATATTGAGATGATATTTGGACAGCAAAGAGTGCGTCTGTATATAATTTATGGAGTAAAAGATGATACTGCTTTTGCTCCTCTTACCAAAAAAGAGATTAGTGTATGTGATTCTTTTCATGCACAAAAATCTTGAAATTTTTCATCCGTCAAAAATATTCAGTTGACAATTTTTTCTTGTGAATGGAAACAATAAATTTATCATTTACTGGAACAACTTTCTTGCGTTTTGATCCCAAATTTCCTTTCTTAATCTGATTTTGTTGCACCTTATAACTCATTTTCTTTTCTTAGGTGGTGGGGTGGGGGTGAAGGAGGACTATTGAGGATATTCAAGGAGTTTTATCTGTTAACTAAAGAGAGAGGAGCAAGTGGGGAGTTCTCAACGTAGTACCAAAAACATTCTGAGTGGTGTTTAAGTCAGTATCGGTAGAACATGAAAGAAAGAATGCTTACCACAATTCCTTGTGCTTTTCACTTTTAATTTTGGAAGATTTTATGATATCAAAGATGAACCAAATATATACGAATCTATGGTTTGCATAATCAGAATTGGGCGAGGAGTGCCTTGGGCCTGATCCCTTTCATTTGTTTAGCAAAGATGTGAGTTGTATAAATAGATTGATCATTATCTCACATCTTCTAGCTTTTAGCTTGTTAAATAGTTAAATTTAACCCTCTGTATTAGCTTGAGCTTTTAGAGCCAGTAGAATCTAACTTAGTTTAACATGGTAACAAAGCACGAGGTGTATTCAAGCCTTGGCTCCTCCTCCACATTTATTGGTATTATTCACATGGTGAACCTTGTTATGAAAATTTGTGTTCGATCCACACGTGAGGGAGTGTGTTAAGTAGTTAAATTTAACTCCCTTCTCTATCATCTTTACTTTTTAGATTAGGTGGCAATCTAACTCAGTTTAACACTTTTGTTTCATTTTTAAAATTAAGCAGGTGAAGGTATTCTTAATTGGGTATATTTTTTCTTAGTGCTCTGATAGTTTTTGTGGTTATGTCCCTTCCTTTTAGCTTATAGCCATGCCTTATTCTCTATTCAATTGTGTTCTGTATCTGTAAATATTTTAAATGTAGTGATAAGCCATCTGATTGTGGAAGGGATTTACTATCCTTTGTGACAAAAGGGAACATAAATGGATGTGTTAATACATGTTAATTTGATTATAGTTAATAGAATTTTTCATGATAATTAGATTGTGCATGCTCTTTCATATCTCTTTTGCAGGAAATAGCATGGCACCGGCTTGATGATCTCCAACCTGCAAATGCAGATGTCATATCTCGTGGGATCACCGGGCTCAAGTTGTACATGGTTGCACCTTTTTTAACGTGAGTGTCTTTGGATTTACATTCAGTGGGCTCTCCTCATAGTTGTTTGCTTTTGTTTCTTCTTATTATCAAAATCATTCTCTCAGATCTCTCAAAGGATGGATTTCATCACACCAGGCTCCAGTACCTTCAAGATCAGACAGGCCCTTGAAAGGTTCTCTCTCTCTCTCTCTCTCTCTCTCTCTTTCTCTGTGTGTGTGTGATATATGAGAAGTGCTTGACCAGGATTCATTCTTAAGGGAGGATGATAATTTTCTTCTTTGGGACTGGTATATGGGACTCTGAAGCTTATGTTTTTTTTCTTATGGATGAGAGTTTAATGATATATAGATGAAGAAAGGCTTCTTTTTTGTTTTTGTAGTAAAAATTAGCCCCTGCATGAATTTTCTAATTTCAATATTCTTTATGTTCTCCCTCATTTCTTTGGTTAGGAGTTTCTCGGGGGGTTTGAGTCCTATCGTGTTATTTCCAGTCATTTCAAGTGTCATGAAGAGAGTTTATCTGCTTTGTTTGATCATCTTTTGATCAGTTGACACATAGGATCGGGTGGCTTTGCTCTGTATCCTCAGGGTTCTTAATCTTCAATTGAAGGTTCTATTTGTTCTATGATTTCTCTAACTTTGTATTTCTCCTTCTATTTATTGACAATTGTTATGTGATGAATTCTTTTGTCATGTTGTTTAACTGCTTTCTGTCATGCAATTCGTAATGTTAATGTACAGCAAGAGACTTTGAATGCTTGTTGGAAAAGTTTGGTACTTGACAGTTTGTTAGTTAAGTGATGAATTACATTTTGGTTTGAAGGAATTACTGTGTGGAAGGCAAAAAATGGTTCAACTGGGAGCAGCTCAACTGCACTTGAGAGTCAACCAAACAAATCTACTGCTGATGTCCATTCCTCTGAGACAGGTCTTGCCAAGAGCTTTAGAAACTTCCGGTTTGATACTGCTTCAATTTTCCATGCAATGGAATCCGCATTTGTTGGGTAGGTGAGCAAGCTGTTCACCTGTTTTGATGTGTCTATGGCCAGATAGAGTCTTCTTAGGTCTTGGCCACTGCAACAGTTGGGTAATATCTAAACTACCACCTTGACCGCCAGAGTTTGTCCATGGAGTGTCATCTCAGGGATGTGTATACCTTGTATATAACCTTAATAGTGCAGACTAACTTCTTCTGTTGCTTTCTCCAGTCTTTTTCTTTTCGATCATCTAGTATGGTAGTCCAGACTAGGTGTCGTTGTAACTATGTAAAAATTCTCTCATTTTAAGTTAAGTTGGAATTACATTTTCTTTCAAGCCTTCAGCTGACAAATGCTGGGGTGCTAAGCAAAACATGAGAACTGTGTCATCTAGCAGACCTGATTCAAAGACCCAACCGATTGGTTATTAAGAGTTGATCTTATCTGTGTGCGTGTGGAACCTAAGCATGAGCCCTAGGGCTATACTAATAAAAAATGGCATTTCTGATGAAGCACAGTTCTACTAATGAGGATCAATGGAATGGAGATAAACTAGACTGATTCACCTAATTGCTTTCACGACCTGTTGGGAAGTGGTTTTACCAGAGAATTTGGTAATAATAAGGAAAACAGAGCTATTTATTTCCTGTCATCTATGGCCTCATTTATCCAGAAGGGACCATTCAATTCCAATTACCTCCATCTGTTGCTCTCTTTGACTGGGCTGACAGTCTTCATTTCCTTTTTTTGGTCTTTACCAAATTGGAACAGGTAGGTTTTTGGTCATCAATAATAATATGAGCTGTCATTCTCTATGCACCCCTTAACAAGCTTCTCATGACATGAACGAAACCAGGAGCATTACTTAGCATCCTGGGTTACGTTGTGCGGCCCGTCCACCTGCAAGCTATCTTTTCAATCTGTTTCTGATT
The DNA here is from genome assembly GCA_035583425.1 of Marsdenia floribunda. NCBI lineage: Eukaryota > Viridiplantae > Streptophyta > Magnoliopsida > Gentianales > Apocynaceae > Marsdenia > Marsdenia floribunda. The sequence goes on from JAXGGT010000001.1 coordinate 11,395,896, forward strand.
ATGGACTGAGACTTCAGTGGATCAGAAGAATGAACCCTTTGCTTCTGTTTCACTGTTGCCATCTTCAGCTTGTGGTGTCTACAGTAGCATCAGGTTTCAGGACCAGCATACATCTATCCGAGTTCTAGAACTGTTTGAAGTGTTACCCACCTGAGCCCGCGGACCTTACTTGATCAGGTCTTGGAACCACTGTTAATCCCTTATATAGAGGAAAAAGGCCATCAATAACCTATATCGATGTGCAAAACTGCTTAAAAACTTTCCAAATATTCGAAACAGCTTTAGCAAATATAACAAGCAAACACTATTTCTAGACAGAAGGGTAACAAGAAACCAACAGCCAAATCCTACATAATGCTAACTGCTATATAATAAACATCCATTACAAACCCTATTGGAAAAGTTCCTTTTAGTTTTCGAATGATTCAGCCTAACTTTAAGCTACTTCACACCCACAGCCTCCATGTCTCCAATAGCTTTCTTGATTAATTCTTTAACCACTGCCATTCCAGTTTAGCTAGCACGAGGATCTTTCGAAATCTTCAGTACTGGTAGCTCCACTTGATTTGGTGAAACTTCAGGACTTCGTGGGATGTTTGAGCTTGCAGAGTTCTGGATCAGAAGATTTGGAGCTTTAGTAAGTGGAGGGCCCTCTGCATTTCCTGGATTTACCTCAGCACTGGGCAAGTTGTCCAGCTGACCAAGAGAAACTTTAGCACCCAACGGCTCCTCAAGTTTTACCATGGGAATGTTAGATAATGGGGCGTCATCAGCTTGAATGGTTGAGTCTAGCAAGGATAGCTGACCAAGGGGAACTTTAGAACCCAACGGTTCCTCAAATTTTACAGGTGGAGCTTTACAAAATGAAGCCTCATCAGCTTGAATGGTTGAGTCTAGCAAGGATAGCTGCTCCAATCCAACAGTCGGTGCAGATAAAACTGGCATAGCTTGTCTTACACAGACCGGTGGAGCCATGCTTGATTGTGAAGGCCTTACCACCCGAGCAGATTGAGAAGGTGCAGGAAGTGGTGGTGAAGAATAAACAGGAACAGCACTCCGTACTGTCACCGGTGGTGCAACTCTATGGTGGGGACGCAAGTGTCGGATAGGAATGTAGGGAGCTGCTCCAACTGCAGGGAACTTTTGCAGCCTCACCTTGGCACTTTCTGCTGATGGCAAGACACATTCATTGCCGACATTAGCTGGCTGACTTTGAGTTGTCTTTGGGTTTATCATTATCTCATTTAGAGTGGCAACACTGGGTCTGTTTTGAGGAGCAATCTTTGACGCACTTGATCCATTGGCTGCCATCCCAATTCTATTGCGAGCTGGTCTTGGACATATAAAAGGAAGAATTTTTGATGATGTAGATTGAGGCTGCTGTGCATTTGGTGGTCGTGGGTTTTGTGTTGGGAATTTAATCGGAAATGGTATTTTAGCCATCCTGGCTTGGACAAGGTACTTCTGCAGAGCACGTGCCACAGTAATATGCTCCTGCTCATCGTTTTTCCCCTTCTCTGGTGTTGATGTCTCAGATTGCTGTACCACTGCAGAGACCAATTGACATGTCAATCAAGTTCCACGTCTCTTGCTTTAATTTCAATGAAATACAAAGTGAACTGAAGTAAAGCCAAAACTAGACCAGAGAAACTTAATGAGATAGAATATGCATTTAGATTAGAAAGGGAGCAAAGAGATGATGTGTTGCAACTAACGGCTGGTACTGATGGAAGCTATTATTTGTCAAACCAAGCACAAATTTGTTTGCAGCGCTTATGGAAACACATGGAGTACCAGTAACTACTTTTTCTTCTCATTCCTCAGAAGGAATTGGCTCACTTACAGAATTTCAGAGACGTCCATGCTGCCATGGCTGCATTCTTTTCAGCTTGCTTCTTATTCTTTGCTGGTTCCCCAGTAAATATAACTCCTGCCAACTCTACAGTGCAGGTAAACACAGGTAGGTGCCCCAATCCTGATCTAAAAGTTGTGTATGCTGGCAATGATGCACCAACTCTCTGAGAAACCTCCTGTAAGAGATTCTTGTACACACCTGTCTCATCCTGTATATCACATGGTTTAAAGGAGAAAGGCATCATCCATCAAGTTAGACTATTTTCAGGGGAAAAAAAAAATCTCATTTCTCCAAAATAAATGATCAGGAGTTCTTCTGAAGCAGCTAGAGATCAATCAGGGGCCAAATAATGCTGCAAATATTGTTTCCCTTTTCTCTTTTGAAGAATGAAATACATGTTTGCAATACAAAACATTAAGCATGATGGAATTAGCTAACTTGAGCTTTGTGGAAAATTTGTTCATGAATAAAAACTGAGAGGTTAAGGGGCACCAAGAGTTTTTGAGGTTAAGGGCACCAATAGTTTTTACCATGTCTTTGACGCATTGACACGCTGATGGAATTACCTAAGATAAACTCTCATAATTCCCATCAAATCTATGCAGCAATATCTTTACGATTTTAATCTTTAGAAATTCCAATTTGGTCTATAATTCTTGAAAATGTTTAGCTCCTAGTTGAAATCAACTTCTGAACTAATCTCAAATACGTTTTACTGAGATTTTTTAGCACAAGTCATTGATAATAACTCCACAAAACAAAAGACCATGCAATACAGAAAAACATAGAAAGGTTCACAATTCCCAATTCCAGAAGCCCCCTGCTCTAGATTAGTCAAAAAACAGAAGAGAGCACATGAACAATCTTATCATGACTAATTTGAAATAACCACACAGCATGTCACATTATTGGCATGATCTTCCATGGCCTTTTCAGTCTAAGTAGTTAAGCTCAACTTGAAAAAAAAAAAAAAAAAAAAAAAAATTCAATAAAAATGGTGGAGAAAAAAAAAAAAAAAAATGAAACCATAGCTTACAAATTGAGCATGAGACCAGACTCTCTTATCAAATTGAATAATTGCACTCAACCAAAACCATATAACAAATGTTTCCTTTCTCGTAAAAGCAAGATAGATATAAAATGCTTCATAAAGATTAGAATGCAAAAATTTAGTTGTTTTTTAAAAGAATGCCAATGGATTGCGCGCACACACTGTTAAAAAAATAAATTCAATCCCTCTCTATCAGCTTAAGGTTTAGAGTAAGTGGCACTCAATCTAACACACATATATAAAAAAGATACGTTACAAGATTTAATTACATAATAGCCAATAATTTTAAAAAAAAAAAATTAAAAAGTTAAAAGAGATAGAAAGAAAAGTGCTAGAGAAAGTTACAAATAATCGAGCAAATATACCAAAATAATATTATAATAAAATAAAAATGGAAAGGCACTATGAATTTAAAATAAATATTTTAAATTATACTAAAGATTTTAATATTTACTATTATTGTTATATTGAGATAAAAAAGATTAATAAGATTTAAATATTTATGTAATGTTCATAAAAATCACAGTAGAAACTAGTATGTGCCAAAAGCTAGAAATTTTAACTTTTCTGAGGACACATAACAACTAAATTAAAATCTTAATTACTATTATGTAATACCCCTCCCTATTCCAAAAATGCCCCTAGCATTTCTCGCAACATCTTTTTTAACTCTCAACTATTATATTATTTCATGTTCTAGGAGATCCCGCATCCTTTGGGCGGCATATGATGAATTTGATGTACATCAATATTTCTAATAATTTGATTGTATTATTTCTACAACGCGTGAATACAAATTGATTTTTTTTTTTATGTGAAACATCAGCGCAGCATTGTAGAGTTCAAAAGACTTTAAATTGAAAATTAAAAACACTTGAAGAATACTCTGTTTTGACCAAGCATGTCTGTTTTGTCATAGTTCTGTCCTCATTTTGTATCCTCTAGTAATATTAATCCTTTTCAAGTTTTTTATTTTCATGTGTATTTTAATGTTGTGTTTTGAAAAAACTATTTGGAAATAGAAAGAAGTGAGAAAAGGGTCAAAATCTGTTGTGGCTAGTAATTGGGGTGTCAATAATATCGCCAAAAAAAAAAAAAAGAGATTGCGGACACTTATTAAATCAATCTGATAATTAATAATTGTTAAAAATGATTAGCTTTTGGATGTCACCTAAAAGAATCAACTATTATCAAATGTGTAACGTGGTCTAACATAACTCTAGTTAGTACATTTAATATCTTACTATAACATTTAAAATAATACTATATTAATTTTTAATATAACATTTAAAATAATACTTTATTAATTTTTAATATAACATTTAAAATAATACTTTATTAATTTTAAGGATAACTTTAAAATTAATAAAATTTTAAAAAACATATGCAATGTAATTATAATAAAACGCTAAAAAGAAAACAATCGGATTAAAATTATTTATCTAACTTGAAAATAACTATAAAATTAATGAATCTTTATAAAGTTACTGTACTGATTAATAATAATAAATGAAAAACTACACTATATGATGATTGAAATTTTATCAAATAACATATTTAACGTCGAGAATTTAAAATCACAACATTACCAACAGGAATCACTTTAGTAAAAGTTGAGTATAGCCGTTTTTCCTGATCCTGATAAAAACCATAAATAAATATAATAATAAAAAATAAAAAAAAAAAAAATTTCCAATCATGATTGGATCTTCCAAAAACTCACAAAAACAACCATTGATGAGCAAAATAACTCTTCAAACTTTGTTCCGAATGGGACCTAAAGTTATTTTTTGCTCCAAATTGCTCAAGAAACCTCGAAACTGTGTTTAGACCTATATACCCATTTTAGTCAATTCATTTTCTAAAGCACCCCAAAATACTAATATTTTCTTTTATCTTCTAAGTTTTCTAAAGTTTAATATATTATTTTATCAATTGCTTTTCCTATATCCCCAAATTGTTGGAGGGTTATATTGTAAGAAATATAAAAATTACTCTTGCTTTTCACTAACGATTACCCATGTGTCTTTGTTGTTGAGTAAGTGCACATGAGGGTAGAGAGTGATGTATTCTCAAGAATTTGAGCTAAAGCAAACAACCAGGGTTGGTTACAGAACGTTCTGATGCTTGGTGCCTTTATATCTGGGTACTTATGTTCTCTGATGGTTAGAACTTAAAAGAGTGACAATCGTTTGTCCTTTCCAATTGCTTTCCCTTAACTATAAATTAGGAAATCTTAGATACAAGCAGCATGTGATGAAATCAGCCCAATAGAGTATACAATATCCTGATTTTTATTAAAAACATTTACAAATAAAAGACTACTTCCTTTTGGTAAACAATCTACCCTAAACCATATATCATTTGTATGGTAGTGTGGCAAGGATCATCATGTTTCAAGTTAAGAATCTATTTGCAGAAGAAGGCAATAGGAAAACAATAAAAGTGTGAAGGTAAATTTTTCGTGGAAAACTTTCCAGTTGGTAGAATATATTCCAATGGCTTCAGAACAAATCAGCATTTAACCAATATTTCTGGTTCAATTTGTAGGTAAACTCCATCTTTAACATAATAATTATCACATTTCTTTCCTTTCTTTTCCAGTTTCAGAATAATTCTTGCTTTGTGCTTTGAAACAATTTATTAATTGCATTCTAATTTTCAAGAAAGATTGTTTCTTATCCTTAAAATTTCAAACAAGAATTAAGAATTTCCTTCATTGCGTGAAGTATTAAAATGCAGTGACTATTATAAAACAGAGGGAGTATTTTCTACTAAATAGCATGTATTGCACCATCTTACTCAGACATCTTACATTTTTAAGATATGTAGGTGACAGACATCTTGTGGACATTAGTGTTCTAGAGTTGAGGCATCCTCAAAAGAGTCAAAACTACAGAGTGTCAGGTCCTTGGGGACACTAGAGCCATTTGACAAACCCTTACTTGTTTTTAGTTCACATTACTAGTTTAAAATCAATATTAGATGCTAACCTTTCATACCATAATAGTATTTTATTCTTTTTTCGTAATCTAGGAGGTTCATTGTAGTCATATTAATTGGACAAAGCTAAACCAGGTAATATTACTGATCAAGCTCATCCTTTTGTAATCTAGGAGATCCATACTAGTCCTACTCACTTTGAAAATCTCAAAATAGTCATTCCATTAATCTGTGTAATCAGTGGTTTCAGTCAACTTTCAGCATTCATCAACAATTCAAGTTCATAAATAGTCCTTCATAAAGTATAATACCCTGTTTGCCTATCATCTGCCAGGGTCCTTTCCTCGCACAATAGCAATCTCAGCTTATAACCGTGCAGTCCTATTTATTAAACAATCCAGAGACTTTCGGCTTTCTAAAATTTGAGTGTGGAATACGAAAATAAACCACTTCCTTGTTTCTCAAAGGCAATGCCGTGAAACCTGATAGGTCACATTGCCTCTCTACCCGCCTGTTCAACTTTGTACCTCCACCAGCAGAGGTATAAAGCAGCAAAAATACTATCCTTTTCCCAGACCTAAGTGACACAAGTCTCAAGCTTACAGGTAAAGACTTGATCAGCCTCAGGAAACAGACAAAGTAACCATAGTAGTATTCACGTCAATAGAATACACGGAAACAGAGAATAAATCAACTATAGCAAAAATTTTAACAAGCATCAATAAACCTCCAATAGGGATAAAGGCACTCAGCAGCAATTTCTCCAATGTCCAAACTAAGTAGACAGATAAATAACGCAACTAGCAAATAGAAACCATCATCTTGCCTATTTTTTTCCTCGCACTTTTTTCCCCTGATATAATGAAGTTAAGACTCATCTAGGTTAACTCAAGATAAGAGCAAAAACACACAACAAATAAAAGAAACAAGGCAAACACATTTCCGAGGAAAAACAATCCGAAACCCTAACAGCAAAGGCTAACAACAACATCAAGGACAAAAAAAAACTGACCAGAATTCTAGCAGCTAGAGAGTTTGAAGGTCCACGGCCAGCAAGCGCGTTGAGCGCCATCTCAGCAGCTGAGTGCTCAGCCTGACGAAGCGTGGAGCAGTATTGAGGACTCTCAAACGTCTCGCCATTGAAATTAACGGTAGCCTTAAACCGCGGCGCGTGATCCGGACCTTCTCTTATACAAGTATAAGACGGCAAATTAAAGCAGCTCCTCTGAGCCAGCTCCTGCAGCTGGTTCTTATACATTTCTCCACAAAATTCAACCAACCAAGAAAAAAAAAAAATTTCTCCGCAAATTCCACTTCCCTTCCGTTTACCTTCTCTTCAACATCGAAGAAGCGTCAAGCTCAGATCATTCAAAAACACAGTTCCCGAAACAAGATCGAAGCATTTTCGAGTTATGCTTCCACATTCTGTCCGTGTTGGTAGTGTGTGTAATAGAGAAAGCTGAAGTGGAAAAGAAAAAGAGTTGTCGAGCTGAAGAAAAAACAACCGCAGAAGGAGGAAGCACGGTAGGGGTTGAGGAAGGGGTGTGGGAGACAATGGGCTTGGGGGGACAGGACAGTGGGGGGAGGGGTTCAGGTGCGGTTTCCCTTTTTAATTTTCTCTTTTTTATAATTTTCTCGACTTAAAATACAACGAAAGAAAAAGATTGTCGAGAAAAGTACAATGCTTTTTGTTTGTATTTTGATGTTTTTGGATTGAAGTTTTTTTTTTTTTTTTTTATTATTTAAATTCAAAAAAAAAATGTAGTATATTTGTTAGAACATTATTTGACACAATATTATTTATGTTTGTCTATTTGACAAAAAAAATATTAAAAAAATAAAGAGAAAAAAGAAAAGATGAGAGTATCACATTATTTTTTATATTAATACTCATCATTACATAAATAAAATATAATATTTTTATATCCCACTTACTAAATAATTTTTTCACTTATCTCTAACTTACTCTTCATTTTTTGCAATACACTCAACTCAACTTGAAATAAACTAACAAATTCAAAAACAGCTCAAATCCAAAAACACGTTTATTATTTGTGACGTGGAAATACTAAAGTGTGGTACTGTTCTTTGTAAATTGTGTGTTTAGGATGTTTCCGACCGTTGGATTAGGAAGAGACTAATGATCGTATGATTTTAGAGTTGGTTTATAAAAATTGTGATGTATGGAATTATTGTGGTCGGTTTTATTAATTTATTACTATTATTAATTTCTAAAATGATGTTGGTATTAATTTTAGTGGTTTAATAGTGGAAAAAACAGGTTTTAACCGGACAAAAGGAGTGTTTAATTAATGTTTCTATCAATTTTAAATTATATATATTAAGAAAAGTGACTCAAACCTATAATTTTTAATAGTTATGAGTGAGATTTTTAGTATATATATATATTTTTGTCTAGATTCTTTTTTTTTTTTTTTAATAAATGACCATTTTTTTTTTTTGGTATTTAAAAAAAATCTAATTAATTTATAATAATAGTCATTTATTATTTTTTTTTTTTCTTACATTTACTTTTTGAGAGTAATAATTGATTTCTAATAATAATGCATCTTTTATTGCCAAAAACAATGGTGGGTTTGAATCCCATGTAATTTGTTTTTTATGATAATGTATTTTGTGAAATAACATGATTTGATTTTTTTCTAATATATGTGTAAATATATTCTTCTAATAATGATTTAAATTTATAATATTTTTATAATGATTATGCTTTAATTTTATATTTACAATTAAATTATTTGAATCAATTGATATATTAAGATTGTATTATTAATAGTATGGAAAATTAGACATTTTAGTCCTCATTTTATTTTTATTTGGAAGAATTAGTCCCTATATTATTTTTTTAACTTTTTTAGTCCCCAAATTAAAAATAATTGGATAAATAAGTC
>JAXGGT010000001.1:11404756-11415365 GCA_035583425.1 Marsdenia floribunda
AGTACTGATTTAAAAATATTTTATCGAGTTCGAATACGGAATTAGTAGTTCTAGACACGATTAAATCCATTGACAAATCTACATTTGATCTTTTTATTTACAAAATTGAATTATCCAAATATCCAAATAATAAATTTTGTGGAAAAAATAGATTAAATACACATACACATTATACATTCAAATTCAAATGTCCTTTTCTAAAAATAAGTAGTCCACGTTGGCATTATTAACGGCCAATTTGTGAACGGCACCCAAGACGTAACGTAAACCTGACTCAGGCTGACGCATACCGTTTCCCAATCCCAACGCTGTCGTTTCGTGTTTAGGGCTCAACTCTTCCTAAACCCTCTATAAACCCCAAACGCAACTACTGTATGAAAGGTTGAAACGGATTATCGCACTTGGAGTAAACGGCTCTGAACTGGAAACAGCTCCCTTTACCACATTCAGGTATTCTCATTTCATTGATGAATGTTCTCTGTATTCTTCGTGTACCAGGAAATTCATACTGCTCTGTTTCCAGATTTTTTGTTTTTACTCAACTGATTAATGGCGCTTTTTCTTTTTTCTTTTTTTTGGATTAAATTTAGATGGGGAAGTTGGGAAAGAAAGCAAGGAAGTTTGCAAAGAAGAATCTTCAAGCTGTGCTTCGACAAAGGAGGAAGAATAAGGCTTTTTTGTTCAAGAAGAAACATTCATCCAGTAACTATTTAGTCTCTTTCAGAATATCAGTCTATATGTATAATAATATTAATATATAGTTCTTATTAGAGCTTATAGTTTGTTTTAGATATGGGTTTTTTTTTTTTTTGGGGAATGGCAACTTTTGGAGTTCATTAATTATGTTACAGCATTCTTGGAATGGTAGAATTATAAAGCAAGTGTAAATGATAAAGTTTTCACTTTGTTGCGTTGGTAATATATTATGCGGAAGTCTCTGATCCATTTTTGTTTATATGTTGTTTCTCTCTGCTACGTGAAATGTTGTCAACATAGAGTATATGATGGTTATGTGTTTCATCCGTTTGGAGAGCCCATAAAATATAATTGAAATTCCCCAAGGGCGATTGCTGCTTGCAAGTATATTTTGGTGGCTGGTATTCAGCTTTGTTTCCAGCTCAAGGACAGAATTAGGATTCTAGTGAGAAAGAGTTAATAAAGATTGAGATTCTTTTTATGGATAAAAGATGATAAACTTTAAGGGCTTATGAAGGAAACAATAGATTCCCTCCCCTTCCTGCACCTCTCTAGACTAGACCCCTATGAGTAAGTGTTGCCATTAATATAATGTTCAAATTTGGATAATAGAGGTTTTCTTTTGGACCACACCTTGTGATAATGTTTTATTTTCAAAGTTTGTTCATGTGGCACATGATAGATATGCTACCTTCACCAGGAAAAAGTTTGGGATTTTAGATAAACTTGATTATCTCATCTAAATTGTGGACTTGCCATTATCTGTTGAAATGCTCATTGCTGTTTTAGTTTCATAAATTGCTGAAAGCAGATGTAATTCCAAATATGAACCACTTGTTGATGGCTTTAATGTTAGGAAGTGATGTTTAAGACATGGGCACTTCAATGTTCTAGTAATTACTGGAAAATGTTGTACTGATTATAGATTGTATATTAACTTTGGGGATCTTTTTATGTTTTCAGTATTACCTGTCTTTTTTGTTTTTTGTTTTTTATCATTTTGCTCTTAGCATGATTACTTCTTAGTTTATGTGCATGCATATATATTTTTATCTCTCCTCCCCAACCTCCCAACTCATGAAGAGTTTCAGTAATTTGGTTGAGGAATGATTATTCTTATTGAAACATTAAGGTATAACTGGTTAATTGAGAAAGTAGAATAGGAATATGAGAAGAAGTTGAACATCAGCATAATTATCAGATGACCTTTTCTCTGGGTGCAATGTTGCTAGTATCTGATTATGTTGGCCTTTGCATCTGTTGCAGAACATGACCAAACTATTGTTGAAGGTGAAATGGGTGATTTAGTGGAGAACTCTAATGGAAGGTAAAAAGGTTGCGCATCTCTCCATGTTCAGAAACTCTGCTTTGAGTTTCAACAGTATATACATATAATGTGGTATTACTTGATCTTCACTTTTCCTTCTAATGGATATAGTATTTGCTTCTTGTTGATGATTTTTGTGTAGTTCTCTAAATATTATTTTGAGCTGACTTAATATTCACCACTTAAAATTGACTGGGAAAACAAGTGATACATTTTCTTTCTGTCTGATTGTTAAGTGTCTTGGAAGAGCAAGCAGCATTTTGTGATTGGTGTCTCAAGTTTTTTTGGTTCAGGGGATTATTTAATTGGTTAGCGGTTTCTTAAATAAATTTCTTCTACTTGAAAAGAAACATTTAAGATGAACTTCATTTGACTATGAGGCCATGGTGCTAGTTTCTACTGATTATAAAGAAGCTTCTGATTTATTCTCTATACTTTAATACTTTCCATAATCCATGAATAATGTTGATTCTTCCTTGTTTTGAACCATTTGTGTTTTTCATTAGTTTCATCTTATTGTACCTGTCTTATGATATACCTTTTATGAGTTCCTTGTTAAAGAACAAAATAAGTTATCTTGCTTCTATAACTTTATGCTTTTAGATAAGTTAATAGCTCAATATGGTAAATGCAAAGGAAGGAACTTGTTCCAATACTCACCACCATGTTTTGCCTTGTGTCACTTGCTATGCCTTTGAATAAACATTCTGCTTCACATGATAGCTAGGTTTTAAATATTACTTTTCTTTGTGATGCAGAGGTTTTGATTATAGCATATGCAACATTTCTGAACTCAATCAGTTTCCTCTGCCCCAGCTCCACCCACCAAAAAAAAAAGGGAAAAAGAAAAAAAAAAAAGTTACCATTAAAATTGCTCTTTTCATTTTGTGAAAGCTCCCTATTCTAATTAATCACCTTCTGTTGGTTCAATACTGTCTTGGCGTGTTTATTATGGTTTGCCTCTTTAACTGATTTCCCCTAATCTTTAGGAGTTCAATTTTTTTTTTCACTTGCTGTAATCAAATTTCTGATATAATTTATGCTTGTTGTTGGTATTTAGGTTTGAATGTTAAAGCATGTGCCTTAAATATATTCAAAACAAGTATACACGATTGAATGATCAGAGTGCACCTCTTCCTTTCATTCATATGATCTCTTCTTTTGAAATCCCCCTTATTTATGGATTCCTTACTTTGTTGCCTCTTGCTGATAATAACACGTCAAAGGAATAAACGGGCCTCTCCGATGTCAAAAATACACATTTTCAAATTTTTTAGGGAAGTCTACCCATTTTTTACTCTCACTCTCATTCAAATTCCATGTTTCCTTCCTGTTTAGTTTTATCATTATCATCATGCATTTTTGTCCACATTGCCAAAATATATTTATCATTCCTACCACCATTTTTTTTTTTTTTTTTTTTTTTTTGGGTTATTTCCTGATTCTTGATTGAGATTTGGCATAAAAGTTGCACCAATTCTGATACCCTAATTATCTGCTTGATTACTCTTCCATTTTGCCTTGTCTTATTCTTCTTCTTCTTCCCAGAACCCCTAATATTCAGGATATTCAAGATATGTCTATTGATGCTGTATTCGGGAAAGATGATGAGATTGAAATGCTTGAAGATGTTTCAGATAGTGATGGATATTTCTCAGAGGTCCTTGACTTGGTTATACTTAAACATACCTTTTAACTGACATGAATTATTCATCATCAGCCACTGATTGTGTGATTTCCTTTTTAGGACTCAAGTTGGCCACAAGTTGTGGATAGTGAAACTGGGAAAAATTTAGAAGGTCCGTTATATTTTTGACTTGTTTATATTTTTTCTAAAGCATCTTTTGCCCTATTGTTTGTGTTCAAATACTTTGCAGTCTGCATCACTTTGATCTTGTGATTATTTATACCACATGTAGGGGATGGGGGTATCAGTTCATTATCGATTCAGAACAGAAAAATTTATGAAGATCTTGCTGCTCAAAAGAAAAAGCTGGAGCGTTTAAAAGAGAAGGTTACTTCCTCTTGAATGGATCTTTGTACTGACTTATTTTTTGATAATTGTCTTGTATTCTCTAATTATTATTCTCTTTTTGTTGTCTTAAAGTCTTTTTGAGTGATTGTAACTATACTAGGAAAAATAATAAACACGTCAACCTAAACAAAAGTTTGTTTCACTAGCATATAGTATAAGTACACAAACATGAAATAAAGGGACTAAATTGTAATATTACCTGGTCAATGGACTTCTAGAATGTGCAGAAGATTCATGAAGCTGTAAGTTTACTATGTGGTCCCAGAATGTGGCATTTCTGCTGGGAGTCTTCATGATCAGTTGTCTAGCAAGTCCTGGTCTAAGCTCTTGTAATATGCATACCTAGGCTTTCTTTTCAATAGGTTAATTTACCATCTCCCCATTAACCATATGAGGTTTTTGATCTTCTTTAGATCCTTGTGCAGAGAAAAATCTTGCTGCCTGAAATTTTTGCTCTTCTGACTGCATGGAATTCTGATTTGCTTATTTCATCCTCTTAGCATGGAGGGACATAATGTGCAATTCCTTGAACCAATTATTCCTTATTCCTAATTAATTGATTTGGTTTTCCTGCTGAAGACTTATATTTTATTTAGTTAACGTCTACAAATGAAATAGTTATGCACTGAATATCTCCCCTACCATTTCTTCTCTACTTTGTCATAATATTCCTTTCCTTCTTCAACATGATCCTTCATTATTAGTTTGGCTATGCTTATCTTAGTTATGTAGGGCTTCAACATATATTTCTGGTTGAAGTTATTATTTGCAGGCAAAGTTTCCCATCTCATTCAGGTTAATATGTAAATATTTTAGAAGTTGTGAGACTTTAAATGCTGTTGAAGATTGCTTATACCTTGCTAAATATCTGTTCTATTGTTTTTCGTGTTCTAATGAAGTTATGAACCTTAGCAATTTCCTTTTCTGGAAAGTGTTCAGTTTGTTAATGTTTTAAAGCAAGCTTTCTGTACTTGAAAATGTTTCAGGATCCAGAATTCAAGAAATTCTTGCAAAGTTACGAGGGGAGTAGGATTCTTCAGAATGAAGAAATGGTAGGCTGTTGTTTTCTGTTATCTTCAAGAAGATATAACTGAAATATGAGTGTTGCCAACAAATTTCTGATGGTTGTTGCATATTCCTGTACCATTACTTTACATTTTTGGTTTTTGCATGTCTTGTTTATCTACTTAGTTTTTGTTCCTCTTCCATAAAAATGATGGCTGATTAGTATTCTCATCAATGCTTTAGATTCAAAGCAAAAGTTTTCTGGTTTTTGGATAAAATAATTTAGGAAGGGATCCATTACTTAGCAGTGATTCTATGATTTTTGGAAGAAGTGACCAGGAATAGCCCAATGGAGTATAACCTAAGTGGCTGAAGTTGCATCATGTTCTGTATTTTAAAATCTGATAATCTTTGCAAAATGGACTGAGAAGAAGCATAACCTTGAAAAAAAGACTTTCAAAATTCTGATGCTTACTTTTTCTAGCATCTTGTGCACGATTCACTGAGTGTTGCCAAAAGAAAAATTATGCTCTTTGTCCTGAGAGACATGGAAATCACTTTTAGAATGGGGTTTAGCTTTAAATGAGGGGTATCCTATAATCTTGCCCTCATGAGAAGAGTTCTCGCTCTTCTTGGTTTTGTGAAACTAAGTGCTGTAGCAATTCATCATCTGAAGAATTCAGGACCTGTAGAACTTTTCCGTCACATGTTTCTTTCTATTAGTTTCTTCTCCCGTTTTAAACACTTGTCAGAGAATAAATTTGGTGGAGGAGGAAAATGTGTGAATTTTGAATTTATTTTATATCAGTCAGTACCCTTTGGCTCCTACTGATATAGTCACTTATCTGCTGCAGGAGTCGGATGAGGATGAGATGGGCAATCAATCGATGCTGCTAGAGAATAAAAGTGAACCTGCTGCAGAGACGGGCAAACTATTAACCACCTGTGCTCTTAATTCATGGGGTCATCTTGCTAAAGAAGAGAATAACAAAGCTGCACTCGTTTGTCTTCTTAATGCTTATCGAGCAGCTTGCCACTATGGATCTGAGTCATCTGGTCATGAAATTCAGAACAGTGAGACCTTTAGCAGCATAATCATATTTATGCTCTCAGAGGTGGATAATATTTTCAGGAAACAGTTGCAAATATCATCCTCCAATTCCAAGAAGGAGACTGTACTGGAACTGAAGAATACTTCAAAATGCCAAAATCTGAAACCCCTTATTAAATCCTATTTCAGGAGCACATTAATCTTGTTGAATCAAGTTGCTGACTCAGGTGCTTTGACTTTTGTATTGCACCGAATCAAAGCTTCCCTGATTTTCTTTGCTCTCTTACCATCATTACTGCACAGATTCATTAAGGTACCATTATTATTTTTTCTATGAATCCTATTTGGAAGACATGATATTTAATATTCAGATATAGGTTGGGGATTTTTTTTTACAGACAATTAACTTCATTAAGGAAAGAAACATGCGTTATTTTATATATACAATCTTGTTCTTTTGTATTTTTGCTTCTTTTGGGAATGGAATGAAAATTCTATTTCGGGGGTGGGGTTGGGGGGGACAACCTTTGGCTAAGGGCTATGAGTTACTTATTCATGTGAAATTTAGCTCCAGATTTAATTATTTGAGGAAAGAGAAATATTGAATGAAAATAGGAGTTAAATATTTGAGTAATTTTCAATGCATTGGTAGCCTGTTATAGACTGCCTAGTTTGAAACTGAGAATACTCATCGGTACTGGACTTGTATAACTGCATAAAATATCAAGTCTGTTTTCCAATAATGTTGCCCCATTTACCTCTATGATCACATGTTTATGCCAAGAAAGGAAATAGTAGAGGAAGGAAAGAATTTAAGAAATGGATGCTTCTAAAAAGTGCAGTCGTGCTTTCCAGGGTCTGATAGACATGCTTACTCTGAGTAGGTGAACTGGAATGGTGTGATTGGCTAATCTTAGAATACTTTGATTTGTAGATTCAATGCTCTTATTCTACAGTAACTAAAAACTGCAATTTTAGTTATTAATTTTCCTATTATGAATCTCAGTTCTCTTTCATGATTTATTCCCTTTCTAAATGAATTTGGTACAGACAACAGTTCACCTGTGGGCAACTGGTGAAGGGTCTCTTGCAGCAGCTTCCTTTCATTTCATACGTGAAGTGGCTGCAGTTTTTAGTTCTGATCACCTTGAAAGCTGCATAGCTAAAACTTTCAGGGCCTATATGGTACAGAGTAGAATTTCTGAGCTTGTTAATATTGGACACATGAAGTTTCTGATGAATAGCATTGTTGAACTCTGCTCTTTGGATGTGCAAAAATCATCAGCTAAGGCACTAGAATCTGTTTGTCAACTTTCCAGGATATTGCAATGCGGCCTTCAAACAAAGAAGAAGGTAAGCACCAATATGTCTTGGCTTTTAACTTTGTATTGTGAAGTTTTTATTTACTTCCTGAGAAATTTCCTTATGTTTTGCTCTCTGTTGTGTTATTACTTGCAATTGTATACTAATAGGTAGCTGTCTCATGTATGAAACAGGAAATCATTAAAAAGATCTGCAGTTGGGAGTATGTTAACTGTATTGATCTCTGGGTCACATTCATATCAGCGCATGTACTTGATTATGATCTTCCAGAGTTGTTATTTAGGACCATTCAGCTTATAAATGGAGTTGCTTACACATTCAGTGGACCGAGATATTTGCCTCTGAGATTGAAGTGTATTCAGTGGCTTAATAATCTCTCAACTTCAAGTCGCATGTTCATACCCGTTGCTTCATATATATTGGATGTATTAGAATACAAAATTGTCAAAGAAGGTGGAAAACCAGGAAAGGACGTAAACTTCTCATCTGTGGTTAAGGTAGATAGATTTTGGCTTATTCAGGAATCTTTATATGCTTCCTGTGCTACTTGTCATGGTGCTGTAATTTCTTTCCAACAACTGAATTCAGCTAACCATATTGATCATGAGACTTTTGGGTTGTGCAGTTGCCGAAAAGCTGTTTAAAATCAAAGGCCTTCCAGATGGAATGTGTTCTATCAGTGATTGAACAGCTTTCATCACACTTTTCTCAATGGAGTTTTCATATTTCCTTCCCGGAATTGGCAACCATTCCCCTTATTCGTCTAAGGAAGTTTCATGATTCTACAATTGTTGATAGTTTACAACGCATGGTGAAGCGCTTGATTGACCAGGTTCTTGTCCTTACTTTTTCTCTCATTTGGTGTCTGAACCTTTTTTATTTTATCTACAAGCACATACGATAGCAACTTATATGAGAGCACGAGAAATGTGCTGGGATTGAAACAAGGTGTTTTCATAATGCTTAAGGGTTTTCTTTAATTTGATTTTCCTCTCTGTTCTCTTTCCTTGTTCTTGGAATGTTTTACAGAAGTTCATTTTGCTGAGATTGGGCCAAAAAGGGTCGAATTATTCTGGGCTTCAATTATTGAGTAGCTTCATTATTTTGGTTGATGATTGGGTTGAGTTGTTGAGACTTAGAATCAACATATTGTGCTTGTTATCTTATCCATTTTATTGATTAAGTAATTCTTCTGAATTTTTTGGGTTTCCTCTTCTGAAATTTCCTAGCCAAAGTGTTGAAAAACATGGAAAGACACTTATTTTGCAGGACTAGACCATTTTTCCTCTGCCCCACTTTTCAGCTTATGTTATTATCCCTAACTTTTTTCCATTCTGCTCCTTGTTCTTCTTTCATGTCATTAAGGAGAAGAAGAATGAAAAAACATATGAAATTTGAAAATTTCCTTTTTATATCTCCCTTATTATAATTACTTATTATTTGAAAATGCAGGTTGAACGTAATGTGGACTTCGTGCAGAGAAAAAGAGATGAAGTTGCCTTTTCTCCTAAAGATCATGAATCTGTTGAATCATTCCTACAGGTCCTCTTTCTTTGATAACTGCAACCTTTCTTCATAATAAGGGATACAATTATATCTGATTTCGGTATATCTTTCACTGTGTGAAGCTTGAAAAGTCTGGTAGTGTTTGTCCATTCATCCAGTACTATCAAAGCAACCTTGAAAAAGCTGCTCTTAGAAGTTCACCTAAAAAAGGGAAAAGAAGGTATGCTCTTCTAATTGTTAGTTTTCTAGATAAAAGAAATAATAAATTGTTGTCAAAAGGAAAATATATCACAAGGATAAGGAATTACCAAGAAAATAAAAGGAATGGTTTCTGAATCTTTATTTATGAATTAGTATATTGTTTCTAAGTAAACCAGATGCAATTTGCCTGAAGAAAACAGAGGCTGACACACTCTTATGGATTGCTTTGTTTTTCTTCTCTTTTCATTTACTATAAATTGCACAAATCCTTAATATGTGTGCAAATGGCAAATAGGTCTAGTAAATTGGGATGGAGAGAGGTACAATATAAGCATGAATTTAAAGTCAAGATGATCTTAAAGGGTTTTTCACCCCCCATAAATAAGAAATTGCCATCTAAAGTATTTTCAATTAGTATGGAAATAAAATTTCTGCCTAATTTGCAGTTGATCTGTGGTTGATTTGTAGCAAATCCTTTTGAGAGTTTCGTTATGAGATAGTGCCTAGGCTCCAAGTGGTGGGCGTAAAAACCTTTTTATTTTTTTCCTTTCCCTGGTTAGGATCATTCTAATGTGTGACATAGATATTTTCAGTTTCTCTTTTTGAGATTTGACTTCCTTGGGCAAAGATAAATAATTTGGTTCTCAATTTTGTTGGACCTATCCTTTCATGCATTATATTTGGATTTCTTCAATTCAAAAGAGTGTGTTTACTGCAGCTTGCCTGAGCAGGAATATCCGAGGAGAAAAAGAGGAAAGCTAGCTGATGCAGGTCTGAGTGCTGCTCCTGCCTCAATTGATTCAGCTATTTCTAATGGAATAGAATGTTTGTAGGAAAATTCAATGGCCTAAATGTATAAAGATTTTTACATTCTTTTGATTTATAACTTTTTCTTTTCTCCTCTTAAGTTTTAGCCTTTAGGTTGAAAAAAGGAAAAAAAAAATAGAAAGAAAAAATGTCACTTTGTAGTTCATATTGTTGTCATTAATTTGATCATTGTGAACATGTGGTTGCTTATACAATTACATTCAGCTAGTATTTAACAAGCACACTTTGTGAAACATGTCCTCTTGAAACCATTATTATTACTGTACTGTTACCAAATGGAAGTGACTTGTGTGATTGAACTAACTACTACTTGAGGTCTTCAAATTCTTGCATACCCTGTGATGTCATTAGGTTCTGAGACAGATTAGCATATCCATTTGGATAACGCCACAAGATAACAGGTCATATTTCAGAGCTCTCATTTGCTGCTGACCTATCATGTCACACTCTCCCTATAGTGCGGAAATTAAAGAAATTGTAATACCCCTAATCCCACATAGTGTAATGGTATATGTAGTGATGGACATGTATGTTCATTTTTAACTCAAGTATTCTTTTTGGGCAAATTGGTGCAAATAGTCCCTCATCTTTTTTTGGTTGGTGCTTATAGTCCTAAATCTTTAATTTTATCTTTTAA
>JAXGGT010000001.1:11484222-11503590 GCA_035583425.1 Marsdenia floribunda
CTCCTCCTCATCCTCCTCGCTTTCTAATAGGCCTCCCAGTAATTCATCTTCTTCTGCCTTTCGCTTCTTCAACCTACGCATTGCTTCTCGTTCATCCAAAATTTTTGTGACTTCCTCCCCAACGGTATCGAAACCGGGAATTTTTCTCCCTAGCTTCCTACCACCTCGAACCATCACCTTGTAGAAGTACTTAATATATTTCTGAACAGAGAGGTACAAAGTTCTCATGGGGCAAAATTCATCACCATAACAAAAGAGCATTTCACACAACAACAAAATGAAGATATTCCAAGCAAATTTCAATGGCTCATTACGGGACGGGAATCCAGGACTCTTGCTGATTAAATATACACTACTGAATTTTTAGAAACAGATAGGGAAGCAATGGAAAGTATTCGGAATCAGTTCTATGCCAGAGCTTCCCAGATTCGTATCATGAGCAGAAAGCAACAGAGACATGCATAACCCCCAACAGCCTTTCAATGTAGGAAGGGAAGACCCTTTTTTTTTTTTAATTGTTTCTTTTCTTTTCCCATTTTAATCACAAGAAAAGCAACCTTGAAACAACATATTTAAACCACAATGTCAAGACATCAAGAGGAGGAGAAGAAAAAAAAAAAAAAAGGTGGCTATGAATCAGAAGTTTGTACCTTGTAAACCCTGTTCCAACCTTTGATGTATGTTGGACCAGTGGTGTATGCTCCAAAAGGTTGGCGATACCATTTCCCACCAAATGTTATCTGATCCATGGCTTGTTCAATACTAAGGACCTCCCATGGTCTCAACCCAGGAATTACTTTGGCCAATTGATACCTGAATCGAGAAACAATAACAAGGTGAGCCAAAACTTTATGCAGATGGTAAGTGAAAAGGTGAGATTTGTTAAAAGAGAAGTTTTAACATTTATTCCAAAGAATTCAATAAAAGAGAGAGAAATTTGTGAAAAGATCTTCCTTTTACCTAACATCCTCGGGGATATGTTTATTGGGCATGTGGTCTGATTCCAAAACTGATGTCAGCTCAGAACCACTAGCCCAAAGAAATAAGGCATGACTAGGTATCCTTACTCCAGGCCAAATACCATTGTTAGCTTCCAGTACAGCCAAATCACGCTGCTTGCTTGCATATGCTTCTTCTTGCATCTGCTTATATGTTTTATCCTCATGCCCCTTGAGAGGAACCCATGGAGGTATTCCTTTTTGCAATTTGTGTATAAAAGCTGTTGCAGCAGCACCTAATCGAACTGGAAGTCAAATTAAGAAAACTTTAGAAAGTCTTTCCAATTTAAAGAGTGCTGAAAAAGAGATGTGAATAAGCCAAAAGCAAAAAGTTTGAGATCTTGAATACAACTCAGGAACAATTGTAAAACTATACTATATTGGTGAAACAACCAGCGTAACTTTTATTTGTTTGGTTTTGGTATCTAAGAAATATATCATAAACACCCTTGGCATCTTAACTTAGATTCCTGTTTTAGTCTGTTCAGAAAAGAAATTTATTAAACAACTATCTCAAGGAGATCTCTTGCAGTGGAACAAAAATACAGACAACCAAAAGAGTCGAATAAGCAGCCTTAAAACACTTTCACACAGACCTAAATTAGCCAGTTTAACATTTTCTTCAACCCATTATAGAACACCTTAAGTTGGCAAAAGCATCCTTTAGAAAATAAAAACGGAAGTTTCTACAACAGAATCATTTCAAACCTTCCCAAGTGGCAATAGCACGCTCAAGACCATAAACCATGCCGATGGGTGCCCATTCATCCATGTCGTCGCCCCAAATGAAAGTATGTTTGTCAATGATTCCTGCACCCCAAGCTGTCTTAAGCTGGATCAGCTCCATAGGTCCTCTTGTACGACCTATTCGATCCTTGTAGAACCAGCCACCACTTCGCATGATAACTGGAACAAAAGAATCAAAACATTGAGAGAGAGAGATAGAGTAACAAGAAATAACTACAGCAAAACATTCAGCATTTGCTACAAGCCTACAGATTTCAACTTATACTAAACTTACCCCAAAAGAATTTAAAAGTAGATTACCAAATAAAATATGGAAAGCAGTAGACTCATAAAAAGTGAATAAGCGAACTAGGAACTAGCAACACATTCCCCATCAAACAAGTCTAAGCTGAGATAAACTTGAACTTACACTATTCCCCACCAAAACTCGCCCCAAATAATCATATGAACGGAAAAATAGGATACAGCATTCCCCATCAAAGGTGAAAGATCTGACATAGATGTAAATAGTTGACATAGAAAGGTATCATATTAACTCTGATAAAGTAGCTTTAGAACAAGAGTACGCAACACAAGAAAGCACTTGTAGAAGCATGTTTTGTCTTAAGATGTTTAATCCACAAAATTCAAAGTAGGGCACAAAATTACATAATTGATGAATATAGAATCAACTAGAAACCTAATTAAAAAAAGAAACAAAATCAAAACTGAAATTTTACATCAACTTATGTAGAAGATATAAATTTTAGTCAGCTTATCATATTTCTTTTCCTAAAAGGAAATATATGCAAAAGGTAACAGAACCTAAAATATATTTCAAAGGATAAGAAATTCCCAAATAATAGTACATCAATAAAATTTGAATGGATAAAGCACATTCTCATCACAAAATTCACAAACTAAAAAAAAATAAATATCTTCCATTTGTAAAAACTTACAATCATAATAACGCTTCTCAAGGTTCTTGTAGCCAATAGCTTGCGCAACATCAATAGGCCTCCCTGGGGGGTAGGGCCTTTGTTTGAAACCCCAAAGTCCAAAAAAGAACTGCTTGGTAAAATCCCAAAATTTATCATCTGACTCCTCAACTGTTTTAATTGCTTTCCTGGGCATTGGCCTACCATCCAATCCAACCACATTTGGCACCGCCTCCAAGAATATCCAGCATATTTTTATCAGTAGTTAGGCAAGATAATGACATGATACACAAAAGGAGTTGAGTTACTTGAGTTTCAGATTGTTCCCCCATATAAATTCGGGCTAAATCCAATTCCTCCCCCGTGAACTATGAAGGAGTCACAACTAATTACCTCTTCCTTTAATACTGAAATTGGTATCCATTTAGGAATGAAGTCATTTTGAGATATTTTTTATTCTGACTGTCTAAATATTAACATGGAAATTATCAAAACCCCTCTCCAGTATCAATATCAATTAGTTTCACTTAGTTTTAGTTCACTCAAGATAAACCAAATTGAACTAGATTTTATTTAAGAGCCAAGTTTCATTCAGTTTTCTTTTTTGAGAAATTATTGGAATTTGAAAAGAAAAAAAAAAAAAAAAAATCAATATTACTATGTTTTAGATTTTACATTAGTTCTCTGAAAATAATTAACTCAAGCCAAACAAACTCAAACTAAAATGATCTAGTTCATTTTAATTGAGTTTGCATAAAACTGAGTTTGATTTGGTTTTGAGAGTTTTTTTTTTTTGTTTTTTTTCTCTCTGTCAAGATATATGTTAAAAGTTTAAAATTTAAAAGTAAACCTTTCCATATAAATTATCACCTGCATATGATTAATTCTAAATCAGAACTTTTTTTGATAGGAAAAAAACCCAAATATACCTTCCACAAATCCTTATCTTCCTTCCGGTAGGGACTGGAATTTTCCTTAAGTTCAAGTTCATTAATTTTGTCTGCAATTTCTTCAGCCCGGATCAAGAATTGCACCACAGGGCTCGACCGAAAATCACTCCACCAGTTCTCATTATCCTCGATCTCTTTCTGGGTTGGGTTATCCTTCTTCTCAAAAACTGGGTCTTCATTTAAGATCCTTTCAACTTCAGGGTCGTGTCTGTAGTCTGGCAAATTGTCACATTCCCAAAAGAACCGGTCCGCCATCTGGCTGTATTTCCCTGGTTTCCTGGGCGCATCATTCTGGGGTTTTCCGGGAGGTGGGTTTAAAGAAAGGGCAGCAAAGTTTACTGTTTTGGGTTGGGGTTTAAAAGGATTCAAGGATTCAAAAAACGAAGAAAGGTTTGGAGGTTTCTTGAACCAATTGCTATCATTGAATGGATTGAAGTTCAAATTTGGAGAGGCCATTCAAATTTTGCAGTTGATTTAGCTCAAAATAACATGAAAATGGTAATAAATAAATAAAAACGAGTTGCAGAGACTTCTTTTTCTTTCTTGATAACGAAAAGGAAACGTGAGTTCACACAAAATGAAGAAATAAGATATTAACGTCTATGGAAGAATTTTCTTCAGGATTCAAGAGTGAAATTCATGACAAATAAAGTACACTTTCGTAGTATAAAGGAATAGAATTACACTAGCAAGATAATTCACCTCAATTGTCCAGCACAAGAATCGGAGAAGAGAAAATCCAAAGACAGAAGGAGGGAGGAGAAACAGGTTACCCGAGTGAGTGACAGGTAAAGCGGAGGCTCTTCATGTTATCTCACCTCTTCGGTTGTTGGCTTCTACGAAGGACGGAAGCCCTTCTCGAATAATTGGGCTCATTTGGAAATGGGCTCAATGTTTTTTCTTTAGAAATACTTATATTAATTTTTTATTTTTCTTGGATTCACAATTCCTGTAATATGCAAGGTACCTCTTCTAATCTATTAGTCTAAACGTCTTTTCCTTACTTACTAAGAGGTTAAGGGGTTAAGAGTTCAAATTTCACCCAAATGTTCTACAGTTCAAAATATTTTTCAAGTGCAACTATACCCGCATTGCTGGGTCTCTTTAGATGGATTAGTTTAGGCCAGAAGGGCTTGAGATATCACGTCAAAAAAAAAAAAAAAAAAAATGCAAGCACCAACCTCCAGGTGTATGTGAGTTGGTAAGGTGCTCTCCTACCTTAAGTAAAGTCACACTATTGAAACCGCACTCACGTATGCAGCCGTTTAAAAACTTGGAATTAGAGCTTACCTCTTACCTACAAGGGACCTACATGACTTGAGTGGGGATTAGTCTGCATGTGGACATGGCGAGAATTGTATATCAGTTAACCTCAACTACTAATCCCACTTTAGCTAAGTCCATTTCTTATAAGATATGTTAACTAACCAGCAGGAGACAATAATATTTTTAATGCAAAAGTTTTCGTCCCTCTTTCTCTTGAAGATAAAAAAAAATGTTTTTATCAACCTTGGGAAAAGGCTCTTATTATCAAAGTTTTTAAGGAAAATTAGGTATGATTATTTATATCAAAAACTTTACTCATTAGAAACTCACTGAAGATCTACAATTAATGGATTTGGGTAATGAATTTTATCTAATCAAAATTTTCAAAGATGAAAATTATTTTAAGGTTCTTCATGAGGAGCCTTAGTTTATTGGTTAAGATTTTTTTCACTATTTGTTATTGAGAAACTAAATTTTGTGTGTCAAAAGCAAAATGTAACCATTCGGCTATTTGGGCTCATCTTCTGGAACTTCCTACCAAATTTTATGATGTAAAGATCAAAAGGTAGGAAATCTTCTTGGCACCTTGCAGAAAATTAATGCACATACAAACAATGCTTTGAGGGGTCAATACGCTTTTGTGTATTCAAGTGGATATTCTGAAACCTCTCAAGACTCGGGTCTACATTGGACATCACTCACAATCGATTATCTATGAAGGAGTCAATCAAATTTATTTTTTATATAACAAACTTGGTCATAAGATCAATTCGTGCTCGAAATATGTCTCAATTCCCCCACTAGGTCCCATTGTTGCTTCTCCAACTTCAAATTAGGTAACAACTCAACTACACACCGATATATCCTTTTCTAATTCCTCTTCTACTGTTCAAGATGGGCCCATGGATGATTATCCAAAGGTGCAAGCCCGCTTTTCAACACAATTTTGATGCCACTTCTTTGATTAGTAATCCAGATACTTCAAGGAAAAGTAAAAAAAAGAAAAAAAAAACATCTGGTTACACAAAGGTACTTTAAGTAAAAGTATCTATCCCTCTAAAAATAGTAATAAATCTTCTTTTGAAAAAAAGCAACCGACATCCCTCTCTGCATCATTTCCTTTCGATACTAGTTGCATGAAACCACTTGCCTCCTACAGTCAACAAAACAAATAATATTATCAACCATAGTTATTGTGGCTTACCTTCCATAACAAATAATTCGGTAAAAATTATAGATTCTTCACATATGGTTACTCATGCAATTAGTGATATTCTTGGTATCTTTTCTCCTTTAACCAAAGTTACATCACTTAATGACATTAGCCTATGTAAGTCTGCATAAATTTGTAAAATACCATCATTAGACCTTGATAATAGGAATTTAGAAATTCACAATAAAAAATGAATCATTCCTGATAACCAGGAACGCTTATCTTCTTTGACTTATATACCTCCTAGTACTACTATATTTGACACTTACTCTTATATACCTCCTAGTACTACTAAGAATGTCTTCTACACAACTACCTCCCAAGCATCGGAGAGCAATGCGGAGAAATAACCACCCCCAACGTCAACACTATAATCACTTTACCTTCTCTACCAGCATTCTTTCTGACAAATTTTCTGGAATGGGGATTGATGGGATCAACCTTAATCATGTTCTTTAATGTTAACAACTCCCTATTAACCCTCAACATTTAGGATCCCAAGTTCATTTCTCAACTGATGGACCATGCCAAAAATGTTGGGAGGCCTTCTAGCCCAATCCCATGATGTTAACCAACAAGATAGCCTAGTTATAAACTCCATTCACCCCCCCCCCCCCAATCCATCCTTTCCAGTGGAGATCCCTTTTTTCACCCTTTGAATCCGATTCCCCATGCCATGACTCTGACCTCAATCCCACCCATGAGTCCCTTTCAAAATCCCCCCTCTACACGTTCCACAAAATCCTCTAGCTCAAATAGAAGACATGCACTCAACCCCCACTCTAGAGTTCATAAACATCAAAAGAAACATCACACACTCCTTTATTCTATCCAACACCAAGAAAATCTTCCTCTACTCCTTACACCCCAATATATGCAAGATGTCAATGGTTCTCAAATCCAACTATCGGAGCATCAAAACATTTGGAAATACATTCTCGTCTTCATTCCTACCCTAAAAACAATACTTGTGATTCCACAAATGGATGCTCTCCTAACAATGAGCAACCCCTCCATCCACAATCAATCATAGTCCTCCTATGGAACACTAGAGGAGTTCAAAACCCCAAATTCCTCATATCTTTCAAAGACATAGTGAAATTTCGCAAGCCAAGTATAGATATGTTAACTAAAACCAAATTACAAGAGGAAAAAGCTAATACCATTATTCCTAAGTTGGGATATGACCATTTTGCTATAACCAGTGCTAATGGATTATCTGGAGGTATTATAATGCTTTAAACAAATGAAGTATCTATGGATCTTTAGGTCATACTAATAAGAAATTCATATGAAGGTCCAAGTAAGTAATTTGTCTGCTTTTTCTCCTATCTTCTATATATGCTTTTAACAATAATCAAACTAAATCGATTTTATGGCATAACTTTTTCCAAGTTAGTCTAGCTCATAACCTCCCTTGGATAATAGAGGGTGATTTTAATCAAATCATGCACTTTGTTGAAAAAAAAAAAAAAAAGGTGGTAGATCTCCTTCTTTAACCAAGTGTCCTAATTCTCAGCTAATATTGGAAATGCAATCTTCATGATTTAGGCTATCAAGGCTCAAAGTTTATTTGGTTTAATAAACGCTATTCAAATAGCATTAACTGATTCAATAAAGGTTAGATAGGTTCCTCTGTAACTCTAATTGGCTTCATCGATTTCCTAACTCTAAGATCTATCACTAAGTTTCACATGCATCTGACCACTTATGTATTCTTCTGAACACCAATCCTTCTTTTCAATATAAGCCCCCTTTTCGACTAGAATCTATGTGGACTCTAGACCCCTCCCTTATTAAAGTTGTTTCTACTTCTTGGACTTCAGAAAATTATTTTCATAACCTTAATACCTTCCTCACAAAAACAAGAATTTGGAACAAGACACATTTTGGTAACTTATTTTATCATAAATCAAAGATTATAGCCATATTAGCAAGTATTGATCGTTATCTGCAACATAAATATAGTCTTTTTTTAATAGATCTTCAACATGAAATGCATACCACAAATATTTATCTTTGCTTATATATGAAGAGCAATTCTGGAAAATTAAATCTCATCTCTCGTGAATACAAAATGGAGATCAAAAGAGTGTCTTGAATAACCGCAAGAAAAATAGAATTCTAGCCCTTAAGCTTGATGAATTTACCTTGATTTTTTATTGGGCCTCCATCAGAAAATATATTTCCTCCTACTTTGATGAGTCTCTTTACACTATAGACTTCACCTCGGCTCCTTTATTTCCAAGTTCTATCCTGTATCTCATCTTGTCATTGCTCTTGCATATTATGAATTTTTTTTAAAACCATTATCTATTAAAGAAATAAAGACTGCTATATTTTCTATTTAGTCTTCTAAATACTCTGGTCCTGATGCACTCTATCCTTTATTTTTTTAGAAATACTAGACCCAAGTTCAACCCTCTATATTCAACCTTCTTTTCCATCTTCAACACAACTCATATACCTACAACACTCAATCAAAACTTAATCATTCTTATTCCCAAAATATATCATACTAATAATATCAAAGATTACAGACATATTAGTCTATGCAATACTTTTTTATAAAACTTTTACAAAAATTTTAGCTACATGAATGAAAAGTCATCTCAACACTTGGTCATAAACAACCTACTTTCTTACCACAAAGACGTGTAGCTGATAATATAATCATTTTCAAGAAAATTCAGAACTATTTTCAAACTCTTAAAGGTAGGAAAACTTTCATATCCATTAAAATTGATACAGAAAAAGCTTTCGATCTACTTGAATGGTCTTTTATAAAAGATGTTTTCACATTTTTTCAATTCCCAAAACCATTTTATCTCTCTTATAATGTCTAGTATTACAAGCTCTTCTTTTTTTATTTTAACCAATGGTACTCCCACACAATATTTTCTCCTGAGTTGTGGTATTAGATATAAGCGGATCCTCTTTTCCCTTATCTTTTCATTTTATGCATGGAATATTTATCATGTTTAATTAAGCATGTTGTGCAACATAATAAATGGGTTCCAATATCTATATCTAAAAAGGGACCATCTTTCTCACATTTAATGTTTACTGATGATATTATACTTTTTTTTTTTTTTGTTGGCACTAATCATAATAGTTTAGAATCCATCATCTTCATTCTACACTATTTTTCCAAGATTTCAAGTCAAAAAATTAATTTTAAAAAATCTAAAGTTATCTTCTCTAACAGTCCCCTAAATACCGAGCACATAATTTCTTTAACTTTAAATATGTCTAAAGGGAAATACATAGGTAATTTACTTGGTTTTTCAGTTTCGTCTACAAAATCCAGAAAAGAATTTTGTTACAGGAAAATAAATATCTTTCAATGGCTAGAAGAATTACCTTAATTAAATCCACTCTTTCTAGTATTCTCGTTTATATTATGCAAGTCATAAAACTCTCTGACTCTTTATTAGCTTCATTAACTAAGCTTGCAAGATATTTCTTATGGGGTTCAATGCCAAAAACAAAAAGATCACACCTAGTTAGATTGTCTTCTGGTTGTTGTCCCTATAACTTAAGTGGTTTAAACTTACCCAATTTTAAACTCATGAACCTTTCTTTACTCATGAGTTTGGTTTTAAGGCGTCTAGTAATCTCAATCTAAAAAACTTTGGGCTCAACTTCTAATTAATAAATACAAACTTAGTCTAGATTATTCACATTCAAAAGTCTCTAGCATTATAGTCTAGATTATTCGCATTCAAAAGTCTCTAGCATTACATCTCCTATAGGGCATAACCTTCGCTTAGGTTGGAAATTTTGTCTTGAAGGGTTGACTAAAAATATAGGGACCAGATAGGATACTTACAGTTGGGCATATACATGGGTTCAGATCAACCCCTTAGGTCTCATTTTATTAGTCCTCTAAAGGTTGGCCAGCTACTTTATAATCAATCATGTTTGGAACTTTTCTCCTTAATAGACAAACTTCCTACCGATATCATCCAATCCATTGAGAATTTTCCCCTTCTTTTATCAGATTCATAAGATCAAGTATATTTGCAATACACACATTCTGGTATTTTCTCAATTATTTTTGGTTATAAATTCCTCAATGCCCATTTTCTATTCAAATCTTTTAATCTAGTAATGACTTTACTTGATATATCCTGGTTATGGAAATTTAAATTTACCTTATCTAAAATCCGTATATTTTTGTGGCTTTTAGTCTTGACCGCATTCCTCATTCTAACCTCCTATCAAGAAAGAAAATCCTTCCACATCAATTTTGTAGTTGTGGTCCTGTTGTTGTGAACACTTTGCACATTATGCATAACTATTCTAATGCTCGAGGTTTTTGGGACCAAATTCCTTGGAGTTTTTTAAGCCAAATTAACCGAGCTTTTTCTCTGATACTTCCTCATATTCATGGTTTAAGAGCAATTGCTCGAATCGCTCAATTTATAAGAATTTCCTATATTGGAATATTATGTTTTATATTGCATGTTGGTTTCTATGGCTGAATTATTATGATAAAATTTATAGGAAAGAGTATTTTTTAGCATTTGGATACACTTCATCTACACATCATTTTTTTTTTTTTTTTTTTTTTTTGCTTAGGAGAAATTGGAGGAATTAACCTTCCAAATTTTGAAAAGTTTGTCTTTCAATTGAAGAATTTTAGAATTTGGTATGGAAAATTGGATATTTTAGTCCCCATTTTATTTTTGTTTGGAAGAATTAGTCCTTATATTTTTTCTTTAACTTTTTTAATCCCCAAATTAAAATTAGGGTTTTTGCCAAATTTAATCTTGTTTTTCAACTTAACTCCGTGAATAACCCATTTTTGAAACAATAGATATTTCTAGCCCAAACGCACACAGGATGTGCGCTTTTAAACAGTTAACGCACACCCAATGTGCGTTTTTCCTGAATTTAAAATTTTTTAAAAAAAATTTGTCACGCGTACATAAAAACGCACATGCAGCGTGCATTTTTGAGTCCAGTCAGCAAGTGAACGCACGCCACATGTGCGTTATATACCAGCCGTCCATATCAGCATACAAACGCACGTTGTACGTGCATTTCTACTTTCCCAAATATCAAACCCACTTCCTTGTACACATGATCAAACACTTAAACATGGAGGATATTTCACATTACAGGCTCTGACTATCCTCTTAGCATCATCTTTATATTCGTTGTAATTTGGATCTTTCAAAAACACACAAATGCATGAAAATTGTTCCTTGATCGTAGCGCAGCATTCTTGAGTTGGTGGCTGCTTTTTAAATATTGCAACAAAGCATGGAGCCATAGCTTTAGAATCACAGCTTTGCGGCACCGCGCTGCTCCCTTGAAGATGCCCACAGAAAAGTAGAAGCACCATGCCCAAGCAGAGTGCAAAGCTAGCCATTTTCTTCATCTTGTTGGGCCCCGCGATAGCAAAATTAAGCTAGCTACCTTCTTTATATGAAGATGAGTAATTAGCAATGGGAGAGATGTGTCTGTATTGATTAGTACGTAGTACAAGGAAGTGGGTTTGAGATTTGGGAAAGTAGAAACGCACATACAACGTGCGTTTGTACGCTGAAATGGACGGTTGGTATATAACGCACATGTGGCGTGCGTTCACTTGCTGACTGGACTAAAAAACGCACGCTGCATGTGCGTTTTTATGTACGCGTGGTAATTTTTTAAAAAATTTTAAATTCATGAAAAATGCACGCTGGTGTGTATCAACTGTTTAAAAACGCACATCCTGTGTGCGTTTAGGCTAGAAATATTCATTGTTTCAAAAGTGAATTATTCACGAAGTTAGTTGAAAAACAGGGGTTAAATTTGGCAAAAATCTTAAAATTAATTGGATAAATAAGTCCTTCTAGACATATTTTTGCCTATATTTTATGTCAAAATTCATGCAATTTATAAGTGTGCTATTAAATAAGAGTATTTTTATCGATTCAAAAATTTATACATGTAAATTATGTGACTTTTGGCATAAAAAATATGTAAAAACATAGTCATAAGGACTTATTTATCCAATCTATTTTAATTTGGAGACTAAAAAAGTTAAAGAAAAAAGATAGGGACTAATTTTTCCAAACAAAAATAAAATTGGGACTAAAATAACCAATTTTCGAATTTGATATGCATTAGGGGAAATTGCTCAAAATTTTGAAGGGTTAATTCTTTAAATTATCCTTAAGAAATAATAATGTGTTCGATTAATGAAAAGTACCTCAAAATCAATATGATCTAACATGTCAAATTAAAATAATATGAAGATAAAAAAGTTAGAAAAAATTAATAAAGGAAATGTTCAAACGAAATAGTTTGAGAACTAAAATGACTAAATTTTCTACATGTCTGTAGTTCATTGGAAATTACATTTTATAGTTGACTAAATGTCACAACTGGAAAAGCCACGTGATACAGCAGCCAAGGAGTCGTCGTTTCTGTCTAAAACGACAGTCCCATAATGATTTTTTTATTGTTATTTTTAATGAAGTCGTTTTTACCCTCTTTTAAATTTTTTTAAAGTAAAATATTTTAAAATTTTAAAATTTTTTTAAATTAAGATTCGTAATTAATGAATAATTAATAATAAAAATTAATTTATTAAAATCATAATAATTAATAATAATTTTAAACAATAATGTTATAACAAATTATTAATCAAAAAATTGCACAAATTTAAAGAAGCAAAAAAGATAACAAATTATCATCATAATGTTTGGGCGACTATTTGCCATCAAAAAGTATTCCAGCCTCGCTGTGGTCCAATTTGAAAGCAGTCCAGCCTCGCTATCAGCTGAAGCCGAAGCCGATGATCATTAATTTGGATGAAAAGTGGAAGAATGCTTTGGAGGCATACTTTTTCTCTTCCAATTGTGTTGCTAGCATGTACATACCCCTACTAGCTTTAAAGCCTTTGCTAACCGAGGCATAACTTCCATTACCTCCCCTTGTAGCATGCAAAGCCTCTTTAATCTATGAAAGGGCCAAATATGAGCGAATTAATCCTGAACATAAGAGTTCCAAGTAGTTAGATTTTCAAGGAAAACAATAGGATCGGGAATTCACCACAAGGTCGTGTCTTGATGTCCTATTTCAATGTTGGGATGACATAGGGCACAGAAATTTTTAAAATCTCAGACAAGCATAATCTGTAAAATCTTAGACAAGCACTTCAGGTAGCTATAATACCAGTTATTCAGTATCACATGCTGAAACATCATACTACATATGTTTCTCCACCAGCTCATCCATCGCAACAAAAAGGTCAAAGATATGAATAAATCAGGTAAAAAAAAAAATTAAACACAGTATACCGAAAATCTGAAGGTAAAAAAATATGAGCACCTGAAGAACCTCAGCAAATGCTTCCTCAAGAGCCATTTGCATGCCTCCTTCCTTATCCTAAACCAAGTCTCTATGCTAAAATTGCTCAGCTTCAATGCGAATAAATGATGTGCATCAATAACTATAAAAGTAACAACCTGAATAAGAAAGCAATTAAATCTTAAGTCTACTTTGGTGTCTACCAATGCAGAGACAATAAAATATCTATGTTTTTTATCCTGTGCATTACAGAAGAGAGAAATTCAAAATTGAAAAACTATGCTAAGTAAGGGAGGGGAGGGGAGGGCAAGGCAGGAAGAAGTGAACGATCAATCTATACCTTCAAGAACAAATTTTTTGTTAATGCACTTTTTAAATGACCAACATATTTTGCCTGCCCAGATCAAGAATTTAATTTTAGTATAAAAATTTTAAATGCAAAAACTTCAATTAAGAAAAATAAAAATTCAAGATTCTGGATATTTGTATATATATATAAGAGGGTGGTTATATAATTTAAAATGATGATCGTGAATTTCAAGAACTATATAATAAATTTAACCGATAATCATTAATACGTATATATATATATATATAAACTTAATCAACTGAAAGTTCCAATTTCCATACCAATGCAAGAAATGCTTATAGTTGTATCTAAAAAAGAAAACGGAATCGGGTAGCGGGAATTTTCTTCTTAAGCAATAATCATAATCAAAGACATGTTTGTATTAATTAACCAAGAAAAAAACATCTAAATAGACATATATCCACTTTTTAATTCACACATATCCTTGTTTCTAAATAGACATTTTAAGGGAAAAACCTATTAGTTTTTGGTCCTTCTAAACAATATATGCCACCTTCAATAATTAATAAACCACCAATCACCAAAGCTGCATACTCTATATGTACTGGAGCCTTGGAGTGAAAAGCAAAAAAGATTAAACTATGTTACCAGCCCACAAAAAATCAGAAGATTCTCGAAATGTAAGAATTCAATAATGTCTTACATTAAAATAGACATAAAGAAATTCCAGGCGTCTAACATAAAAATGACAAAGAACGTCTTACCTCGAAGGTTGGATTTTTAGTGAAGGAGAATTTTAGGTCCTCGTGCTTCCTAGATGTTGGAAGTACCAGTGAGAGGTGAAACAGTCTGGGACAAAGGTTTAAGGGGCAAAACAATTTGACGCAAACCCAACTATAACCCTAATAATAAAAAAGAGAGAAGAAAATTTCAGCAAATCTAAAACTATAGAAGACAAAAATAAGATTTTCAGCAAATGCATACCATCTATAAACAAAAAAAGCATAAATTGTAGAATGTATGCCTACCTGCTAAAGAACCCATGAGGAGGATGCGATTAGCAGACAGATTTATAGTGACACATTGGCACACAAAGATTACGCCCTTGACTTCAGCAAATCCGGTGAGAGAAGGACGGCCGGTGGATTTGCCAGCACCCCTCGTATCGAAGGTGACAGCAGTGAGACCCCGATTAGGCAGCCCTCTTGCTATGCCCTTGGTGAGCCGTTGGCAACCGCCAAGAATGGAATAAGGGTGCACCAGCTCAACTACCAGATTGCCTCCACTATCGGTGGCATTGGGTACTGTTGGTGGCGGTGTGAAGCTCGCACTCCAAGCTTTGGAAGAAAGCGCCACAGAGAGAAGAGAGGCAAAGAGATTCGCCTCCATTTTGGATGAGTTTGGTGGTGGTGGTTGTGGTAGCTGCCATTTTGAGAAGGTAGCAGAGATTCGTTGAGGTTTAAAGAAAACCTTAAATTGAAATCATGAGATTGTGCGCTATTTTGATGTTTTGTTTCATTTGGTATTGATAGAAATGGGGCCGCCAAAAAAAAAAAAATCAAAACAGATACTAATGGGGCCGCCAGTGGAGAAGAAACATTTTTGCCATCTCTACCAAAAATGGCGGTTTCGACCGTCATTTCTGGTGTGTATACCAACCTTGCGAATATATCTCGAATTGTGAAATTTTGGGTGAAATTTGAACCTTAACCTTTTGACAAGTCAGGAGGTAAAAGAGAAACTCCTTGACCTATGGCCAAGAGAAATTCGAACCCTCAACCTCCCTGATTTGCCAAGAGGTAAAGAAGAAACTTTTAGACCAGTAGGCCTGGAGAGGAACTTCCAGTATATTTCATTATACAAATGTGTTTTAAAGATAATAATTATTATATATATAATTCGATAGTAATAATTGAAAAACATTATATCATTTTATATATAAAAGTATAACATTTTATTAATATAAATTACGATGTATGTGTCTATACGTATTATATAAGTAACACCTTATTATACATAATTGATCCAACCGTTGAATGTAACATAGATATAAATTATTCATAGAAAAATTTTGACTTAATTCGATATTATTTCAAGTGTCATCTATTTACGTTTGTAATTTTAATATCGAAATATACTAATTTTTTTTAATTTTATAAAATTCAAATTTTTAATCTAATAGTTAGATTTGTTATACAAATAGTAAAAATTAAACTTACAAAATTTAAAGCAAATTAGATATTATTTCATATGTTATCTATTTACGTTTGTACTTTTAATATCAAAATATACAAAATTTTTTATTTAACAAAATTAAAATTTTAATCTAACCGTTAGATTTTTTAAAAATATATTTGAAAAATAAACCTACAAAATTTGAAGCAAATTCAATATTATTTCATGTGTCGTTTATCTAGATTTGTAATTATAATATTGAAATATACAAATTTTTTATTTAAAAAAAAGTAATCCAACCGTTAGATTTATTAGACATATATTAAAATAAACCTATAAAATTTGAAGTCAATCAATATTATATGAAGGTTTATCGAGATTATAAACTAGTATTTTGAGCAAAAATTATGCTTTGTAGCCACCATATTTGCTCCCAGCCATCGTATTTGATAGGTGTCATATCTGTTAACTTTTTTTGTAGTGTGTAGACCCTAAAATATTTTCAATGATTTGTAGATGAACAAAATGAAGGTTAGTCTCTAATATAACTGACCCAAATAGATTTGCAAGTAACCTCCGCAAAAGTGGACAATACTCGCAAGGGTTGACTCTATTTCATTTTCCAACCAAGTAGATGGTTAACATCTCTAATTTTTGAAAGGAAAATGACACTACAGTTGTAAGAGTAAATGTTTGATACTTTCTTTTCCTCTAGTTAGCTACTAGTTTTTCGATTCAACTCTTAGCAAGGCTTAAAGGTTCTTTTCTACAGTTTTTTTTTTGGTTGTTGTCAA
This sequence comes from Marsdenia floribunda, assembly GCA_035583425.1. Lineage (NCBI taxonomy): Eukaryota > Viridiplantae > Streptophyta > Magnoliopsida > Gentianales > Apocynaceae > Marsdenia > Marsdenia floribunda. The sequence goes on from JAXGGT010000001.1 coordinate 11,500,901, forward strand.
GTGAATGAAATGAACATTTATTATGCTTATAAAAACAAAATTTCTTCTAAACTTAGGTAATATGTAAGAAGTTTCTATTTTGTCTTTCCATCAAGCAGCAAAGATTTGCAATAATTTGGCAATGGCCTGAGTATGCTTGGTATCTCAAAAGCCTTTGCTCTTAGTTAGAAATTAGGCATTGTTGTTAGCTTTTACCTAGATATTCAACTCATCAATGCTTATTGTTGTAGTAGTTATTTTTACATAATATTTTGCATCTTATGTTGTTTTTTGGTTGGAACTCTATTCCTGAGTAGATATAATAAAGTTGTAATAACGACTATAAGAAGTATTTATCATCTACACCATTTTGATCATTTTTCTTCTCATTAACAAATTTCCTCCACGCTTGATGTAAAGAAGAAAGCAAAACTAAAGTTTTTGTGTTTCTTCATTACTTATAGAGGGCATATGCATAAACTGAATTTTTTGTGTATATCTAAGTTAAAAATCCCTAAAAATATTTGTATAATCATAACTTTCCCTCAAATTGGAGCATACATGTCAATCATGCTCACTTTTTACAATGATAGCTTTCATAAAGATATATCCTAATTGCTTTCCCATCTTCATACCTCTTGTTGAAATTAAATTTTGTTGTATCTTTTCACAAACAAAATAATAACTAATTTCAATATACCTGGTGATTCTTTGATGAAATAATAAATTGGAGACAATACAAACAACCATTTGATTATCATACTATAATTTGGATGGTATTTAGACTTCAAGACTAATTATATATAAGAAATGATATATCCAAATTACTTCACATATACAATGTGCCATGACTTATATTTTGATTTTGCACTAGATTGTGACTTAACATTTTGTTTCTTACTCTCTTACAAGATACTAAATTCTTATGTACTCTACTACTATCTACAACTTTCTAGTTATACTATTGTCTACAATTTTCTATAGCATTCCACAAAACTCTAGTAAAGTTCTCGTCATGTGGATTATGACATTTTCCCATACTCAACATAGTGATGTCCTCATCTTGTTTTGCTCATGTTCTCTAATCTTGTCTTTGTGATTCTACAAGGTGAGCTCATGTTTCCTAACTAGCCTTAGTAGTGAGCATTGTTTCTAGTATCCAAAATAGGTGTATCATTCCTTGACTAGCCAAATCCATCGAAATCTGGCTTTCTAATCGTGCTAAAGTCTATACTTGATATGATCCACCAAATGAAAGTTAGAACTTGTGATTAAATGAGCAATTTGTTCCTAAATAGAGCATCAACTACCAAATTAGCCCTCTTTGACTTGTATTCCATCATGAACTTGAACTAGGGTGGTGTTATTCAATAAGAAATATCAATAGATGGGGTAGGATCTTGCACTGAGTTAATCTTATGATACATCTCATGCTTTAGTGGGAGCTTTTTTGGCAATTGTGGGAGTCGTGACGTCTTCAAACTCTTTAAGAACACAAAAATTTCCCCTAGGTATCTCCTCTAGTAGGGGAACCCTCCTTTACTTCCACAAGGTATGCCATTTATTCCTTTACTATGCTCTTTGAGAGTTTCTTGGTTTCTATGCATATCTCTCTAGATAGAGGCAGCATGCATGTATTACCTTCCTTTAAAATGCACATGGTGTTGGTGAAAGGGATAGGCATAACTTTCACTCGATCTATAAACTCCATACCAAGCACAATTGGATGTTGGTATAAGGGAATTATGACAAATTTCAGTAGGCTACCACATTTAGATATCAACTTAGAGTTTATTGCCTTGAGCAACCCTCACTCTATGTTGTAATGGATGCACAACCTCTTAGCTTTCTTTTTTTGGATGAAGTTGTTGGAAGCCCCACATCAGTTAGTGTTTGTACACCACTTGGCGTCTAAACTTCATTTCAACATATGGATGACCTTTGTTCTTAGTTTTAGGCACTTCTACTTGAGCCTTGATGGCACTAAGGATCTTCAAAGACTTACCCTTGATTCCTCATTTCGTCTTTGTTCTTATTGTCATTCTTCGACTAAGGCAAAAAACTTAGTTTTCTTACAATATCTTGCCTTGTGTGGTCTCTCACAAAAGAAGCACTTGAGAGTATACTTACCTCCCTTATCATCCTTCATTCTGCTTGTTGTGCTTGCCATGTCTACAAAATCCTTCTTCACTTTGGTAGTTGTCAAACCCATTTGTTCCCTTGACATCCTTGTGCTTTGAAGACTAAGGCTTCTCTAACTCTAGTAATGACTAGGTAATAACATAAATTCCATTTTAATATCTTGAGCACCATGTCTTTGCAACCTATAGTTGATGGCAAAGAATGTTTCCTTATCAAAATAGTTGAGGATCTACAAGAGTACTTCAAAGAATTTCTTCACATAATCTCAAATGCTACCTTTTGGTAGGGGACACATTAGCTTGACTCTCACCTCCTCCTTGACATTCTTGGGATCTTGAATTTATCCTGTGTGCTAATAATGCTAGTCTCCTTCTTATTATTACTATGCCTCCTCTGCAATACCATTGTGATATCTTCAAGGTAGTAAGCAACATCACTAGAATTTACCAAAAAAAAAAAAAAAAGCAACATCACTAGTCTTCTTTGCATCCTCCACCAAGACAAGAACATTAAAGTATTGCTCCCTAACTCAGGAAGAAGTTATCAACCTCCATGATTTTCCTTGAGCA
>JAXGGT010000001.1:11522424-11532503 GCA_035583425.1 Marsdenia floribunda
ATGTCTATAATGAGTTTGCTAAAATTTGGATTAAATGTGCTCTGATTTACATCTGCACTGCAATATGTAAACGGACATTTAGATAGTGGGCATCTTTGTTGAGTGATCTCTATTATTTTGTCGATTGAGCATATATTTTCACGTGAACAAAGCAATTCTTTGACATTCAATTCAATAATCAAATCTGAGCTGTGTGAACTAGTCTCTGGGAGACAAACTAAAATTTTTTAATTATCCTCAAATTATGGTTACTATCTTTATCATGTGGGTCAAACTTTTCACCCTCGTATAAGAGTGCTTCCTACGTGTGAAAAATACATGTTTCCTTTAATAATATGTATTGGATCTGACATTTAGATATTGTGATGTCAGGTTTAGCAAACTTGGAAATCTTCAAGTTTTCTCGCTGGCTGTTTTTGTGCAGTTAAAGCATGCATATTCTACTAGTAGTAAATGATTGATTTCAGGTTCAAACTTGTTCATTAATTGCTTTAGTGAATTAGTATTTGACTGGGTTTACATGACATAAATAGGGTTAAGAAAGTAAAGATAACCTGTGGTCACCAAATTTTAAGGTCTCATTGTAGTGAAATCTGTGATAGCTTCTATAATATTTCATTGGCAAGTTAGGTATTGAGTTCAGAGGTTTAGCTGTTATGTTATGTTAATGATTGGAATTGTGCATCTATTATCAAATTCATGCTTTATACTTTTTGGTTGGCTTTATATAGTATTCTGATCACAGATAATTTAAATTATCTTGAATATATTTCATCATCTCTGCTGGTTGTTTTGTATAAATGCAATGGGGAGTACTATAGTTTTGATAGATAAACAATGTAACCATTATCTCCAGATTTTTTAGTAAGGGTAGAGGTTCTAGAGCTATTTTAAGCAAATTTTCATGCAGACTGACTTTAGACATAAGTTTCTTGAGAATTATTAAGGGTTTTGTTTCACTGTACAATCTCAGATATATACTTGAGAGGAGCACTAAGGGTCAACGATGGTTGTTTATTGATCCTTTCATTTATGTTTTGTTTGTCTTCATCCATAGTTTTTGTGTTGTGACAAAGTAGATGTATTACTACCATTTTTGTAGAATATATTCAGTTTTATACTGAATCTCTTCCATCTTCAAAAGATTGGTTTTATGATGCCTTTCAGTATGGAGAATGTCGTTGTCTTTTCTATTGGTTTATTGAACTCTATATTTCTTTTCCTTTTCAGTTTCTGTCATGCCTTGTTCTTCTCATGAGATGTTAGACTTTTGCATTTTTCCTCCTGACAGCTGTATATTATGGATAAAAAAGAAGCTGCTTCTTAACTATACACATGAAATGAAATTTTGCATCTGAGTGTTAGAAATACAATCAAATGGTAAAGGATACTTGTGAGGACTTTGATTACATCATCAGAGTCTTTGCATCTCTTTTTTCCATTAGTTCTTTTTATCTCTTCATTACCTGAAGTTCTTGTGCTTATTTGTAATTATACCGAAAATTTTAGTAGCTAAAATGTCATTTATCCTGTGAAGATATGAATCCTGTAAACTAGTTAATCTAGATTTGAGTTTATCTGGCCACTTGTTCTGAACCTTATATGGAGTATCCACCAAATTACAAAATAAGAAATGACTCAAGTATTCTTGTCTCTTTCTTCTCAGGCTTCAAATTGCAAAATTAAAGCTTTCTGTGTTGGCTTTTATTTTAGTTTCTTCTGGGAACTTTAGATTTCTCTGGGGTGGTTGCTTTTGCTACCATTGAGGTATGTCTTCTGGCGTTGATGTTTATCCAAAAGCTTTGAGTATGTTATCTACGTTTTTTGTTTTTTTAAAGCAGTACATGTGATCTATAATTTTTTTTTTTTTTTTTTTTTTGAAAACCCTTTTGGTGGTATGCTTGTTTTGTTACATCATGAGTTGATTTTTCTATCATTGTCCCTGATATCATCTTTCTTGTTAATTTCTCCAACATATGAATCCATTAATCCCTCTGTCCTGTTCATTTGATTTATGATATCTAAACCAGCACAAAAGCATACACAATTTTTACATAGTATAATATATTTTAACAGAATGTAGGAAAAACATGGGGCTAGTAATTACATGTTAATTTTTCAAGGGTAAATAATACCCTTAAAAGCTTTCCTTTATGCATATTCTGGAATGCTGGAAAATATTATACAGCTCAAAAGAAACGAGGTTGAGTGATTTGTAATTCACTATTTACCTAGTATCATATTTTGATTTCTTTGGTGAATCAGAGGCTTAATTCATACATGGCTGTTTTACGGGGGTTCAGGTTTTTATATTTGCTCAAAGAACTAAATTCATGTTTTTGAAAGATGATGAATTAGAGTGCTGTCTGGCTGCCAGCTTTTGTTGCACAAATAGAAGTCAAAATCATTTTAACCATGAAAATACGCTTTGGTCTCCAATTTTCTTCTTTTGTTTTTCTTGATTACTTATATTTCTGAGCTAAACTGTTAATGATTTGATACTCAGCATAAACATTAGTGAATACAGTTCCACTGGAGCTCCCAGTAGGTGCAACTGAACTTAGTAGAAAGATACGTTCACGAATCTGGGAACAGTCAATCCTTTCAGATTTTTCATATGGTAAAGCGTGGATAAGGAATCAGTGTGAATTGGCTTTTCTGACAAATTTCAGTTTGTCGTGCCATCCTATGCTGAGTGAACTTTTATGTGGATAATTCCATTTGTTCCCATTTTGTGTCAAATACTCTTGAAATGGCAAACGGTGTTTGTTAAGTGGTTAAATCTAACTTCCTCTCTATAATTTTAAGCTTACGCTTTAGAGTAGGTGACAATTTAACTCAATTTAAGATGGTATTAGAGTGCTATTAGTTTCAAGTTCTGTCTTTACTCCATTTGTTGATTATAGTTCATGTGTTGGGCCTTATTATGAAAATTTGTGTTTGGCCCATATGTGAGGGGGTGTGTTAAGTGACCAAGTCTACCCTTTCTTTGTTAGCTTAAGCTGTGACAATTTAATAGTAATCTAAGTTGAATAGTTTATGATTGAATCATCCAGTGATGGTCAGGGAAAAAAATAGTCACAGTGTAAGTGGTACAAGAAATTAAGCTATTGTTATTTTGATTGCAAATATGGAGATGGATGGAACATATATCTGAATTAGTTTTCATTATCATTACACCAGAGAAATTCTACTTGCTTGTTTCCTTTATTAAACTTACGAGGGCTTGACTGTACATTGTGGCAGAATGCTACCAGTATAATTCATCTGCCTCTATGTGTTTATAAGATATTCATCGTTTAGTTTCTCTGTCCTGTGAACCTTTTGTATAGTTGTGCTGTACTTTTCAGAGTTATTGTGCACACTTAAACTTGAGCCCTACTATTAGATTAAACTTTCGTTAGACATATATGAGTTCCAGTGTCAAATTTAACCTTAATTACACAAGTTTGAGTTCTGCTACCAATTTGAACCTTAATTCTGAGTAAAATCTTCATGTCCTTTTATCACCTACATAATATGTAGAATTTGCATATATAGAAGACAAGAAAAGGGACTGGGTATTTGAATGGCTGATCAAGAGGAAGAGGATTTAAAGATGGCGTTGAGGATGAGCATGCAGCATGAACCACCAGAGCCAAAGAGGAGTAGGCCTGGTGAAAACAAGGCTGCTGCAAGGGAGGAGGAGTCACCGGAGTCGAGGAACCGTCGTATGCAGCGGGAGTTGATGGCTTCTGCTGCTGAAAAACGAATCATGGCTGCTAGAAATGCTTCTGTAGTAGCTGTAGCAGCTCCAAAGGTGGAGAAGAGTATCAAGGAAGGGAAAAGTAGTGATATGGGTGCTGAAGGTATTGGGGATTGCAAGGGTGAAAACATTATGGGGATGTTTGGAAAATCAGGGGTAGAGCTTTCCATGTCCGAGGCCCACCAATTGTTTTCAATGATTTTTGGGGTTGGAGTTACTAAAGGTATACTTGCACAGTGGAGCAATCAAGGCATCAGGTAATGGATGATGGTTCTTTCTGTATTTTCTATTTCTTTTGGAAAATTTAAGTTCCTACTTTTATCCAGTTCATTATGTTGCAGTAGCCAGAATTTTCTCGTGTAATTAAATGTCCTGGTTTGTTGTGTTGTGCGGATCTATGATAAAGGGGGTTCCTTTGATGTCTGGAGAATGCTATTCTGCAAAATAATCATTCAATTTCACAAGCCATTACGCTAATTTACTACTTCAATCCAACATCCAGATTTTCAAAAATGTATGTTCTGGGTTGGTCTCTCCCATCCAGCAAGCTACTCTGGTTTCACAATAGTCATTTCATCTATGGTTTTCTCTCAAAGTTCTAGTAAAGGATGGTAGATCTTGAAAAATTAATCTTCAAAATATGTTCTTAATTTGTAGAGAAGAAGATTTATGCTTCTGTTGTATTTTCTCTAAAGTTCTCTAGAGACTAACATCTTCTGTTGGCATGTGCTCTCATACATTCTTTTGCTGATATTTTACCCATAATTGTATCTATAGGTTTAGTCTTGATCCAGATACATGTATGGGCTTAGTGCAGCATGAAGGTGGTCCTTGTGGCGTGTTAGCAACCATACAAGTAATGATTAATCTCTTAAATTTCACTTCCTCTGAGAAATGCCTATCCATGTTTTCTGTGGACTTTGTTAGCATGTGTTGTAATTTTGTCAGCAAATACTAAGTACTTTTAACAGATTGTCCTTTTCTTCTTATATTTATATTATATTCTTTACGATAATTTTGCTTGAGTACTGCTCCTATTATGCTTAATTCAATTAGTAAAACTGTAACTAAATTGAGTGGAGTGAAGAACCTTCCTTCTCTCAGCACCAAGGGTAAACTGCAATTTATGGTTCAGATAATACTGAAATCAGTTTTTCCGGATTAAATGGTTTTTCTTTACCCAGGACATTCCCAAAGCAGAAGAATAATAGTGAATGGATGCATGGCTGACTGGAAAGGCTTGTAATTTTTTCTAATGTCAAAGAAAATTGGGATATGTTACATGAAGATAATGATTATACAAAAATAGTGTAATAACTATTCAAATTTGGCTTCTATATTAGTGGTTAATGGACAATACAAGCAAAAATAGATATATGTTGTCTGTTTCTCTTCGATGAACTCGTGAAAGAATTAGCATATAAGTGAAATTATTTTTTTGGACTTGAAAAGGTTGTAATGCTTTATCCTTTGTGTATGACCATTTTCTAAAAGACAAACGATCTACTTCTTTAGTCCTTTATTTTGGAATAAAATTTAATTTTTTCAAAATCTCTACAGCAAAAGCTAATCTCTTTTACTTCTCTTGTTCATATCTTGTAAGCCTGCTATTTCACTTTCAAACACACTAAATTTTCATTACAGGGTACAGTCATAATGAATGATTCTAGTTGAAGGATCTTTTACATTTCCTTGGAGCACGTTAATTCAACAGAATGAACAATTTAACTGGTGAACTAGGTACTCAGACAATACTATCTAATTAAGTCATTCAATTTTTGGGATCTGGAACTTGTCATTATATGCCATCCTGCTGTGTTTGGCACTGTATTCTTCTTTACTAAGGCATATAGATGCTTCTTTTCATGTGCTTCTTCATGCAATGTATAAGACAAATGCTTTGCTCTAGTATTTTGAAATGAAGGAAGACTACCTTTGTTGAGTATCCTTATGAAATCCTGTAACATTTGATTGCCCTATCTCTTGTCAGTGATCTCTTTTCTAACTCAAGAAGTTCGAGCAAATCCTGTAACACTATTATGATGTGAAAACTTGCAGAACTATCTTCATTTTATTCCTGTCTGCTTCTTCTTTTGTGATTGATTATATGCTCTATCTATTTTAGCTAATTGTATGATCCAGTTCTTTGTGGTATATCTTCTCCTATTGCAGGCTTTTGTCCTCAAGTATCTTCTCTTTTATCCTGAGGAATTGGGTTATACTGCCTCCTGTATGCCAAAGAATTTCGGTTCAGGGAAAGACTTCAAAAGTGAATGTTCTGCGGCAGATATTTTTCCTTCGCTGACAGAGGAAATAAAATCTAGGTGATTAATCCCTGAATTCCTACCTCTCACTTATATTTGTTTCTTTCTGGCAATCCTGAAACATCTCTCCCATTGAAAAGGTACTTAACTTTTCAAGATGCTTAATGGCATATTTTGGAAAAACGAAGCATTCTTTTTTCCCTTTTCAGTTGTTTCTATTTTCCTGAATTTATGGGATTGATTCTGGTGGAGAAGCTCCTGTCAAAAGTTATTCTTATCGTTTCCATGTGTTGGCCCAAAAGAAATGTCCTCTTTCCTAAAAAAATACATTTTAAATCTTATTGTCACTGCTAGCTTCAAGTTGAAGGTCCAATACTAGTATACCATTCATTAAGAGTATGAAGTTGATGGAAGAGTCTTCCAAATTTTGTGCAGTTAAATGTGGACATTCAATTTAGGATTGATAAAATGTGAAACAATAAAGGAGTATAATACTTGTATTAGATTGTCATTTGTTGTTATTATATTGGTCTTATTGTTGTTATAATAGTATTTGCATGTAGTTATCCGGTTCAAGTTAACCGTAAATAATGTTGTTGTTGGTGATGTTACCTCTCTTAATCTTGCTCAGGACACTTTGGAGGAAAGATTTATGAAAATTCAAGTGTGAAGTATAAAATTTCTACTTTCTAAGCCTCTCAATCCTTATAAAAATATTCTTGAAAGGTTTCTTATTCTTCACATTGGAAATGATAAAGAGTAATAATCTTCATTGAACGTGCTGCTCAATTCTGTTCTTGAAATTCATTATATTATTCATCTTTGTTTGAGAGATGTTTCTTATTTTATGCTATAGAGATTCAATGGTTTTACAATTTTACACAATTCACTAAGGTATTTGGTCATATTCTTCTATATACTTAAAGTAATTAGCTTGAAATTACTGTGTCCTGCACTGTCTAGGATTATTCTTTTTGGTTTGCAATTCGGTCAAGTGCTTCTCTATTGATTTTTATTATTAGTCTTATGCTCATGTACAAATATCTGAGGTTTTCTACAGAGCATTGGTGAGAAGCATGTGTGAGATGCTCTTTCTGTGTGGAAGTAATGAAAGGGCTGTAGTAGCATCACTAGGAATTCTTGATGGTGAAGGAGAGGGTTCTCTGGGCAATTCTAAAGATGAGGTAATTTCTGTGCTGTCCAGATTCAATGTCTATATATACATAAATATGTAAACTATATATACATATATATTGGGATGTCCAATTCATGTTCCTTTTATTTCCTATCTTGAATTAATTATTATTTTTAATTTCTTTTTACGTTTAAACTGTCAAATCTATGCTCCTTAAATTTGGCAAATATGGGTCTCACTACTAACAGCTGCAACTTCTAAGGATAAAATGGTAATTTGCTTCTAGTCTAGTGCTCTCCTTATTTGATGTCTAGCCCAAGGACATTGAATGTTAGATGTATGGATCATTTCCTAACATTTTTATTTTTATTTTTATTTTTTTCCTATTTGATGAGTATGCATGTCTAGTTCCAGTAGCTGTTTGATGGATTAAGATGAATTTGCATTTTACACTTTTCTTTAAATTGTACTTGTCCTATTTTGCACACCAGTAGTCTTTCTCACTTATTGAGTGGTATTAAATACAGGTAATTGCAAAAGCACTTGAAGGTTTTTCAGTAGAATCTGGCTCAGATTTACAGAAGGTTCTGCGGGTTAACCTCTATACTTCAAAGGACTCTGCATTTCGTAGGCTTGAAGCTATGCTCTCTGTTTACAGAAGTCGCATGGGAGCAATTTTATTCCTAATATCGGCTTTGCTATCTCGTGGATTGGTAGGGTGTTATACACTTCACAATGGTTTGTTTGCTCTTCATGTTTCTGAATTGTTTAATTACTGAAAAGTAACAATTTTCCTGCGGGATACAGAATTATCAAAATTTTGGAAAGGATCTATGAATTGTAGTGATTTGACTCTGTTTGCTCAAGTGGATTATGTTGTGTAATGAGCATAGTTTTGAGAATTGGATTGACTAAATGGTTCTGGGTGGGTTCAAACCTTTAAGCCAGTGGATTCAAAAGTTCTGGTTTGGTTTGAAGTTTGTACCTTTTAAAGCAGTGGAGTGAAAAACCTGTCAAGAACAGGTGAGCCGTAAAATATTGATCAGGACCAGTAAAACTGGTTTTTTAATAAAATTGCAAATTTTGTTCCTTTCAAAAAGAAAATTAATGCTTTTCGATCTTTTATCCATATTTTGAAAGTACTTGTTACATTTGTGGTGAGATTTTAAGAAATATAATATATTATTTATATTGAATATGTACATTTATGAGAAATTAGGTCAAAATGCCCTTCAAGTATTTTGCTTCTTCTGTAGAATTTTTTCTCACTTTTTTTATCACTGAACTGTTTTTAGTTATGCAAAAATACCTTTAGACTTAGTTTTCGTCTTTTTTTTTTTTTCTAAGAATATCATTAAACTATTTTTTGTCATCTATTTCTAGAATCCTTGTATCAAGAAACTCTGAATCACGGTCTTGTATATAATGAGTAATAGAACTTCTTTTACTATTTATCTTTGATCAGAATGTCAGTGGGGTAGCTGATAATCTTGGAAGAATCATGAGAGGTCTTCTCGAGACAACTGGGATTGTAAGGGATATCATTTGCTTAATCTGTGAATAGTTTGTAAACCTAAGTCCTGAGGAGGTTTATGGCTTGTTAGTTTACTTTATCTAGTAAGATTTTTTTTTTTTTTTTTGGTTAATTGGTTATGGCAGTTCCATCTGGAGTTAGATTAGGTGTAAGGATATACAGGGGTAGTTTGGGTTACAACAAAATGGATGGGATGCTATAACCTTTATTTGTGTCGCAGAAGTGAGAATCCTTGTAAGTTCTTTCTTTCTGGCATGTTGTTTATTCTTTCAACTGGTTCATTACATGGTTGATCATTATCATGTTTTGCACTCACGAGGATCATTGGGTTGACTGATCTTTCGTTTTCCTTCCTAAATCTGTTATCATGTGTTACTTCACAGTGTTGCATATCTTCCTTCTATATGTCATATGACACTTCTATTTGCAGGGATTTTCATTTGTCTTGAAATCTGACAGATAAGGAATTAGCTGAATCAATGCTTTTGTCTAACATTTTAATATGTTTCCTTCCATGCTCTAGAATAGATTCTAGGACATGATTTGTTGAATACTGTGGAGGTTTTTTCCTCTTCATTTCTTGGTGGTTGACCTATTTCCTACACCGAGAGTAACTGGAAAGCTATTGTTTCCTTTAGAAAGAAAGCACTAATTTGAATAATTCTCTTTTTGAACTTAAAAATTTATACTTTACACAAGAATTAAGGCTCTAGGAGAGCCTCTAACCAAGGGAGTTACTGTATTATCTTTGTTTGGATGTAAAAAATTCAATATTTTTAGTAGAACTTTAGATGAAAAAAAAATATAGGAAAGTAAGCATTCAATTTTGAACATTCTAAAATAAAAATATAGACATTCAATTCTGCAAAAGGAGTAATTCATAATAGAATTAACACAATGTTTTGTTTATGGTGGAAAGGCCTGGTAATGGTCTTAGGATATGCATATTATGTTTAAGCGTACTAATGGGACTAGCAGTCATCTTTTCTTTCAATGTTGCATAGCAAGGTAGTGTTGGAAGAATTTGTTCATTTTGGGTGGATGAGAAGTGCCTTTGTCATAATACAGTACTAGAACTCAAGCAGTTAAAATTTTGTGGTTTGGGCAACACTAAGAAAGATAGATTTCTGTGGCAATGTTCTTAGTTGACACATTTTTATATGGTGTTAGAGATAGAATGGTGTAAGAGGATTTGTATTGAGTTATTTTGTGATGGAACTATTTCTCTATCATTTTTTTTGGGTGATAGCATGTGGCATGTTTGCAGAGCATAACATGGATGAGAAGGCTGCAGTGATAATTTCTATTTACTTTCTTGGGGGTGTCTCATTCTTTTGTATTTCTTTTTGTCGATAATAAGATTCCTTTTAGCATGTTAAATGAAGTTAAATGAAGTTAAAT
>JAXGGT010000001.1:11535950-11547078 GCA_035583425.1 Marsdenia floribunda
ATGCTCTTTTAGGTGATTGCTGAGATGACCAAAGGTGGTGTTGATAGGAGTGTAGAATGTACCAAAAACATCAATGCCATGATCTCTGCCTTTGTGTTCATACATGATGCATGGTTTCAAAACTTGTAACAAACTCCTCCAATTACACATTCCTTCTTTAGAGCAAAATTAACTCTGATTCGAAACTCTTTTTTCAAGGATAGGGGTTGCTGTTCTCGTTGGTGTACCATACAAAGATGCCAAGACACATCCTATGAATTTGTTGAACTAGAGAATACTGAAGGAACGTTCTTTAGAAATTACAAACCATTATCTGAACTTCCATCTGTTGTTGAGAAATACATGACTTGGGTAATCTAAACCAAAAAATTTCAAAAAATTCTTAGATTCGATTCAATTCAATTTGATTGATATGGATTGATTTAGTGAGCTGTTCTTATGTATATTCACCGGAAGGGAAATTGTTGTTTGCTGGTGAAGGGAAATATTTTGTGAGTTCGCCAGAGGGGAAAAAAAAGGGAGAAGAAGGTTGACAATTTTTTATTATTAAAAAGTTGAATTTCCAATTTTACCCCTCATTATTTGACCAAATCCATGGAATTGGCGTTGACTTGCTCAGAAGAGTAAGTTTTCGATAAAAGGACTAAAGTTGTAGCCAGTAAAAAGTTCAGTGATCTTAAAAGTTACAAATAAAGATCGATGATTAAAATTGAATCACAAAAATGTGAATTTCTGATTTTGTCCCTCATTAATTGACCAAATTCATTGCACCGGCGTTGACTTGGTTTAAGAAGTGAATTTTTCGGTAAAATATACTAAAGTTGAAGCTCGTAAAAAAAATAAAGATTATACCATGTAAAAATTTTAGTGACTAAACATTACATTTTGCCTTTTAATATAATATAGTATCATTTTTATTTCAAGAAAAAAATAGTGATTTTTGTTTTTTTTTTTTTAATTTTGAAGTTTTTCCGCCTAACGTAACTCAAGCTCATGACCTATTGAATTATAAGAGTAACGGCAATTAAAAGAGTTAAGTCAACTTGTCAAAAAAGTAGTTGATCTTTAACTTAATAAAGAAGAAATTATTTTTAAATTTAAATTTAATAGTGATAAGTCTTTTTTTTTTTTTTAAATTTAGTAGGTCTCCACGATATAATGGATAAATATATTTAGTCTATTTTTTTCAAAAATTATTGTTATTTTATTTTCCCAAATAATAAATTTTATGAAGAGAGAGACCAAATACATTTATCCGTTATATATTTGGGACCTACTAAATTAAAAAAAAAAATAAAAAAAAGGGACCAATCACACTAATTATCGAAAAATTGGGATCATATCTACACATTTTTCAAATTTTAAATTTTAAATTAAATTTTAAATAAAAATCATAGGTCAATTAATAACAAACTCATTTATGGTTTAGGTCATGAGATAGTGGTGAAAAAACTTTAAAATTTAAAAAAAAAAAAATGTTGAATTTTAATTTGTGTTCTAAAAATTAAAATTGTATTTTGATTAGGTTTTATTTTGAAAAAAAATGATTTTTTTTTTTGAAATTGAGTAAATTTTATTTTAAAAACAATGATTAATTTTTTGAAAAAAAGTAGAAATTTTATAAGTGTAATGATGATATAATTATTAAAGTGTTAATTTTTTAAATGACGTGATAAATATTAATTTTAGAATGATTTAATAATTTTAGTGGATATCACACCTTATAATTTAATAAAAAAATAAATTAATACCTAATATTTTCTAAATAAACACCTGTCATTTAAACTCAAAATTAATAAAAAAACATTCAAAATAAAACCTAGCTAGGAACTTTTCTGGGCATGTTGGTAAGGTTTACTCTTGGCTTGTCAAGAGGTCTAGGGGTTGAATTTCCCTTCCTCCTGGCTTGCCAAAAGGTGTAGGGTAATCTTACCCGTGTGTTCCACAGTTTGAGATATCGTTCCACTGTTGGGTCTCCGTTGTGGATTAATTTGGACAGAAAAAGTCTGAAATACCACCTTAAAAAAAAAAAAAAAAAAAAAAAAAAAAACCTAGCGCAAAAACAACCTAAAATATCATTCCAAATGAGTCCTCCTAAGGCTGAAGTAACGTAGTCAAAATCGTCAAAGGCCCGTCAACTGACACTTTCCCCCACAGCACACTATTCTATTCTTCCCTCGCACGCAGCTGCTGAAATACCAAAAGCCCTTTCCGCTCCAAATCCTATTTAGTTTTAACGGAATACATAGAGAGAAATTCCAGTACTCAAAACTCTGCGATTTCCTCTGAGATTACTGGCACAGGTATTTAATCAATTGTGGCATTCTTTCCTTCCTCATTTTTTTTTTTTTTTTTCTTTTCCTTTTTGTTTCTTTTCAATTTCTTTCGTATGTTGTGAAATTTTGAGGTTCCCTTTTTCGGCTTCTGTCTTTTTAGAGTTTCTTTTTTCTTTTGGAAGATTAATATTGTAACGAAGTGGTTTATCCTTGGATTGATTTTCTTGCTTTTTGTTTGTTGTATTTGCTGTGCCCACAAAGATAATTTTCTTGATTATCTCAATCGGAAGCTGATGGCTGCATGTAATTTATTTTGAAGGTCTAGTCTTTATAATTTTTATATACTTGTTCATTATTGTCTTTGTTTTTCTATCTTTCTCTGTCTCCTTTTTTTTTTTTTATTCTTAATAGTTAATTTTGTTTTTTTTAGTATACTTCAACACGTGAAATGCTGAATGCAATACTCTTAATGTTGTTTGTTTGCATTGATTTACTGAAATTTGGATCTTATTTAAGTTAGACAATGGAAAAAAGAGAAAAGAAAAATGCCATTAATTGATTGAAGAGGTACCACACTTGAAACAATATTGAGAACTTGCCCTGTTCAAAGTTGCCTTCATCGTTTGATGTTACTGCTTTAATGGACATTCATTCAAAATTTTCTTTTGGGTAAAATGTCTTATATTATTATTATTATTTTATTCTTGACTATGTTAGCTAATATTGCTTTGGCAGGATTCTTGACCACCAGTACTCAGAATTGATAGAAAAGGACAAGGTAGATTCAGCATTCACACCCATATCAGGGACATTAGTGTCTCTGGGGAAGGAACAATGGGAACATTAACGAATCCTGCAATTGAAGCAAAGAAGTTGTCTCTTACTCCTAAAGCCATCATATTTCAAAATTTTGGAGACAAAGCCACATACAAAGTAGAGGAAGTAGAAGTTTCTTCCCAAAATGGATGCCCAGGCCTAGTCATCCCACAGAAGGGGCCTTGTTTATATCGCTGCTGCCTGCAACTTCCAGAATTTTCTGTTGTTTCTGAGATATTTAAAAGAAAGAAGGATGCAGAACAAGCTGCTGCTGAGAAGGCTATAGAAAAGGTTTTGCCTTTGCCTATCTGTAAATGTTAAATTTTGTTTTGAATATATATGTATATATTGGGGTTGGGGAAGGTTAGTGAAAATAAATTCTAGAATTATTTTTATACTTACATGATTTAAAACCCTATTTTATTTTAGTTGTAAGTCTTTATAAATGCAAAAGTTGTTTCTTTTATCTGTATCACTTCATTAGTTAGTAAATATTTCTAAGGGTGGTTGAATTTATGGGAAGTTACCTTTTTTATTTTCTCACCTGAGCTAGCGAGGGAACTGCATCTTTTTGGAGGTTGCGAGCTATGTAATTGAATAAATTTTGGTGCTTTTGAATAAGGTTTTCGATTATCTGTACTTAGAATTAGGTTGCCTTTACTTTCTAGGTTTGGAGTCAATTAGAATCTATGGATGCATTATATATGATATTGAGTCCTCCACATGAAGAAATTGCTAAATAATTTCGTTGAACTCCTTGACATTTCTGAAGCTTAAGGTGTAAATTGTGTAGCATTTTTATAAATAGGAAAAATGAGCCAAGTCCTTTGCCCTTTTATTGCATGAGTTTGCTTGTACTACCTATTTTACTGATACTGGTTCTAAAACTTCCCGTATCTTTTTATAAGATATATCCGTACCTAGACTGCCTGTTAAACTAACCAAACTTGACAGTTTAATCTTCTTGGACATAAATTGCAGGAGAAGACTCAATGAAATCTTTGAGATATTCTACATAAAAAATGAATTCCATATTTTTTTTAAACATGATATCATTTCAATTTATGCTACCACAATCTTTTATATGGGGTTTTGAAACTCATGATAACCTGATAAGTGAGATCACTTTTTTTTTTTCTTTTTTTTCTCAGTTAGGTATCCATCAGAAGGAAACTGTTCCTAGCATTCAGGAATCATGGAATTACTTGACTGGACGCCTCTCATATTTGTTTTCAAGTGAGGTGTGTTCTTGATTAATGATTTAATATGATAGAGGTGTTTGAGTATCAATAGCAGATTCCTCAAGTGTAAAAGCATTAAAATGTTCTGATGCAGAATTAATCTGCCCCATTGACATAAACTTGGTAACTTTTAATCTGGTTGCTTCTTCTGCATGGGAAGGCTTTACGTTTTAGCTTTTTGCTTTCTAGTTTTATTTATTTTGGGAGGATTATGCAACCAATTACCTAGGCTCTTTGCGTTGACAAGAACTATCAAATGTGACAAATACCTGCTATAAACTATTCGATTTATGTGCCTGCTACCTCTGTCTCAAGTGGTACCTCATATTGGTAAAATAAAGTAAAATTCTGTAGGCTCGTGCATTGCATTCATTATGTGTATATATTGTTTGGAAAGGAAGGTAAAGGAGGATATAGATATGGCACTAGAATGCTTGAGGCTTGGTGTCTGGACATTTATTTGGGGGTTCAAGTTGTTGTATGATCAGTCATATAGGGGCTTGAAGTTAACTATTTCTTTCATCTAAAATATAGAGCATTGTTAAATTTTCACATGTTCTAAAAGTTTAAATTGATAGAGAAGAGTTGGATATATACACTTAACACACAGTGCATCGAATACAAATTATCAATAACTAGCCTACTAATAAATAGGGCAGAGCCAAGGATATCATGTTAAATTTCTGCCTACTCTACGGCTTATGCCTTTAAATGAATTGGAAATTTAACAAGCACAATTCATAAATTTGAAAGAAAACAGTGTGCGGATTTTAAAATATATGACTTCTTTGATGTTCTCCATTTTTACTCCTGTAGTTAATTTGATATGTGATATTGTATACCTGATTTAAAATCTTAAATTGTTTATATATTGTGTTGTTCCTTCTTATTCTAGCTACTTAAATGTTATTGTTTTATTTTCTTTTTTCTGTTGATGAAGTTCCTTGCTTCTGGTCATCCACTAAGTGGTCACTTCAGAGTAGCACTGAAGAGAGAGGGTCAACTCAGTGGTTGTGTTCCAGTTTCTGTCATTGCCACCTATGATCCAAAGCTGAATAACTTATGCAAAATAATAAATCCTGAGGTTGAATCAAATCCACTGTCGGTGATGTCAATTATCCTAGATGCTGCCAAATTAGCTGGTTCTTTATCATCTTGCAAAGAAAATCTCTTGCTGAAAAGGCAAACTCCACACATGGTGGAGGTTTCAGAGCCTTTGTCAAATTATGATACTTCTTTGCCTGAAAACATTCAGATCAAAGCAGTACGTATCCCAGCCTCAGTTGAAAATACAGTTGAGTCTTTGACACTTAATATTTCTAGGGGCAGCTATTATCTGGATGTCATTGCACAAAAACTTGGTGTTGCTGATGGTTCTGAAGTTCTAATTTCCCGGTAAAATGCCTGATCCTTGACTTGTTTGTACAGCTTTGTATTCTGATATTAGCCGTGGCTTCTTTTAGTATTATGTAGTTGGAGTCAGGTTATAGGTTCAGGGGGCTAGCTGTAATGCTTGTGGTAATTTGATGTCTCTAGCTCATTTGATGCTTTGGCAAAACATCTTTTACTCTGTTGTCCTTGATGTGGCTCATAATCAATTTATTTTCTATTTAATTTTCACCAGCTCTAAAGCTTAAGGTGATAGAGAAGCATAATTTAACCACTTAATACACCCAAGGTGGATCCAAGGTTCACTCTTTGATACCATGTTAATTCAAAGAATAAAAGAATTTCTCATTTTTATTCAATGGTACAATACTATATATGTATATATACAAGTAAGTCTATGAAATAGATATACATGTAATTTACTTATTTAAATACTGGATATATATGCTAACACTTATTAGATATATATATACACTTATCATATATGAACCATAACAATATCTATGTGAGAAAGTGAGGAATGCATAATATGTGCTCTGAGGAGACATGAAATTAACAATTGCAAATCAGATAATAGTGTTCTCATAATTTTATCTTTATTGATTTTGAAAATGTGCTGTTGAACTTATTTTCTTCCTTTTATGTATTTAATTCAGCTTATAGAGCAAGATAAAGAGATAAAATCCAAAACATAGAAGGTCTTAGGGCTGTCAAGAATTCCACAGTTTTTCTGTTGATTCTTACCTTGGGAATAACTCTCTTGCATCATTATTTATGAATTAGATTTCAAGAACCTGTAGACTAGGAAATTAGATAGAAAGCGTGCATTAATTTGTATGCTATTGCATGTTGTAAATTTAAACTCATTCTTTTATTTTTCGTTTTGTTGGTTTCTAGTGCCATTGGCAAAGCTTCTTCAGAGATGAGACTCTACTTCTGTTTCCCAGATTGCTACCCTTTTGGCCAATTGAAGCCTGTTGAACATGGTATTCAGTTTGAAGGATCTTTAAATGTCAGGGCTAGTTATTTTAGTGGCCAACCAGTGTATGGTGGGGATGCAATACTGGCATCTGTAGGTTACACATGGAAGTCTACTGATTTGTATTTTGAAGATGTGTCCCCGCGCTCATATTACAGGTAATCTATTTTGCATTAATTGCTCACTTAGTCTATTAAGACTTGGAATAAATTTCTTTTTTCTTTCTCGTCTTGGGTAAGTTGTTAACTTGTTATACTCCATTTCTGTCAACTTTATTCATTACATATACAAAACTTTCTCGAGTCAATGATTTAAGTAGTCTTCCAGGACACTCATTGGAAAGATGCCTAACGGACTCTACAAGCTATTAAGGGAGTCAATTCTTGTTGCGGAGTTGCCTATGGTGTTCACTGCAAGAAGCAATTGGAGGGGTTCCCTTCCGAAAGAGATCCTCTGTATATTTTGCCGTCAATATCGTTTATCTGAACCTGTCTTTTCTATCCAAATTAATTCCTTGGGGGCCTACAAATGTGAAATAAAGTTACTCTCAAAGCGTCAGGATTTAATTTTGCACTGTTCACCAAGAAAGGCTTACAAGAAACAGATGGACACAACTCATAATACATCTTTGAAGATTCTTTCATGGTTAAATATGTTTCTAAGAACAGCCAATATATTTGCAGAAGAGTTGAAAAGCTTTGCGGAGGAACTCGATATTCAGTTTTATCCGGAACCCTTCCTGAAAGAGTTTGCATTATGTCCTTCAGTTTATAACTGCTGGCCGAGCCATGCTAATGCAGAAGTTGGATATTTGGACTATGGCCACTTGAATGAAAGTGGTAGGAGACTAGAAAATATGATTCCTTCTTTTAGCATAGGGGGGCAGGACAGTGGAGTTAATCCATCTAGTGGTTCTTTGGTATGTATATGTTATAGTGTTTGTTTGGTTGTTGAGGGAGAATGCATGAAGGAAAGACTTGAAAGTGATGAGGACTTCGAGTTTGAGATGGGCTCTGGAGCTGTGGTGCCTTTTGTTGAAAATATTGTTAATCAGATGTCTGTTGGTCAATCTGCAATTCTTCTTATGGACTTGCCTCCTCAAGAAATGATTTTTGCAGTAGCTGAAGATTTTCTGACATGTAGTACACTGTTGTCTTCAGGTGAGTTATGGCCTACTATATTTCCTCTCGTCTAATTTTCTAAGTTGATTGTAGATCAAAAGCTGCACTTACATTTCAATAGGATTCTTCCTTACTTGACAAGTAGAAGGGTCTTAGTTGGGAAAGCTTTCTTTTTATAGCTACTATCACATTTGATTCCATATAGTTAAAAGTTCTCCTTTTCGGCACAGGAGGATGCAATTTGGAGTATTCCATAACATTGCTGCGTGTAACAGATCCATTTGAGGATAGGGTTGAGCAAGCTTTTTTTAGCCCTTCTCTGTCGAAGCAGCGAGTTGAATATGCATTACAACACATCCGAGAATCTTGTGCTCTCTCTTTGGTATATATGCTCACATATTTTTTGATGATTTTTTATCTGATTTAAGGCCTTTGGAAACCCTTAATGTTCCTAATCTTCAATTCCACTCCAGGTTGACTTTGGATGTGGTTCGGGAAGTTTGTTGGATTCTCTATTAGAATATCCAACTTCTTTGGAGAAAATTGTTGGTATTGACATTTCCCAGAAAGGTCTTGCACGAGCAGCAAAGGTATAATAAACCACTGAAGTTACTAATTAATGGTCTGCAATTTAGTTATTAGATAACTTTGCAAATCCTGTCTCGGAGATTGCCATAAATATCAGATGCTATTTTATAGGTGGACAACTGTTTACTTGCTATTTTCCATGATCTGTATTAGCTTCTTTTAGTTTGGTTTGCTGGCCCCTCATTGGAAAATGAAAAGAAAATAAAAGGAGTAAAACTGGATTTTCTGGGATTTGTGAAATATGCTATGTAATGGCAACTCTTGCATTCTTTTATGGACTATGACAACATGATATATGACAGCAACTCATTCATTCTGTTTAAGTTAAAGCAGATGGTTTTTTCTATTAAATTTCTCTTTTTACTGTAGATACTCCATTCCAAATTAAACTCAAATTCAGATGCTGAGGTGCCAAGCAATAGGGTCAATTCTGCAGTATTATATGAGGGTTCTATCACAACTTTTGACTCCCGGGTGTATGGCTTTGATATTGGGACCTGCTTAGAGGTATTCATTTGTCTTTTTATTAAATAGTGTACAAGTTTGATGGCCCATTTTTCAGCTCTTTGTATCTGATGCTTTCCTTCTTAATGCAATTCTTTGCTCCCTGTCTTGTTTTTTGTGATATTACAAATTGATTTGGTGTTTATCTGGAAATGGAGTTATTAATGAACATTTTTTGCTCGGATTGTCAGAAGTTAAGCTGTAAGTTTCATTGTTCCATAGCTTCAGCAAAAATTCACCAGTGACTATGAACCTGCTTTATGTAGAATAGTCATTTGTTTCACAAGTATCAAAAGGAAACTTGCTGGTCTTAGAACTACTGACTTTAAGATACATCATACTCCAAACTAAACTAGTGTACTTAGAATTATCACTTAATTCTATATGCTTCTGATGTTTTGTTACCCATCGAGCCTGTTTCCCGTTCAAGTTTATGGAATGATCATTTTATATGAAAAAACCAAAATTTTGGGTATTTTCACCAGGTTACTATCATATATATATATATATGTGTGTATCTGTGTGTGTGTGTCTGTTGTGTTATATAATGTCAATATGGATATTATGGGGCCAAGAGATGAAGTCCAGTTCAAATGGATCTTGATGCAAAAATATGTGGAGAAACTTTATACAGTCATTGGTTCCTTCTAATTGAGAATATGTGTGAAAGACAAAACATGCACAAGTCATAAAGTGAAAGTCAAAAATATTTTTGACTGTTGAGAAGTATGATAACAGGACAAAAAAAAAAAAAAACAGATGGAGCATTCTCTACAGGAAGATTCAAAGCCATACATTAAATTACTCTATGTACTATTTAGGAAAGTTAGAGGAATATCATTGCTTGTAATAGTTGCCTAAATGAGAGAAACTCATCATGGACAAAAGAAAATTTTGATTTTGGGACTTCCCTCTGAAATTTCACTTAAACTTGATATAGACTAGGGATATTGTCATGGAAGCAATTTCAGAATTTGAGTTCAAGGTCTTGCCCTAAAATGTAGGTGATTGAGCACATGGAGGAAGATGAAGCATGCTTATTTGGAGATGTTGTGCTTAGTTCTTTCTGTCCAAAGATTCTTATCATCTCAACTCCAAACTATGAGTACAATGTGATTCTCCAGAAATCTCCTCTGCATAGTCAAGAAGAGGACCCTGATGAGAAGAACCAACAACAGTCAGTCAAATTCAGGAACCATGATCACAAATTTGAATGGACTCGGTCACAGTTCTGCAATTGGGCAACTGACCTTGCAAAAAGGCACGAGTACAGTGTTGAATTCAGTGGTGTTGGTGGGAAGGGTGATGTCGAACCAGGGTTTGCATCGCAGATTGCTGTCTTCAGGAGGACAAAAGCTGATACGGGTGAGGATTCGGATGCAAATAAACACTATGGAGTTGTGTGGGAATGGAGTAACAGAGTAGATTAAAACTCCACAGTTGGGATGAAGCTTCTGATGCTTCCCCTTTTCAATGTCTTATAAGAGACATTAATGGTTCAGGTTTTTTACTTTATTAAAATGGTTGTTCGAAAGTAGTAAAAGGAAAATGAAGCCTCACCGGTCATGACACCGAATTACGAAACAATTTGTACAATGGAAGTGATTTTGCTATAACATTCTAAAAGCTTATGATTCAGTGAAGCTCTTAGCATTATCTTTTCCATGGAGATGCCATTAGTTTTCTTTCTTTCTTTTTTTTTTTTTTTTTCTCCCCTGCTTAGAGAGGTGTCATAGATGTGTTTTAATTATGAGCTGTATTTTTAAATTATGTTTTTATTTAAGATTAATTTTTATTTAAGTCGAGTAGGTCTTTTTTAAGAGGTAAGTTTTGATTCTAAATTTAAATAGTTACATATTTGAACATAATTTTAAATTTACATGCATTGGGAGGTTGATGTATGTTAGGGATAACAATAACAAAATAATTAAAATCGTATTAAGGAATTTTTAGTTTGACTAGGTTAGAAGATGGGTTAATAATATCATTAAATTTTGATACAATATGCTATCTAATGTCCTTTGGGGGACGTTCGATAAAGTATTATCCAATGGAGAATTGATGTTTTAATTAAGAAATTTTTGGTTTTGACGAGGTTAGAAGATGAGAATAGTATTTTCCAATCCATTGCCATCCTAATACATACATGGCAAAACCAATAAAAAGTACAATATTCTTATTGGAGAAATCTTGGCTAGGGATGGCAACGGGGAC
>JAXGGT010000001.1:11566504-11592830 GCA_035583425.1 Marsdenia floribunda
GTTCCATTCATAGATGTTATTGGCATTATAGGAGTTTTGGAGAATGCTCGGGTTCTCTTCTAACCCTATATCTGGGTGAGTTGGTCTGGGGTAGTATAGCTTTTGTGGCTGCATCCAGTTATTGGGGCGACCTAACCTAAGAGGGGCTGCCTCTAACGAATATGTTGGGTCTTGAGAGGAAGTTTAAAAAAAATGATTAAATGTATCAACTTATTATACATTGAAGACTTATTAAATAAAAAATAAAAATTAAGGATCAAACAAACCAAAGATTAAAAATCAAATTCATAAATTTTCCATCTAAATTAATTGAAATAGAAGTTTTAAATACGAAATGATTTTTTTTTTTTTTTTTTTAAAAGTGCATAGCTTTAACTGCGATTAGGAATAACAATAGTAGTGAAATATATGATTTTTTACTCTCTATTTAATATTGTCTATATTTTGTCTTCATCTACATATTATAATTAAATTTATAATGATTATTAAAATTTTATTTGAATACAAAATAATTAATAAATTTAATTAATTTTAAGGACTTAAATTACTATCAAACAGATAATATTATTTTTACATATTATATTAATTATTCTTCTTTAAAAAAAAAAAAAAAAAAGACTTGTATTAAGAAATAAGACATACAAGGAGTAGTTTAGCTGATAATATCTTCATTTACAATTCAAGATGTCATAAATTTGAGTCAATACTATAGATAAAAAAAAACAAAAACAAAAAAAAAACAAAACAAAATAATCTCTTTTTTTAAAAAAAAAAAAAAAATAATAATAATAAAATGAAGGAGAAGGAGAATCAGCAACCTCTTGTTGTATATGTTTATCCTACGCTAGATATTGCAAAACCTTAGGTGCCAATCAAGTGTTTAGAAAACAATGTCAAGTGGTCTCAATTGATGGAGGCATTGCAAACTCCACAACAAGGCCTCATATTGACTCTCTTCACAAGGCAATGTGTTGATAGAAGAATATTGATTTAGTGAAGCACGTTATACATAAAATGTTTTAATCTTAGAGGTGCGTCCACCTGTCAGATAAAATAAAAGAATCTTGATAATTTAGTAGTCAAAGACGATGAAACATCACACGCTTACTATAGTGCTTATAGGAGGAATCAATAACCGGGCTTAACAACATAAATATCATTCACCTTTGATCAAAATGTAGCATTGCAACCATCCTCTTTTCATTCTTGTCCATAAACACTTAACTATCAAAATCTAAAGTTCCTCATTTCTAAAAACACACACATCTTCTGACCAAGCATCCAAAAGCAATCATTTGTTGTGTTTTTTTTTTTTTTTTTTTTTTTTGTATTGAAGGTCTTATACGCCTCCCAAAATTGTAGCACTTTGAATCTACAACATGCCATTGTAAAATTTGAGATAGGAAGAAGAGCCCAAGACTATCACCATCAATTCATAGCTATTTGAAGTAAGAAAAGCCCACGAAATCTCTCATGAAGTTGTGCTTTATTTTTAATTTAGTTTAACTTTGTATGAGAATTTTGAATTGTTGTAGAGTTTAGAAAAGTATAGAGTTCACTTGATTATAATTTTTGTTATTTGGAGTTTAGGGCTTTGTTTCATTGGATTTTGAATGAAATTTAGGAGACCTAATGGTCTGAGCTTGTGTGTTTGCTACTTATTTTTTTGTTGAATTTAGTTGGAAGTGGATGTTAGTTTTTACATTATAGAGTTCATTTATGTTGATTTTTATTGAGTTTTTAAATTTGTATTGGAATCTTGTGTTAGAATTTGACCAGTAATTATGTGACAATATTATGTTAAAATTAAGATAACTATGTAATAATGTCCTATTGGTGTGTATATATATATATTCTTTATGTCCTATTGGTTTGTGTATGTGTATATAATAGTGAAACAAATTTCAACCATTAATTTGAATATTTAATTGACATACCAAACTAAAGTTTATTTTAATAAATAAATCTTCTCTATCATCTAGGGTTATAAGATATATATGCATGGTTAAAGGAGAATATGATCTATTAATGTTGATGTCTTGTGCATTAGGTACACAATTTCTATCATAACCTGAGCTTGTAAGCCCTCAATGTGACTATGGCTTGTTGACACAGACTGTCAATTACTTGTCATTGTCCTTACTATACCAAAAAAGATATATCACGTTGATAATGAATATCTAGATTTGTATATACACATCTTTAGATATTTATGATGTAGGATGATGTATGAGTATGACATCACTTGCCAACCCTTAAGGCCAACCATCCCTACTATGGTCCAACAAAGTCCAAATTAACCAATAGGCGTTTGAAACTCTATAGATGGCTCTCACCATACATGGTGTAGCACTTAAGTTCTTATAGTCTAAATTGGCTACTCTCTCTTATACAACTGTTATGATTTGAGCTAGCAATTTGTGATACAATTATAGGCCGAATGCCACCCGTAATTAACTACTTAATATCATTCTCATTATACTAAAAATGATATCCTAAATTAGTGGAAAGTCTTAAAAAAAAAAAAAAGGAGGATAATAAAAAAAAAAGTTTTAATGAGTCAATGTCAATATATGTTCTAATTCTGTCCCAAAAATTTTAGAAAATATTTAAAAAAAAAAAAAAAAAAAAAAAAAAACTAACCTATAATCTACTGATATGAATGGGCTACTTGAAATAGTTTTAAACAAACGTATGAGGACAAAAGGGTCCTAATTAATAATATGTGATTCATCTACAATAGTCAAAATTTAATCTTGAAATTTGTAAGAATTTTCATTTTCACAAGTTAAAGAAAGTGATTAATCAAATAAATTGATTGAAGTCATTAAAGATGAGTTAAATAGAATTGGTATAATCTAGTGGTGTAGCTTCTCTCTTAAGTATTTTTACCTGCTTTATTAAGTAGAGATCCTAAATTCGAATGTCACTAGAAACGGCCTTATGCCGAATTCTTACCACGTGCTATAGTCTTAAGAGTCCCATTTATAGATTTCTCTCGAATTAGTCAATAAAAATACAGGAGTACCAAAAATATATATACATAAAAATCATTCTCGTTAATCCCTCATAAATTAATCAATAAAAATACTAAATTACCAAAAAAAAAAAAAAAAAAACACAATGTAGGTTAGCCGAAGGGTTAAATTAAAATCATTTAAAATACATGTTAATGAATCTTAATTTGATTTGACAATATTTTGAATGTTCCAATTATAGTAAATATTTTGGACATATTGACAGTTTTTTTATTTGTTATAATTATTAACACCCAATTATTATGAAGCAAAACAATAAATCTATTAAAACATTAATGGACCGTTTGAGATATAAATCAAATCCAACATAAACATTTGTCCACATACACAATTTACTAGTTCCCCAACATCAGATTTTTGGTGTATTAGTTGATAACTCATTCCATACCTTGATAATTCTGGTTAGTGTTATTTTTGGTTGAACAATTTCTTTCCAATGCTTAATCGTTATCTTCGTATACAAAATAATAAGTAATTTATACATGAAATCTTAAATTTGACACACACACCCAAAGTAAAAATTAGGACTCGCAACTCAGAGCAAATTCAAATTAATTGAAACAGTGATCAAGCAAAAAAAAAAAAAACATTTCTTTCCCATGCTACTACATTTTAGTTGATTTCAAAAAATTCCTCTTCACCACCAATGAGTGGAGTTCATTTAAACCTCAATTCTATATATTAAATAAAAATTTACCCTGTAAATACATTAAAATCAAATCCTGATTTACTTGTATGCTTCAATCATTTTTCTTCCCATGAGAGCATTTGCAGGTTTTCGTTGCAATAACATATTAATTATGCGGCTAAGAAACTCTCCGTAGACCAGACAAGACAGCTTGTTTGATCAATTAGTAAATTACTTCTTCCCACCTCCAGAGACATTGAACTTGAAGAAAATTATGTCCCCATCTTGAACCACGTAGGTCTTTCCCTCTTGCCGATATTTCCCAGCAGCCTATACCCAAAAAAGAGATACAAATCATGCCAGGCAGACATAATTCAAGGTTTGGGTAATCAGGATTCAATCTAGTCGAGAGAAAATAAGAAACATGATTTGAAGAAGACTGAACATTGGAGCATAACAAAAATCAAGAAAAATTTAGTACCAGAGCATTCTGAAGCAATCCAGTAAGACCAGAAAGAGTCATGAAATCACAAAAAACAATGAATAAGGGAATACCTTCACTGCAGATTCACTGCCAAGTTCCTTGAGATCTTCAAATTTCATTACCTTAAAAAAAATCAGATAATGAATCAGTATCTCTGCATATCTACCCCCATCAACATGGGAAAGATCTAGGGTTAAGAAATCTTTACACTGCATTTTTATGGCCTTTATATCTTGCAATTTAGGGTGTATTTGTCTTGACAAAAGTTACATTTTTCAGAAAAATGTTTCCATCGTAAAATGAGTTTTCTGAAAAAGTTTTTGTTGTTTAATAGATACAAAAGGAAAAAAGAAAGACAAAAAAAAAAAAAAAAAAGTTGTTTTTTTTCCTTTGGCTACATTATTAGGAAAATATTTTGCAATAATTTGAATAAGTCTATTATGATCTGATCAATTCAATATAAGCTTGCAAAATACAACATAAACCTTCGAAATAATAAAAAAAAAAAATTGTAACCATTAAATACTACTATTTAAACAATAGAGACTAAAAGTTTATTTCATATATTAACAGCAAAATCATATACAAATTATTGATTCAGATCTAACTTAATACCAACACCACCCTTGCTACCAGTACTTGAATAAATTCACTTCATTTTTTTGCATGTATAAATAAATAAAGGAAAATTCGCTGTTTTGGTCCTATAACTATTTTCGTTTCCTGAACCAAATCTTAATTAATCTTAAAAAATTAAGAACTTAGTCCTATAACTATTTTTGTTTCCTTAACTTAGTCCTTCACGACTAAATTTGTGAGATTTTTTTATCGTTTAAGTCATATGAAAAACGTATACTTAGTCTTATGTATTTTATGACAAGGGGTGTATTTTATGACAAGGGGTAGAGTATTGAGTTTTTCTCATTACTTCTTTTTACTTCACTTAAACAACTAAAAAATCCTACAAATTTGGTAGCTAAGAAAATAAAAATTCAAATTTTTTAAGATTTAAGACCAAGCTCAAAAAATGAAAATAATTATAGGACCAAATTCTTAATTTTTTAAGATTTAGTACCAAGTTAGAGAAAAAAAATAATTATAGGACCAAAATAGAAAATTTTCAATAAATAAATTCCCATGAATATAATTTAAAATGGAAATAAGTCAAGGCAAATCATTAGAGGTTCCCTCCAAAACAGCAGGCAAAAAATTAGACAATGCACCATCCAAATGCAGTAGGATCCATTTCATTCCCATTTTATTCTATTGCTATCTTTATTATATTCATGGATGGTTTTTAATCATAACACTACTTCAAATTCCTAGGAACAAACTGAAAGCATGACAAGTACAGGTACAAGATTGAAATAAATATGCACACCAGAACCTCAAATTTTGTTCGTTGAAGCATCAAAGAAAGTCATGAAGACCAATGTGCGAGGGAATATCAAAACGTGAGATGCGACATCAGACTTGTGGGGCATCTCACTAAAGGAGAAAATAGATTGACGAGCACCATAGAAAAGAAAATTTAAAAAGAACAAGAGCAGAAAACTACCTCAGCACAAATGAAACCCCTTTCAAAATCTGAATGAATGGTCCCTGCTGCTTGAGGCGCCTTTGTTTGCCGTCTAATTTGCCAACACTTAACCTGTAAGAAGCCAAAACAGTTGCTTACAGATAAAAAGAGCACAGGAAAGCAAGCTGATGCTCACACAGGGAATGGACATAGTACCTCATCAGGTCCAGCTGTGAAAAAGTAGATCAGATTAATGGCTGCAAAACCAGTCTTTATGATCTTTGGCAGTGCACTGTTAAGTAGTAGACTAAAGTTAGAGAAACATCAACCAGATAATGCATCCTCAGTTAGAAATATTCATGAAATGGTCTTAGAATACCTCTAATAAACAAGGAAATGATGAATAAGTTAAGCCCTAAAACAATGAACTGCTCTTCTAGACTAGGAGACGGGACTAAATTATATAGAGTTGAGGAGAAAAAGATTTCAGAAAAGAATCTGCAATAGTTTTCCCAATGACATTTGAACAGACTGCACAAGTTTCGATAAGTACTACACTAGACAATGCTTGTAACAGTTCCAAAGATAAGGCTAATACATTGTTTGTTGATTGATAAAAGCACTATTTTTTTTGTCCTAATCATTTATTATCTAAATCAGTAATTTTCGGTAGCTCATAGTCTAAAAGACAAAAACCAACTCAAGAATGTTTACTGAACTATTGCCAAAAATTCATTTAATCATTCGCTAAGAATAAAGATAATTAAGAGCTAATTCCCCAGGATACATTCACTCCTTGTGTCAACTAAATGAACATACTTAAAACTTTATATATCTGAAACTTGAACATGGAAAAAGAACCACTTTTGAGTTGTTGGTAAATTCTTCAATGAGAAAGTTCAGTACGGAGATTTCCTAAATCATATCTTCAGATACTTAAAAATTAATACCTAACCACTCCGAGATTGGCAATATGAACTATGAATTGTTAAAATCTTAAGCATTTTTTAATTTTTGGCTGGCAGTCTTCATAATTTTTAACATCTGATTGGCAATCATCATTTTTCTTGTGGATATAAGCAAATCATAGATCATAGCATCCCTTTAGACTATAGAATGGTGTGAAGCAACCTATCATTTGGTCTACTTGAAACAAGCTCTTTACATTTTGCGGGCACCCTTCCCTACCTATTTTGGATACTCCATAAATATCTGAGATCTACCATCTCTTTACGGACTTCAGGATGATAAAAACTAGGGACACTTTATGGACGAAAAATGTTTGAAATATCATTGTTGCAATTTTCATCTGATCCAATACCATCTTACATGACCCCATAACATGTGCATATCTCTTTGTTTACAAAGATGAGAAAGGACCGATAAATTCACCAGAAGCAATTAAGACATAGTTTAAGGAAGTCACTATTCATGCTTCCAACCCATCACCTTAATATTAATATTTCATGCTATTTCTGTTCTCATAAATTTCTTTTGGGTGAGTAGAAGGTATTAGCACTTCATTTTCCCTTCTGTTTCTTTTAACAGACAATAACTCCTTTATCCATCACTAAATATTAGCATTAATATTTCATGCTATAAATTCATTATGTTCTCATATAAGCTTCCCTTACAAAAACTTATTTATTATATAAAAGCTTAGATAAAGAATTGATTTACATATTTTATTCTTCAAATTTATAGTTTTTTATTAAATATTCTGAACAATTGAATACATGCAATATACTTTCGGTAAGATTTTTCAAACTGATTCCTTGCAAATTTTTTTCTTTTTCATAATTGTTCTTGCAAGATGAAATACCTGTTTGAAGAACAAATTTAGCTTATAAAAATCTTTTTATTAAAAGCAAAAGATATGTAAAATTCCAACCATCCTAGGTTTTTCATATTCATAATTAAGTTACTAAAGTATCTTGGAAAATATATTAAAAAAGGAAATCTTGCAGGAAATCAGTTGACGAAGAAGAAATGTATTCCATTAAAAATGTCAAACTTCGTTTCATGACGTCAAATTAGAATTACTTAAACACAATTCTTCAGGAAAATTTAAAATAACAAAACCAATAAAATTTTACCATGTGAAATGCAAATAAATGCGTTTTTTATACAACATTTCCCCCTAAATGAAACCAATAAAATAGCCAAACAAGTGGAAGTGTTGAGAGGTAAATGGTTAAGAAAGAATAAAGGGAACGGAGTATCAAGATCAGAGCAGTTAAAACCACCTTGAAGTGATTCGGGCATTGGCCTATAGACCTACCTAAAATTTTATTTTGTGCATGCAAGAATTAAAATAGGCTGGGGTTTGGGGTGAGAAACTTCATCAGAAGACCCAATCTGAAAGGTAAAGTTTAGACAGGCAAAACTTTGTTGTCGGACAATAAATAAATTGACTAGTTGGCCTCAATTGCTTTAATGGGATCCAAGAAACCTAATAATAAAACAACAGAAAATGAATGACATTGCAGAAAGTTGACAGAAACAGTCACAGAAAAGATTAAACATCATTAACTGTTTCCATCATTTACATTCTTGAATTTAAACTAATAAGAGTACCAAAACAGATTCAGCTAATAAGCACATTATTCTAAGAACCATGTACAAAATAGTTCAAATTCATATTTTCAACCAACCTTTGCACCTTGTTCTCCTCACAATATTTTGCAACTTCAGCAGGTGATATGTCAGCAAGATCTCTCTCTAAAGCACCACTGAAAGGAATAATTGGCTCACCCCCATGCTCCTGCACCCTGCAAGGAAAAAAGTCTTCAATCTTAAGAGGCTGTCATTAGTGCAAAATGAATAAAGAGTAGAAGCGTACAAATGGAAGTGTTACAAAACACAAACACTGCAAATTGAGACCATGTCCCTGACGAACATTTTCAAGCATGATAAAGGCAGACAATATCCATATTGAAATAATTTCATTTTCATCATATCAGGGATACACTCTTTTTTCCATTTTATTTCCATTCACAATGTAATTTATCACGTTTTCTTCAACTATAACAATTGGCATTGAAATTCTGTCTTTTTATAACCTTGCCAATTCAAAAGTTTAGGATGTCAGGCTGTCATTGGTAACACAAAGTTATGAAGACATGGAACCTCAGTTTTTCTGGATTTTATTCATATAGAGAACATATCTTCTTACACTAATTCTTTTCCTTTTTCTATATTATAATGCAAAGGGATGCAAAAGGAAGCAATCAGAAATATATAGAGAAGACAAATATTATGTTTTGTGCTGCAATAGACAAAAGAATATACCATGCATGAATCTTTGGAAGAAACTTGTTCTTTTTTCTCTGATAATCTTTCTCAGTCATGTTAACCTGCAATTAAGCACATTAGATCCACCATTCAAATAAAAAGCAACTTGACCTTTCAATATTGGTATTAAGAATGATGCACTGGCAAGACAGCAGTCATAATTCAAACATCAAAGCAGTTAAAAAAAATGTAAAACTGTGAAATATAAAAATAGAGAGCAGAAACTAAAAGGACAACATAAAATGTAAATCAGTGTTGAATTGAGACTCCATATTGCCTGACATTTGAAACACCAAAGTAAACAGAAAGGACACTCTCATGAACATACACCAGAACAAATCTCATTACTAGAAAAAAGATAATAATAATAATAATAATAATAATATTAAAAAACAAACAAAAAGTAGAAAGATGAAATTAGAAGCATATTGAGAAATCTTTCATTTTCTTCTTTCAACTCCAGGGTGAAGAATAAATTTCTAGAACATGGAATTCAAACTTCAAAACTGAAAAGATTCTGTGAGGGGCAAATTTGCATTTATAGTCATTAATACTTCTATAGTAAGCTTGTATGAAAGTTAGTCGCAAGTTCATCCATTATCTTGCCTGTACAATCAGATTAAAATCTAGGCATAACAGACAATGACAACAAAACATGACAAAGACTCTAGGAACATGTATTTCCTTTGTGTTTTGTTTAAAAAAGGCATATTCCATGATGGGAGAAGAAAGATGTAGCAAGTCCACAATCCTCTCCCCACAGCCAAAAAAAAACATAGGAATAATAATAATATTAAAGGAAGCGCATTCCACTAAATCAGGTGCACTCACCATTTTGTTCATTTATTCTCTATATTTTCCCATTCAGCAACTCAAGGTACATCAACAAATCAACAAGAACAAGTTCCCCTACAAGAGTACTTATAACAGACAGATTCATCATTTATCTCGTGGTAACAATCCAATTAGATCCAGTTTCATAAAATACAAAACCAGAAGAAATTCTAGGAACACAAATATCCATTTGTACTTAGGTTTGAGAAGTCAGATCTTATATTAGGAGGACAGACATAGGAGAAGAAAAAGGAAAAGGATTAACTAGACTGACTGCATATAAGATATTATTTGATATTTTATTCTGACATTCTTTTCTTTTCTTTTTTTCCCTCATTCATCAAAAGTACGTTAACAGATTTAAAAAGAAAAATATTTTCGCTGATGGTCATCTTCATAACAGATACAAACAAAAAACATAAAAACTTTCAGTCCCCTCTATAATCGTTAGTAATTTTCCCACATTAGAATCACTTAACATGCTCGAGAAATGGAGGACCCACAAAGAAGAGGCCAGTGGAAAACATGGAAATGTTTTTTCTTCTTTGGACTGCATCTGAGAAAAGAATAATGGATGAAAGAGATCTTAAATGAAGATTTAAAAGGACAGACTCAGAAGTAAGCAGGCAGGATAACAAGGATGAGGGCTACACAATCAAGCAGTGGGGATACTGTTTTTAGCCAAAATGCCTAAGTGGCAGGAAGAAGCCAAAAATATAGAAGCATTACGTCTTGCAGCAACATGACAGCAAAGATCATTGTTTATGAACTGTACTGTGAAGCAACCTGAAGTCCAAAATGTTAGCAGACAGATATTAGTATCTGTACACAAGTTAGTTAGGCCTAGTCAAAGTTCATGTCTTCAGCAAATAAGACATTGACCCTATGACCAACATTATGATAATAATGGAAATGACTACATCATAAGGTGGAAAGAACATGAATTGTAAAACAGAGATAGATTATAATTTCAATTTGCTTCAGACAGATTTGAAACTGCTTTAGACAGACAAGTTGGGTCCTTTTTTATTATTTTGTCTGTTTTCTGCTTACTTTTCTTTGTAAGGGAAGTTTGGTCATTTTGATAGGGACCTCCTCATTAGGCTTCTTAAGGTCATCAATGTTCTAAGCATACTTCTCTATCACCAAGCAAAAGCAATTTATTAAGGACCACAAAGTAGCTTTTCCAGCGTAGCTTTTTCACAACCTTTTTTTAAGCCTAAAATAGAAGTGATAAAGAACCAAGAACAGAAAAATGCGCTTTTGCTTCAACCACCCCAATGCCCAACCACCAAAACAAAAACAACTCAATTGAAGTAATCGAAAAAAAGTTCCCAAGTGACGTATTTTATATGTATCAGTCCTATGGTTTAGGGAATCATTGAGAATACGCATGTGAAAAATGGTTGCTCTCTAATACACTTTCATGCAAAAATAAAGCCTCAGCAATGAGAAACAGAAGCTATGTATTTTTGTGCTTTCTCAAGAAATTGCTTTCCAGAATCTAAATATATGATATATAATGTATACTACCAGACCTCGACCCATGTAATTAATAAGGATATATACATCATCAATATTCTACATAATTGCGACATATTTTGACATCTTTTCTATTAGAGCAGGGTAACCAAATAAAACTTGCTAATGTCATACACCAAAATTCACATAAATCTAGGACATGACATAGGAATTATGAAATTGTTAAAACTTATAAAAGATATAGTACAAACAGAGTACTGTATCCACAAAAGTATTTAATGATTTGTTGAAAATGTGTGACAATAGATTAAGGGCAACTTTGGGACAAAAAGTTTAAACTGTTTCAAAATAAGAAGATTGACAGGTATTTAGGACAACAAAAACAAGAATAATTGAACATGTTTTTGGGACAGAGGGAGAAGAGGCTAAGAAGAAATAGTTGATGACCTTCTCTTAAATAACTTACCAGGTACACAACAGGTTTTGCAGTCAGCAACTGAAAGGTATTTAGAATCTCAACATCAGCAGCTTTCCAGTCCCCAAGACGGATATCTTTTCCCTCCTCCAGCCATTTCTTAACCTATATAAGTAGTCAACATAACCATTCAATATTCCTTTGTCTCCAACTGTGATGGAAACATCCCCCTACTTCAATTTTCCCTAGTAGTGAAAAACTGAAGCTCATACCAATTCCACAAAAATCCAACATGCTAGATGTTTTCAGTTATTCAAAGGAAGAAACTGAATCCAAATTTGTATACACCACAGTCTTTATACATCACTTTGTTCATCTAATGCAATTGCATGCTTTTATTGCTTATCAACGCATAAACACCTGAAATGATTTCTGTTCACTTTCTCTTGAAAAAGATATGTGATAAAGATGAAGGGATAACATCTTCCATCATACCAAGTAGCAATTAGTGAGATTAATGAAGGAAAGCAAGGGTAATAAAGGAATTCTCTTTCATTATTATATCACTTCCCAATAGAATCTCTACCAAATCACAAATGTGTAGAGTTATCAGAATGTAACACAATAAGTCACCGAAAAATAACAGGGGAAAAAATAAATAAGGCAGATGCAAAAGTTGAATTTATAATATCTATCAAGAAAATTAGTTGCAGTAACTGAATTCTCCATTTATCCTAATGATAAAAGTACACTTAGAAGCGGAACTTAATCATGAAAAAACTAGTCAGATAAGACAACTCCTAATATGAAAAACATGCATTGATGAAGTACAAAGACATATGCAAAATGAAAAAGGATGCAATACCCTAGTTAAAAAGAACCATGCTAAAGATTTAAGTGCACAAGCTATATGAAACCATCACAAGAAACTCATAATTGATAATTGTTAAATTTTGACTTTATCTTTAAACTCACAAAGAGGATTAAATTTATACACTTAACACACCCCTCACATGTGAATGAACACAAATCCTCAATAACAAACCCAACATACTGAAAATACCAATACCTCTTGCTCCATAATAAGAAAACATAGAAATAAAAAATCAAGAAACAGTTAAATAAATTGAATATGCCTCAAAAATGCAGCTCATAGGTTTCCTATATCACATATAGGAATCTCCATGAGAAATTCAAGTACTTCAAGAACAAGAAGACTATGTCCATTCAACCAAGAATAAAGAACAAAGGATTTGGAAATCCAAGGGAACATCAGAAAACCATTCATCTTCACCAACCTTAAGACATAATTCATGCTCTATCTTTAACTGCTTATCATTGCTTCTCTTCATGCTCTTATCAAGATCCTCTATTCTCTTCTCCATGAATTCAATGTCCTTGAATCACACAACCAAAAAGGAAAGAGTTAAAACCATCCAAAAAAAAAAAAAAAGAGCTATTTATTGGAATAAATGTTAAGCGCATGCCTACTTAAGGCACTGAGTTTCTCTCAGTCAAAAGAAGGGTGATAAGAGGTTTTATCATCTAATTAGCTAGATATTGTACAGTCTTCAGAAGCACACCTTGAGCCTTAATTCTTCACTTATAACCTCCAAATCTCTCACAGGATCAACTGAATCATCAACGTGAATGATTCCAGGATCTTCGAATGCACCTGCAATACATGTAATCTCTTTTTAGTTAGAAATTAGAAAATCTTTCTCGAAGGAAAAAACACCCAACCTGACAATTCACCTCTTGATCAAGAATCTTTTTAGGCAGCAAAGAAGTTATGGAAGAAAAAATGTGGTATTATCTTACGTAGTACATGAAATATGCCATCTACTGCACGGATATGTGATAGGAAACTGTTGCCCAATCCCTGTCCTTCGTGAGCACCTCGAACCAATCCAGCAATATCATGAATTTCTAAGAACGCTGATACCTGTTGTTACAAGGGGTCAAAAAAAAAAAAAAAAAAAGAAGGTTTTAAAAACTAAATTTACAAGACCATGTCATTCCCCTACAACTCAGAAACCAACTCCAAAGGGGTGACAACATTGTACAGACTTGCAAAAATATATATAAAAGAGATTTCACAACAAGGCATGACCTCAGTGCAGCTTAATGTACTAAAATAATGAGAATAAAACTGCTAAAATTCAGCAGCGCACCTCGCTCTTTGGCTTGTATAGTTGACAAAGCCATTCAAATCTTTCATCAGGAACATTGACTCGAGCCTCGTTCGGCTCAATAGTACAAAATGGGAAATTTTCAGCAGGTATGGCTAATTTTGTAAGTGTATTAAAAAGAGTGGATTTGCCAACATTTGGCATTCCTACCTGCAAATTGACAATAATAATAAGCTCAACATGTTCAGATCTACAAATCCTATAGAAAATGGAAAAATTTCTAAGAATCCAAGAGCAGAATAAATACATTTAAAGATAAAATCTGGACCAGACACATCCTCAAGAAAGTAAAAATATCCCTATGCTTAGGATAATGTGCTTCACTTGAGAAAAGAAAGGCATTTCCACAAAGCAATACTCTAGAAAGTGAAGTGTAGGCATCAGCACTTTGACAACTAAAAGTTAAATTTTGAGCAATTTTTCAATACATCAGTTTGATTTCCAGGTCACAAATATTTTTTCTTCTCAAGCCAAAGAAACATGTATTCTGAAAGTATAATCCAATTGAAAAAGGAAAAAATAAAACTTGTTTAGTTATAAATCACTTGAAACATTCATCCAAGCACCACCGTCATCATATTTCTGACAATCCGTGTCTTTGGTTTTACCCTCAGTAATATCATAGTAATGTATCCTTCAAAATCCATATTGCATCAGTTATGAAGCACAATAAAAAGAGAATTATCAGAATATTTCTAAAACCCTAGAAAAAATATCAGAATTGGTATTAACTGTAAAACTCAGCAATAAAGTTGCATAATTTCTCATGCAGAATCATTGCTCCTAAAATTAAATAATTGGAACCCTGAACAAAGCTTCCTTCCTTCTCCACAATAATAAGCATATAAATAATTCATCAAGATAACTATATGGCAGAGCTTTGTAAACAGTGTCAGAAACACAAAGAAAATACTTTTCCTTATCAAGCCTAAGTAAAATAAATGGCAAGTCTTAAAAAAAAAACAAGGACGATGGTATTAACTAACGTACTCATATATTAATAGAATTTCCATTTTCAAGTTATGGTTTAAAGTTTAAGCTATAATAAAGTCAGTATATCTATTCCAACTCCAGCTCCTTTATTTCGTGTCACAGAGAATCTCAATATCAACAATTCAATCAAAAGAACTTTTCCTTTCAAATTCAGGAAGCTAAGCAGCATCAATACAACAGATAAAAATTGGATCTTTTGTTCTGGAAACTTCTTTTTTTTTTTTTTTTTTCTCTCTCTCTCTCTCATTTACTTCTCCTTCAATCCATTAACAGAACACTTATCATAAATGAAACTGAAAATTAAAAATTCCAACAAAAAAAGAAAAAAGGAGCAAATGGAGTTTGGAAAAGCTTACTATTCCAATTTTGAGGTGCGAAGAGAATCGACCTAAAATCGCCCTTTCGACTGGGGCTTCTTTAGCTTTTGATGCTTTCGGAGGCATTCTCTGTTTCGTAAAAGGAAAGTAGATTCCCGGCGATGCAGTATCAGATGAGATAAGAGTTCTGCCGGTGTCGGAGAGTAACGGAGTAGGGTTTACTCTTGTGACGCACCGATCAATAAGTACATATTTTTCTTTTATTATTTGGAAAATTGACAAGTTTACTCCAAACAAATTTTGTCACCATAAGTTTCAAATTATTATTTTTAAGTTTTAAAGTTGTAAATAAATTTTATATTAGTGAATCTCAAATTATTTTTTATAAATTTTTAGGTTGTTAATTAATTTACAAATTAGAATAATTTGTGGATTTAGTTCCAAATAAATTTATTTTTGGCAATCGTAGTCCTAAAAATTTTTTTTTTTAACTTTTAAGGTCTTAAACTATTTTATGATTGGACAATAAAGTTATTTCTGACTGATTATATTAGGAAAATTTGTAGATTTGGTCCTTAATTTTTCAATTATTAGTAAATTTGGTTCCAATATTTATAGCTTTGGTGTTATTGGTCTTTTTTTTTAGTAAATTCTCAATATATAATAAGTTGGTGCATTTGGTCTTTTTCTCCACAAAATCTTTGTTTGAACAAAGCTATAAACATCAGATATCAAATTCACTAATAAAAAATAAGGGTAATTAAGTAAATTTATATTAGTGACTTATAAAAAAAAAATGTAAATTCGCATTAACAGCTTTATGAATAATGAACCACGGTAGCAGAAATTATATTTTTCATATTAATTTAAGTGAGGTCATTAATGTGAATTTATATTTTTTTTTTTTTTTTGATAAGTCATCAATGTGATTGGACAATAAAGTCCTTTTTGACGGATTCTAATAGAATTGGTCCTTTTTTTATTTTTTATGTAGTAAGTCCCCAATGTATAATAAGTTTGTGCATTTGGTTATTTTCTTCACAAAATCTTGGCAAATCAAATTTTGTGAAAAAAATGACCAAATACACCAACTTATTATATATTGGGGACCTACTAAATAAAAAATAAAGAAAATGAACCAACCACATCAAAGTCATAAATATTAGGGACCAAATTCACTAATGATCGAAAGATTGAGGACCAAATCTACATATTTTCCTAACAGAATCCGTCAAAAAAGACTTTATTGTCCAATCATAAAATCGTTTGGGACCTTAAAAGTTTAAAAAAAAAAAAAAAAACTTTTAGTACTAAAGTTGCCAAAAATAAATTTGTTTGGGACTAAATCCACAAATTATTCTTACAAATTAGTAATATAATTCTTTTTTTCTTCAAAAATTATCAAAAAAAAAATTATAATTTTAAATAATCTTTCTAAAAGATGATAAAATTATTATCATACATATTAAATGATTCAAATTTTTTATATTTAAAATATAATATGATAAATACAATTGAAATAAAAAAAAAAATAGTGAAGAACAACAACTCCTGTAAAAAATCTTTGATGAGGGTAATAGGTGATATAAATCTTTTTGTCATTTTCCTAATTGACTCAAAGTATAAAAAATGGTGAATATTTGCATTTTAAGGACTACATTACTAATTTGTAATTTTGTTTAGGACTTAAAAACTTTAAAAAATAATAATAATTTGAAACTTATCTCACCAAAATAAAATTTATTTGAGACTAAACTTGCCAATTTTCCTTATTAATTTTATAAAAAATGGTATTATAAATCTTTTTCCCCAAAAAAAAATAATAATAAAGTGAAAAATAAATCCTTAATATTTTATTAAAAAACTTAAAATTTTGTGAAATTTATATATATATATATATATATTAAAGTTATTTAACCATATATATATATTAAATTTTTTTATTAACTTATTAAATATATTTTGTCAAGTTGTGAAAGTAAATTTTCAATTTTTTTTTTAAAAAATAAATAAATTTCACTTATACATTATAAATAATAAATTTTATAATTATATAATATTTTTAATTTTTATGATAAATAATATTTTATTATATATATTAAAAAATATTAATAACTTTTTTTAGAAAAAAAAAATAAAAAAGCATTCATTTATTTATGCAATTCAATCCATTTGTTGAAAAGGTGTTATATAAAATTTCATAATTTATAATTATCAGATATTTTATTTATTGAATAAATTTATATAAAAATAAATATTTTATAATTATAATCATTTAAATAAAAATTTAAAATATAATGTATCATCGTATTAAAATAATATTATTTTATATGAAGCGGAGAAAAAAATGCATATAATTTATTAACATAATTTTGTAAGATTTTTCTAGATTTGTTAACTCAATATCTACTTATTCAATGTTAAGTGGATTCTCTTGAACTATCTTACGTATGAATATTTTTGTCTTTTTTCTATTTCACAAGGGATTTTGGTCCTTTAATTAAAATTTAAAGTTCTTGCATTAATTAATTGGACTAGAATTAAGTATAGCTATATTATAAGCTCATTTTTCTACAATCTTTATCTACGTTTACTTGAATAATGCTACAAATCTACATCAAAATGTATTTAGAAAATTATTTATAATTGAACAAAAAGCAAACCCAAAAGCATTTTAGATTAATTGAAATGACAATTTAAAACTTAAAAAATAATGTGCAAGGTGCAATATAAAATTTTAGTTGGAGATTATCAATACTTTAAAGATGTTGTGAAATAATTTATAGTTGTGAGAGCGTATTCGATATGAGTAGTTTGTAAATCAAATATATAATTTCATGGTTATATTGAGTAATGGGCACAAATTAAAAATCACAGTCTTATATACATCACAAATTGGAAGTCAGTGCAATAATGTTCTAGTAAATTTAAGCTCTAATGATGATATGAAGCAAATATTAGGCTACAGAAAGTGCATACTAGATCAACTACAATTCATGTGCATGTGGAAAAAATTATGAGAAATCAAGTAGATTCGGATATTCAAATAATGACATCTACAAGTCATGGCATAGTACAATCATTTAATTTGACATATAACTTGAAAGATGAAATTATTAGAAATGAATATTTTTCAAAAGTAGAACATCCCACAGTCTGCCTCATCATTTCCCATTGTTGAATTTAAATATAATATCTATTCGGATATAATTACTAAAATGGTGAATTGGGAGAGATTATGAGAATATAATTTACATGTAGAGGGAGATGGATCAGATTCTGATTAGGAAGGAACTCAATGCGCAACTAACTACATTAGGAAATAGAACTTGATACTTTTAGTTAATATATTTCATTTTGTACCCACAAACCTGAAGGGTACTCCATTTTTTTCAAATTTTTAGGTAGTAATTTGAATGTAGTGTCAAAATCTAGATCGCAATGGAATATTGACATGTGGTAACTTGAAAATAATGAGCTTGTTTCTATCAAGAAACTTGTTGATAAAAGTGAAGTCATCACTATTGGAAGATTGTATTATATTGAGGTAGGAAGAGAATTTCATGTCACTAAAAGTAGCTCAAAATTATGGGAAAATAAATGCAAGGTTTGGGAAGAAACAGATTGTGTTTGAAAGATGAGATTTATAGTGAAGCTCAAATTTGGGGTATAGGAGCTAATAAAAATGGAACCAAATCATACATGTATTCTTGATATTGGAGGGAATGACAATCAAAATTTAAGTTCGAAATTAGTCGGCAAAAATATATGTCACTTGATCCAAGAGAACCTTGATGTAAAATGATGTATCATAAGAGCATATATTATTAAAGATATGATATGAAGATTTTTTTTCTGTATATTCGTTTCCTATTGTAGTAGTGATAGATATGGGTAGATTTCCTAGTATAAATGGTAAGTTTAGGAGTTCACAGTTGTCTAATGTCTATGCATATTTCTAGGCCAAATTATAGCAATTTCCATAGATCAACCTCCTATATATACTTGTATCTTGTATATAATCAGCACAACAAGAAAATTGTATTTTCTTCGTCTAAACTTCTTTTACATGGTATTTGAGCAGTGATCCTGTGTTTCTTTTCTCTTTTCTACTTTTGTCATGACTGACAAAGAAAGTATTGATGCAATTAGATTATCAAAGGAGATGGTTGTTGCCTCTTCAAGTGCTACTATTGAAAGTGATCTAAACACTTCTCAAAAGCTGACTTCGATATTGTTGAATGAATTTAATTATCTTCATTGGTCGAGGGCAATCACTATTGCTCTTGGTGGGAGATCAAGATTGGGATTATCAATGGTAAGGAACACGTTAACCACCAATTTTTAATTCACCAGAGTATGAATCTTGATTGTATAAAGACCAAATGGTTGTGTCTTGGATTCTCAATTCATTGGAACGTAATCTTACTTAAATCTTTAGTTATTTTAAGTCTTCTTTAGATCTTTAAGAAGTTGTTTGAGGTGTATGGTAACTAGACAACTTTGCCCAAATTTTTCAAGTTCAACAAAACATTTCTAATCTTTATCAAGATGGAAAACCTTTTGTTAGCCTACAGGAAAATTAAAAACATTATAGAATGAATTGGAAGTTTATCAACCCCACAACATTGACACAATAGTTTTGTGAATCAGGCATCATATATTGATGACTGCCAAACTTCCATCTTTAAAAAGTATTTGTGCTTCTACTCAATGTGAAGAATTTCATCGAAAAGTTATGTCTCATGATTACAATGTTCCTGAAGTTTGTGGTTATCTTTCTCATCAACTTTCTAAAAGAAAATCCTATAAAGGCAAGCGTCCAGACCTAAAATTTGAATACTCCAATTCTTTTGGTCATTCAATAGACAGTTGTTGGAATCTTCACCCAGAGATGAAGCCTAAATTTGCGAAGTATAAGAAGAGAGGAGATCACAAAAGAATCGCTAATCATAAAGCTTATTTGGCAAACCATACTACTGAATCTTTTTCTTCTAGTCTTATTACCTTGCTTAATGATTTTGCCAATTATTTATAGGAAAAGCTGACCAGGGAATAACACCAGATGATGCTATTAACCCAGGTCATGATGAGCTGACTACACTTATCAATAAATTTTCTGGTTTTTTAACTGAAACAAACTTTGAAAACAACCAAAGTATTCTTACTACTTTTTTTTACTACACTACAACTAAGTACTTTGCATGACTTA
This sequence comes from Marsdenia floribunda, assembly GCA_035583425.1. NCBI lineage: Eukaryota > Viridiplantae > Streptophyta > Magnoliopsida > Gentianales > Apocynaceae > Marsdenia > Marsdenia floribunda. Next base: position 11,586,913 of record JAXGGT010000001.1, read on the forward strand.
TGGATTGTGGATTTTGGTGCTACTAATTATATGTCAAATAAACTAGCCAATATTCGTGACCTTAATCCTTGTTCTACTTCTCATTTTATTTCTTTAGTCAACGGAAAGGGTGCTTCTATTAAGGGTAAAAGGAAAATCACATTTACTTTTAAAAACAAAAATTTCTTTACTTCAAGATATAACTAAAAGACTAGAAACTCTTGGCATTGAAAAATCTAAAACCATAAATAATATAGAACAATTTGAGCTAGAACCTGAATCAAGCATAAACAAATTAAGATCTAGAGGAAAATCATCTTTTATTAGAGTCTATGATAAAACAAAAAATTATTATTCAAGTTCTTCCTTTCTAGATACACAATTTGAAGAAACTAGAGAACAATTTAATTATCACCCTAATACCTTATATGATTGGAATTTAGACAGATTAACTGAATTTCAAATTTACAATTTGTTAAATGAAATGGGAATAGCTATATTAGCCTATACCTCAATGCGTAAAACAGATCAAGAAGCAGTTGAAATGATAATTGCTGGTTTTACAAGGACCCTTAAAGGATGGAGGGAAAATATGTTAATTGACATTGATAGACAAACCATTAAAAATGCTAAATAATAGGTAATTATTAATGCCCAAGATCAACATCCCACACAGAACAAACAACAATAACTCATACAGCTATTTCATATGTAACAAACACTTTATGCTATACGTAAACATTTCCTAGGAAACCTAGAAAAATTCCAACAAAAAAGTTCAGAAATATTTATAAACCTTTGATATCCTACACTACATGACTTTAGATGGTATAAAGATATGTTTCTAAACAAATTAATGATTAGACATGATGCTACTTCAATATTTTGGAAAGAAAGATTTTTAGCTGCTTTACCCAAACTCTTTGTAGAAAAGGTAAGAACAAAAATTAGAGAAACTAATAATTGAGACATCCCTTACAATACCTTAACCTACGGAAACTTAATAAATTATTTAAATTCTATTGGATTAAACCTCTAATAAATTTGATCATTGTATTTTAAAACTTAAAACTTACCACATTATTTTAACATTTAAAAATCATTTTTCTATATTTGAATAAATCCATAAAGTTCTAATTTAAAGTTTAATTTGACATAAACACTCTATTAACAGTGATAATTTAGAAGAAGAAGACATTTCTCTAAAGAAAATTTACAAATTAATACACTTTAATTAAATAATTTTTTTTTAGGGATCGCAACTGATAAAAATACAAATATAAGGACTAAACTGGCAATCTCTCTTTGTGGAGCATAATAATAATAATAAAATATTTTATCACGAAAGCTGTGTGTCTCTGCAAATCCCTTGCCAAAAAGTCGGTGTTGAGTTATTAACTCAATGTTGATATGTAAAGTCGGTTAATTTCTTAGGTTTTTGGCATAAATAACGAGAGATATTTTTCCTGACTTTCCCTCGCAAACTTTTCATTAAGCATCCTTTTTAGCTTACTGATAATTCTACAATTTTCACTTTAAAGGATTCACAGAAAAATTTTTGTTCTCTATCTATTGTTTCTAAAAGGGCAGTGAAGAATAGCGATACGGTGAAACCAAATGACGACTTGTAGAAAATTCTGCTACAACAACCTCTTCAGACTGGGATCACTTAATGTGAAACAAGGCATTGAGAAAGTACATTCCTCTCCTAACGACAAGCATATCTTATGACATTGTTGTCTTGCACATCCATCAAATTTTGTTTTTTCAAAAATAACTCCAAATTTTCCTAAGGGAACTAGTGATTGTGAGATCTGTCATTAATATTCAAAGTCTATTAGGCTTCCTTTTAATCCTTCATTATGTTTTTGAACTTGTTCATTCAGATGTATGGGAACCTTTTTCCATTTCCATTGATGGTTTTAAATATTTTATAACCTTTATTGATGATTTTTCAAGAGTTACTTGAGTCTACTTAATAAAATCAAAATTTGAAGTTTTTAGTTATTTTAAAGATTTTCACATGTTGATTGCTACTCAATTCTCAACTTCTATAAAAATTATTCGATATGATAATGACACATAATACACATCTCATGACATGACAAATTATGTAAAGTCTAATGATATATTGCATCAAATTAGCTACGCTCACACACCCCCAACAAAATGGGGTGGCTGAACATAAAAATCATGATTTGCTCGAGAAGACTAAAGCCATAATGCTTCAAATGAATGTTCTAAGTCTTTTTGGTCTTATGAAGTCCTTACTTCCACTTATCTTGTCAATAATTTACCTAGTCGAGTGCTAGATGTTAAATGTCCCCTTGAAGTATTGCAAGATAAGAAGTCGGACATTTCTCATTTAAAGATTTTTGTTGTACCTGTTTTGTGCATATATCAATTACTTATCGTGACAAACTTGATCCACGAGTAGTCAAATGTATATTCTTAGGATATTTACAAACAAAGAAAGGGTACAAGTGTTACAATGTTGCCACTAAGAAACTCTATGGCAATAGAGATGTTCGATTTGCTCAAACAACTCCATATAAGACTTTTAATCAAGGGGAGATGTTGATTGAATTATTTCCTTCACCGCATGTTGAACCTTGCCTTGAACACTCGATGGATCGCTTTCAGAAAATGATATATCAACTCAAGTTACACATGATAACTCTTCATCAATTGTAAGTAACAGTAATGGTTCCTTAAACACCGTTGATGTTGTACCTCAAGAAGCAGCAATCTTCAAACACTCAAGGCCAATCACTAGCTCCTAGGCGTAATCTTCCATAGGATCGTCACCCTCCCACAAAATTGCAAGATTATGTTGCTCAAATAGTAAAGTATCCTATTACAAATTTTTTGACTTATCAAAGATTATCACCTTTGCATAGTACTTTTCTTACAACTATCTCTAATGTTCATGAGCCTAAAAACTTTCAAGAAGCTTATTCTCAAGTTGTATGGAAGAAAGTTATAGATGAAGAGCTAATTGAACTTACAGAAAATAAAATTTGGACTATAGTGCCTCTTCCACATGGTAAACATGCTATTGGTAGTTGATGGGTTTTTAAAACAAAATTTATTTTAGATGGATCTGTTAATCTTGTTGACTACGAGGAGATTTTCACTCCAGTTGCCAAGATGACAATTTTTAGGGTTCTTTTGTATGTTACTATTAATAATGGATGGACCTTATCTCAAATGGACATAACAAATGCCTTTTTGCATGGTGATCTTGAAGAAGTATTCATGAAGCTTCCTCCTAGTCATCCTCAAGGTAATAATCCTAAAGTAGTTTGTAAACTCCATAAATCTATTTATGGTTTGAAGCAAAGTCCAAGTTCATGGCATGCTAGGTTGAGTTCTACTCTTGAAGTTATTAGTTTTTCAAAGAGTTTTGTTGATTCCTCATTATACGTCAAACTTGGAAAGGTTTACAAATAGTTGTTGGCTCATTTATGTTGATGATCTTATAATTGCGGGGAATAATGCTGATCTGATTGCTCAATTGAAGAAGAACCTCCAACATCAATTTCCTATCAAGGATCTTGGTTCTTTGAAATATTTTCTTGGCATTGAAATGGCAAATTCAAGCGAATGACTCTTTCTCAAGACATGCTACATGCTAAATTTGCAACTACTCTCTAGATAGTAAATTAAAGCTTGATTCAATGAGAGCAGCTATTATTCTCCACGTTAGTATAAAAACCTTGTGGGAAATCTTATCCATTTAACTATTACATAACCTAATATTTCTTTTGTTGTAAGCCTTGTTAGTCAACATATACATGCACCAACTATTCATCATTTGTGTATGGTGAAATGTATCCTGCAGTATTTGAAGGGAACTATAGGGCATGAGATAATAATGACCAGGGCACACAAACATTATGGGTATGTTGATTTAGATTGGGTTAGTGGAACACACTTAATCATTGATCAACTATGGGTTATTGTGTGTTCATTAGTGGTAATTTAGTCTCCTAGAAAACCAAAAAACAACATGTAGCAGCTCTTTCAAGTGCAGAAGCTAAGTATCTTGCTATGGAAATGGAAGCTTGTGAGTTTGTATAGCTTAAACATCTTCTTGAAGATCTCAATTTTCTCTATATTACTCTGATGACCCTTTTTTGTGATAATCAGGTTGTAATACATATCGCAGCCAATCTAGTATTTTACAAACAAAAAAACATATTGAAGTGGATTGTCACTATATTCATCAACAAGTTCAGTCTAAGCTTATCGACACCCAGTATGTGCGAACTAGTAACCAACTTGTAGATGTGTTCATCAAATTCTTGCCTTCTGCAAAGTATCACCGACTGTTAAGCAAGCTTGGATCCATTAATTCTCTGCATCCCACTTTAATGGGAGTATTGGAAGATATGATATGAATATTTTTTTTTTCTTGTATATATTTGTTTTCTATTGTAGTAGTGATAGATATGGGTAGATTTCCTAGTTATTTTGTAGTAACTTGATATCATTATCAACTAATTCGAGAGAGATCCATGGGGAAGAACCCCAAAACTACAACACGTGGTAGAAATTTGGCACAATTTCGTCCTTGGTGAGATTTGAACTCAAGACCTCCAATTTCTTAGTTATTTGTTTCCTAGTATAAACCGTAAGTTTAGAAGTTCACAGTTTTCTATGCATATTTCTAGACTAAATTATAGCAATTTTCATAGACCAACCTCATGTACATACTTATATTCTGTATATAATCAACACAACAAGAAAATTGTGTTTTCTTCATCTAAACTTCTTTTTGTACACATATTCATAGTTTTTTTTAGATACAACCTACACATAAGAAATATTGTTAAACCAAAATTTTGCAATTGAAGAATTAATTGGTGATTGACCTACTTTTGTTGTAGTTTTACCTTGATTTTTGTATGCAATCCAATCAAGCACATTGGGTATTAAAGATGAGTGGAGGTATCACAATGATCCTAAAGGTGGTCTAAAATTTTTAGATTACGTATTTTGGGCATTTGGTCCTTGTATCGAAGCATTAAAGCATATGTCTTGCATAATTAGTGTAAGCACATTTACGAGGCCTTCATAAAATGAAGCTTCTAATTTGCTAGTGGATCATACGTAAATAATCGTGTTTTGCCCTTAACTTTTGCATTAATTGATGAAGAGTCTAATAATAGTTGGGGTTGATTTTTATATTATCTTTGAAAACATTTAATTCTCAATGTTAATGAGGTTTGCTTATATCATATAGACATTCATGATTATTATGTGCTCTTGAGTAGAGGGCAAAATGGCAATCACTTAGGGCATATCACCAAATTTCTCTCCAGTACATATGTACTAATTTTAATGCAAAGTTTCAAAAGTTTACTCTTAGAAGTTTTTGTTGGAAGCTAGTTCAACACTCCAACAAAGAAAACTTTTGGTAGATAATGAAAAATATGAAGCGATAGATGAAGTTGTGATCAATTGGCTCGTGAAAATTTCATTGGAAAAATAGTCAATTTCACATGGTAGGTGTTTTAGATGTGGTGATAACACTCAAATATATCATGTTTTTAGCATTAAATCATGTCTAATTTCAGTTGATTTTCAAAGTATTTCGAATAATTTAATTACGAATGACGCTAATTTATATTTATTTTGTTACAGGAAAGTTCTGGGGATTTGAATGAAAGAATGAACGAAATCAAGGACAAAAATGCAATTCTGGCGCACAAGAGCACGCCCCTGCACACGAGCACGCCCCTGCTGATGCTATACACGGCTGTGCAATTTGAATTGCATAAGCACGGCGTGCTCCACAAGCAACACGCCCGTGCTCCAATTAACACGCCCGTGCTTGTAAATCAGTTGAGCAACACGGCCGTGCAAGCCCTCAACACGGCCGTGCTTCATCCAGATCCCGCCATATCGTGGATTTCGTCAATTCTCAGCCACAA
>JAXGGT010000001.1:11600181-11613713 GCA_035583425.1 Marsdenia floribunda
TTGATGACTTTCAAAGTGAACATTCTTTTTCAATCAATTTGCTTTAGAAATGATGTTTAGATATATGTATTTATGTTCTTGGATTCTTTTTTTCCCCTTTTCTTTTGGTTGGTGGTGATTCTTTTAGTTGCAATTATTTATTTTGCTCATCTCTTTCCTACTGTGATTTCTATATGGTTCTTAAGACTAATTTTTTCCTTTGGGGAGGCGCTAGGGGGAGGGGGGGGGGCGAGAATTGGGAGTAGTAACTCAAGGGTTTGAATGTATTTTTGGCTTCAATATAGTGTCCTCAAAAAGTGCAAGCCACTTTTGTGAATGGTTAGCCATTTGAGTGTGAAAACCAAAATAACCAGTCTAGAAAATAAAGAAACAAATTGAAATGTAAATTTTAGAGTTATTGTGGTAATTACTAATCTGAAAGTTTCTAAGTGTAGGTAACAAGTGGTACAGAAATTGAACAGGGTAGATAATACCATTGTATGCTTATCTTTTGTTTCCTTATGAGTCCCATAAGAAAGAACTTTTAGATACCTCCAGCAAATTCCAAGGCACAGAAAGCCAGCAAATTGTTGTGTAAAGATGGTTGGTTCTAATAGCCTTCCTAAACTGAATATATAGCATAATTATTTATTGATTATGATGTTTCAGCACAGTTTGTTGCTTTGCACATAATGAAAAAGAAATTGCTGCATTGGAGTTTTCTTCTTTTGTCTTTGTGTGGGTATTTGATTCTCATATGGAAAATTTTACTCTCAGATGGAAAATTTTGTAATTTTAATATTTTAACAGATTTTGTATTATTGAAAATGGGAGTTAATGATTGATTTTGTGTTGCGCTGTAATATTGCAGAGACACTTTTCTAGCCCACGTAAAGATATATGTCCACAATGATGCCCTAGCAGCTCTTGCAAGCGGGACCATGGGAAAACTTCATGGCTGTGTTCTAATTGCGGGCACTGGAAGCATTTCTTATGGAATTACAGAAGATGGAAAAGAAGCTCGGGCAGCTGGTGCAGGTCCTGTGTTGGGTGATTGGGGAAGGTAATATTGGATTGTGTTGGTACTCAAAAGCAATAGTTTGTTTATCAATTTTCCTTTTCTTTATCAGATAATAGATGTTGATCTTTCACCTTGGGTTTTGTAAACTTTAACATTGTTCTTGACATGAAAGTAGGATTTGATGATTAATATCTTATGTTGCTGTTGTTGAAAGTTTTCCATCACATTTAGCGGAACCTTAGTTGTTTCTAGAGATTAAAGTGAAAGATTAAAAAAATTGTCTGCATATCTTATAATGTAGCGTTAGAAAATGGAGATATATCCATTTGTTTCTATATTCCACCTTGTTAGACTGCACACTATTTGGATAAATGCACTAATGATGTAATGGATTCTTCATTCCTTAACCTATGTTTTGGACCTTGCCCCAGTTTGTATGGCAGCCATCCTCTACTCTCCTTTGTTTTTAATTTTTAAAAGTTTTAAGTGGTCAACTAGTGGATTTTCTTCATGAGTAGTTAGGAAGGTCACATGGCTGACCATATGTATGATTATTTATCATTGTCTTCCATTTTAATGATCTGATGCTCTGTTTCTTGCATATGGTTAAAACTCAAGCCTGAGAAAATACGTGAGTATAGAATAACCAATAGATTTAGTTTAGACTGTATAGGTTCTGCTAAGATCCATGCTTTAAAATTATGGCGCTTTGGAACTGTTTCTCCATGAATTAGTGATTCTGGTTTGGATTAGATAGTGAGGATCTGAGAGGGAGAGAGGGAGCATACCCCCTAAATAGCATGATTAATATAACCACTCTGTAAAATGCTAGAAAGCATACTTGGGTAATCACATCTATCAAAATGCTAGATGTCAGTTTGTCTCACACTTTTTTATTTTGATAAAAGGTATCCCTATTTCACCTACCCAGAATATCACATCTATCAAAATTATTCACCAAAAAAAAAAAAATTCAAAAAAAAAAAATTTCTAGTATTGAAGAAGCTAAAATGTCAAATAAAACCAAACATTCAAATTATATACTTATCCAAACAACAATTCAAAAACCACTTTTTTCAATCTAAAAAACTAAAATTGCTTTGCTTTTTCCAAAATAAACTTCACTCAAATTGAATAAAGTTACCTTTCTATAAAAAAAAATGCTATCCAAATATACCCTTAGTTTCTAATTGTGGTGGTTTTCTCTGGAGTCATCTTACCAACATGAGGTTATAAAGAGTTTGGGATGTTAAAGCAGGGATCTACATCAAAGATGGAATGCCTTGAAGGTTCATTAATAGGGTATCTTTCATTTATTATTATTTTTTACCTAGTTCACGTAGGGTTGGAGAGGGTTCTTATAAGGTATCGGGGGATGACTGCATTGGTGTGGGTTCTGTTTCTATTTCCTTGGATTACATAGTTGGAGAATATAAGTGGTGGGAAATTAGATAAACTAATCCTTTTTGAGAAAGTATTGAAGTGCCCATGATCACAACTTTCACATAGTCTATGATTCCTATCAGGATTAAAACAAATGATGGTTGCAAGCGAAAAGGCCCAGTAAAGCTCTATCTGAGCTATGTCTTCATGTGGAAATTTTATAATGAAACAAATATTGAACTCTCATTTCGAACGTTTCTATTATGGTGTTCTTAAAATTAGCATCCTTTTATAAACTATATGGATTTTTTTAATCTAAACTTCCATGACTAGCTTCCTGAATTTAGGAGATATAAGTTCCTATGACACTTGGCTCTCACCACTAACCTCCTTAATTAGTAAGGTTATGGTGGTTATTTGTACGTTTCCACTGCTCTTCCAAGGAGTACTAAGCTCTTCCTTCATAATCATACAAGAAGTGTTGGAAAAATTTGTTCACGTTGGTTTACTAGAAGTGAGTTTCCTGATAGGTTTCTAGATGTGATGCCGACATCTTGTGGTTTGATCAAGAGTAAGAGAGAGATATTTATGGCAACATGCTCAGTTTGCAATATAGGCAGAAAGGAACAAGAAGATTTTCAAGGATTAGTATATGCATATAAGTTCCTTAGGGATAGGGTTTATTTTATTCTCACTTCTTTGTGCTATAGATGTGATTTTTTCTGGAGACATGGCATTGATAGATCTGAAAATTAGTTTAGGGCTACAACCATTTTATATTACTTCCTTGAGGATTCCTTTGGGGATGGCAATATTGGACCAGACAATTGAACATGACATAATTATTGTAGGTTCTATTTATAAAACAGGTAGACCCGGTTAGTGACAAATGATTTTGGATCATAAATGTTGGGCAAAACTTGGTATTACCAACAATCTTTTATGAGAGCTAATTGGTTGGTGATACCACATCATCGTAGTAATGTTACAATACAGATTTTTTCTTGAAAGTGGAGGCAAAATATGACAGTGTGGACAATGGATATGTTCGGAGTTCATAGGGTGTGGGACACCATTGGATTATCTACATTTGTTTGCCATTTGGATAGTCACCAAATGATAACTAATTCCCATACAATCTTGACTCCTATTAGACATTTAAGTATCACAACTTTTGCACTTAAGATTTATGGGTTGCTCCTTTTTCAGATCCACTTATTCTGCCCAACAGCAAGACATATTGATGGATAAAAGATTTATTCTCTTTTAAAATTATTTGACTGTAAAAATCAACTGCAGTGCACATAGACATAAGTGATGGATCTTAGACTAAGTTTTATCCATCTCATACGTTGCTAAAATGACTTTATTGGGAATTCGCTGAGCTTGTCAGTTTCTTGATAAAGGGCATCAAAAGTTGTTAACTGGTGTAGATAAAATATTTCTTTCTACCCTTAAATCATGAGAAAAGGAAAGGATACTTGTCTGGTTTGACCTAATTAGTGAAATGCAATTGCAACTTATTTAATTGAAAAATCATCAGAAAATAATTTCCTTATTCTATTTGTTAAATTTCTACCTCTATAAGGGATAAATTTATACACTTAACACTTTCCCTCACATGTGAGTCAAACAGAAATTCTCAATAATAGGCCTAACATGTGCACAATAACCAAATGGATGGAGCAAAGGTTGAAATATGAAACTTCCTGCTATGATATCTTGGTGAATTTTCACCTCATAGCTTAAGGATGTAGACAGGGGATTAATTTATAGACTTCGCACTAGTTTTATCAATAAACATGAGGAAACCAATGATGACTATGAAAATTTCAGAAACTACTAAGATATCTGTATCATATTTAAATAAGAACTATTTGAATTTTTTGCTTTCCTAATATGAAAATATTATGTTGGACTTTTTGCTACTAGAGAAACTGCAACTGTACAATGTTGTTAGATATGTGGATGGTGCAAAATGTATTTGCTTTATATATTTAATATGCTATTGTAATCTTCTCCTCTTTCAGTTTTTCAAGCTATCTGTATAATATGGAAATTGGCTATGAAGGAAATAGCTAAGTATGTGCAGTATATTCTTTACATGACTAGGAGCATATTTATCTTACATCAAGAGGAATTTGTGTTAAAGTATTCCAATTTGATGGTTTAAAATGCCTTTTTCTGTTTGTTATGTATATTTAACATAATTTTGGTTCATTTCAGTGGCTACGGAATTGCTGCTCAAGGTCTGGCAGCAGTAATGAAAGCTTATGATGGTCGTGGTCCTAAAACGATGCTGACTCATTCAGTTCTAGAATCACTTGGTCTTTCTTCACCAGATGAAGTAATAGGGTATCTCAACTTCAAATTCAGATCAGCATTTGACATTCTGTGAATAAATGCTTACAATTGACAATATTCAGTTATATTCTGACATCTGGTTAATCGATCAATTTCTTAAAAACTTCCTTAGAAAAATTAAAGGAAAGTTTTCACCTGTATGAAGGTTTTTGAGGCATAATTTCTTTGTTTACTTATAAAGTTTGTACTAGGTTCTGAAGGTATTTATGAGATTTATCATAATATGCTTCATTTGAATGTTTTTTTTTTTTTGATCTGTAGATGACTTGTCACGAAATATTAGTTTCCCTGTCATTTTCATTTTATTGCTCATTGGAACTTAGGTGGACCTATGCAGATCGATCCTGGGCCCGTATTGCAGCCCTTGTTCCAGTAGTAGTATCCTGTGCTGAAGCTGGTGATGCAGTTGCAAATGAGATACTCAATAATGCTGTGGAAGAATTGGTTCTAAGTGTAAAAGCGGTCGTCCAAAGGCTACAACTGGCTGGAGAAGGTTTCGCTTTGCTTTGAATGCTAAAGATATAATCTTGTTTCATGCTTTTACCTTCTTTCTTCTTGAAAGTAAAATCTACTGACATTTTAAGGTGGAAACATATCCTGCACTCTTGAAAACTAGAATATTGACAAGACTGAAATGTCCCAAACTTGAATCATGCTGTTAAATTATTGTACTGATACAATTTAACTTTCCTTTCCCTAGACAGAAAGGAACAGAAAGAAAATAAGAAGGAAAGACATAATATTTGCATGATTGTTTCTTTGCTTAGTGTAATTAAAACTTATTATGCACATAATGAATGCAGATGGAAATGATTCTTTCCCTTTTGTCATGGTCGGTGGTGTCCTTGAAGCTAAGACAAGATGGAATATAGGGAAAGAAGTTACCGATTCTATTTTGAAGATCTTCCCTGGGGCTTGTCCTATTATACCAAAGGTTAGTAGTGTCTTGAAGCATATACATTATTTGCCTAAACATTATAGGAGAAATTTTCTTTTATCTGTTGCCTTCAGGATGAGGCGCATAATTGTCATACAGCCTCATAGTTGGATTGTTGGTTAGTTTTGGACTGGAAGAGTGGAAATCCTTGTAAGTCTTGCCTTTGTGTTATTATCTCTGATGGGGGGATCCTTTGGAGAGTCAACAACTTAAGTCCTTATTGTAGCCTCTTTTAGTCCTCATTTATTCTGAGAAAAGCAAACATGGAAAATTATGATTTACCTTATAGATTATCTTGGTTTCCAAATAATCAGACTGTAGATTTTCACTGTAGGTGATTCCTTGCATCAGTATGGTCAACAGAAATATGATTTGCAATGGAGAATCACTTGCATCAGTTCTTTTAGCTGACTGGCATAGAAATACATATTCTTTAAGCTGGTAAATGATATGGATGAAAGATTGAAATGATTTTTTCTTTGAAATTTTAAAGCATATAATTCTACCTAAATATTTAATTGGATAATTTTGATGACTATCATACTCAGGTTTCTGGTTGCTTTTTCATTTCTTAACTTGAATGAGTTTAACTAGACCTTTTTTGTGTGTTTATACATCATGTGATCAGCACTTACACTTTTAATAGGGCAAGTGAAAATGACAATAAATTTACTGAAAATCTACTCTTTCTGGGCAAATAATTTTTAGCTAGTCGATGTAAATAGGTCTAATAGAGGCTAAACTGGAACTCAATTACTTATTGATCAAATTAGGAAATCAGTTGTATTTCAGGACTATTTCTGAAAGAAATTCGAAATCTTAAACCTGATTAGAACTTTTACCATGACCACTTTCTTCACAGTAACATTTGTAATACTGGTATAAATAATACTACTAATGGTCATCATCTTCATTTTTACCTTGCAGTCTGGATGCTGCCTACTTAACAGAAAAAGAAAATTAAAGATAGAAATAATAATTGCTGGCTTTTACAATAATGGGAATGCGTCGAATTTCTTCTTTCTTTTTCATATCATGATCCAGAACAGAATTGTCATGAATCAATATTTTCAGTTCACTTATATGGAGTTCTAGGTTGCCTTATAGGCTTCAATTCCCGTGTGCCAAAATTACATTTTAAACACATTATCCCTATACAAGGGGTACTAAAATTGACTTAATCATGGGGGTTTTGTTTTATTTCTCATTTGTGCTTTTTTGCTTTCTAACCTTTTTGTAACAATAATGTCTTATAATCTGGATGTTTAATATCTTGAACTGTTATACAGTTTACTGAGCCTTTTAAAGTTTGGTTATTACTTCTTTTTTTTTTTTTCTTTTTTTTCTTTGTTCTCTTAGGTGGAACCTGTGATTGGGGCTGCATTATTAGGCTATAACTTGCTGATGAGAGAGGGAATGGTGGCTAATGATGGCCACCGATAGCCTGTGACCAAACAATACTTCCTTTGTATAGCTAAAGAAATGTCTAATAAGCAAATTAATTAATGGGTGGCGTTCTGGAATTAGCATCTTGGATATAAATGAGTCTACACAAAAGCTTAAAAGATGATTTCATCTGCCGCACATGTTTCTTTTTCTCCTCCTTACTGGTGCATTGAATGCCTTAGATTTTCAGTTCTTTGCCATTATCATAACTTCTTTTTTGGTGTCTTGTAACCCCCCTGCCCCGACCCCCTTCTTTTTCTTGAAAGTTTTTTTTTTTTTTTTTTTTTTGGAATACCTAATATCTTCCATCTAAACGATTTACCATTTTTTTTTTTTTTTTTGGAGAAAAATAAATTTACAAATTAGGGATGATAATTTCTGATCTGACATAAAAACACAAAATTAACTAGTTAGAGTTAATAATTGTGTTTGGATTCATTTTAACTTGTATAATGTATTTAAATAATAATTAATTTTCTATTTTTATTATTTTTTATTATATATTTTAATTTATTATAAAATAATTTAATAATTTATTATTATTTTTAAATTTTAATATTTTATATATAATTAAATTAAATAATATTAATTATGTTTATAAATTAAATAAGCAAATAATAAGATTAGCGGATTGGTATTACGATTAATAAATTTTGAATTATATACGTGTTAAGTTGTCAAATTGACATGATTAATTTTTATATTGGTGTTTAAGTTTCATTTTTTTTTTTTTTTTTTTTTTTTTTTTGTGTGTTGTTATAAGTTTATGTCTAATTTAAATGGACAAATATAATTATATGAATTGGACGCGATGGCCACCAAAATATTAAATCCATCGTCTTTTTTTTTTTTTTTTTTTTGGTAACTTGGTATCTTTATCGACGAATTTGAGAGGAATTTATGAGGGTATACCTTTAAGATTATAGCACATTGCTGAAAGTTGGCACAAAGTCATCTCTGGTGAGAATTAAACTTAGGTCTTTCACTTGACAAGTCAGGTGGAGATACTTAAGTAAAAGGAGTTACACCACTAGACTACCACCTTGTTCTCAAAGGCATCTTCTTTACATGGAAGATAGAGTAGCAAAAGAGTCACAGTTGGATAATTAGCTACCAAATGCAATAGGATGGGAAACCAATTTAGTGAGCTTTTTTTTTTTTCTTCTGAGAAAAGAAGAGAAAAACTTAACTTCAACTTCAATGAAAAGTTGTGGATAAACATTGGTGAATTTGGAAAGAAATTATCAAATTTGGAATTTAGAGATCACACCTCCTCCTTTATATAATAATATTAGGCTAGAGAAAGAAAATCAAGTTTAGAATCAGATTTACTAATGAATCAAATAGTAGTTCGTGAATAAAGTTAGTTTGAATTGGTTTATATTTAATTAAGTCTCATTTTTTTTTTATTAAACAAACAAATTCAAATAATTTTTTAAACGAATTTGAATAGTATTTACGAACATAATCCAAATAAATTATAAGATTTATATATATATTTTTAAAAGGCTGCATACGTGAGTGCGATTTCGATCCCACAACTTCATTTAAACTTAATGTTATATAAAATTATTATATATTAATATTTTATTTTTTTATATATTATTTAAAATATAATTCGAATTCGAATTCAAACTTAAATTCGCGCTTAAGTTTAAATTCAAATTAGTATGAAAGTTAAACAAGTCGAACTCAAATAATTTTTGAATTACGTAAACAAATAATCAAATGAACTCGAATAAAATTTTAAATTTAAAATATTAATCGAATTTATTTCAATATGTTCGAAAATTAAACAAATTAAGTTCAAATATTTCATGTTGGTTGAATTATAGCTCTACTAACAACACTTTTGGCACAATGTTATGTAATGGAATGACTTCTTTAGCGTTTCATTTTTACATTCTAGTGTTTGGTTTGGTCATTTAAAATAGAATTGTGGGAAAAGTCATTCATTCTTCTTGAAAGCTTAAAAGGAAGCACTTTTCAAGGGAACACATGAAATATATGATAAAAAGCTAAATAATCATATTATCCACAATATTATTTAAAATTTACAAAAACTCAATGTTATTTTGAATTCCAGTCATATGCATAGAAAAATCTTTAAAATCATATTTAACTTGTCTCGATTTTAAATTAATCAAACTTTAAAGTAAAATATGAACAAATCTAACAAAGTAATAACCTTTCTTTCTTTTTTTTTTAATATTTTTTTTTTTATATTTTCACATTTGAATTATGTGATTTTAATCAACATTCGTTTTCCAACACCACTAAGTTTGTTTCAGTTAATAAATTTCAAGTTTGATGTCTGAGAAAAAAAAAACATATATATATATATATATATAAGAAATAATAGTGAATTTAGTCCCAAACATTTGAACCATTTTCATACTTGGTCCTAAACTTTTTTTTTTGGTAGATTAGGTCCCTAACTTTATAAAATTTGTGTGTATTAGGTCCTTTTATGTGGATTACGAGCGTAAAAAATGGTTGATTTTGCCGAACAAAAGACCTAATACACACAAACTTTATAAATTTAGAGACCTAATCCAAAAAAAAAAGTTTGGGACCAAGTATAAAAATTGATCAAATATTTAGGACTAAATTCACTATTATTTCATATATATAATATGCAAACTTTCACTTAATTCAAAATTTTTAAAATAATATTAATATTAATTAATTAAGAAGAAAAATGCAACTTTTTTCTATATAATTTTTTTTTTCTTACTTAAGTAATAAAATTTTAGAAAGCCCAATATATGTAATCTTAGAATCAAAGGATTTGAACTTTTGAAGGAAAAAAAAAAAAAAAAAAAATTACTCGCAAACTACCCACACATAAAATTTACAATTTTCTCAAAACCTTAAAAAAGATAAATAAAAATCTTTGAGAAACCACCATCAGAATGCACAGACAAAGATGCTTATTAGGGAAATTAGAATACGTAAGAATACTATTACGTGCTTTTATTTTGATGTAAAATAAGCATCTTTTTTTAAACATAATTTCCACAGAAGAAAAAAAAAAAAACAATTATTTATTATTTATTTTTTGTTATTTGAATAATACGTTATGCAAGAAAACATTTTAACAAAAGATCACACTTGCAAATTCGTAAAGTTAACCCCTAATATATATATATATATATTTTTACTTCTAACTTTTCATCAACTAATTCTCAAAAAAAACTATATAAAAAACACTCAAAATTACAATACAAAGACTCGATGTCTCTGAAACAACTTCTGGATCAAAATAATAATGCTCACCTTTCTCATCTAGTTACTGACTGTAGATCTATGATGGAAAAACTCCAAGCATGCAGAATTGAGCACTGCTACAGGGAAGAAAATATGGTTACAGATGTTCTATCGAAAGAAGCAGCTAGGGCTCCTAATTTCACTCCGAAGCAACTGTTTTTGAACTTTGTTTTAGTTAAATTTTGATGTAATGGGCCAAGGTCTTACTTAGACATAATGACACTGGGCCAAGACTTTATCTTTAATTTAAGTTATCTTTTTAGAAGCCCCAAAAAAAAAAAAAAAAAAAAAAAAAAAAAAAAAATCAAACTCAAAACTTCTCACTCACACATTAAAGAGATATTATTAAACTACCACTATTCCCAAAATAAATAATTTGTAGTCATATTAAACTAAGTAAAACTTAAGTGGTAAAATTACATAAAATTATTAATTAAAATTTATTCTATAATTTAAAAAGTAAAACTATGCATTAAATAGGTACATGCACACACATATATATATATATATATATATATAATTTTTTTTTTTTGACTGGACATACGATTTACAAAGTTTCGATTACAACCCTACAAACGGCAAAACTAACTATAGGTAGGACATAATTGTACATTCGGCAAGCGATGATCAATTACCTAAAAAAGAAGAAAAAGGTAAAGAGACCTCTGCACAAGATGTTTGGGTGTTCTTCATTATCTAACATTTCCCCAGTTCTTCCCTCTTTCTCATCATCGTTCTATTCTTTCCAAAATTTACAATCTTTGCTGGAAACCGAAAAGAACGAAGGACCATCGCAACCCTCTCTCCCTCTCTCTCTCTCTCTCCTTGGAGCAATAAGATGCAGCACCAGGGACAAGAGAATATTCAAGTTCTGCTTATCGCAGTGAAGAAGATTTACAAAAATAAGAAGATGATACAATTGACAACCCAAAAAAGTTTCTAATGCTTAAAATAAAAAGAAGATGGGGTACATCCTCCTTTTGGATAAACGGCCAGAAGAAGGTGGTGATTTCCATTAAAGAGTAGAGGCATGGATTATTGAGTGTACTTGGATTGGGTAATATTTTGGAAAATTTTGGGTAAAAATTCCAACAAAAAAAAAGAAATTTGTCAAGAAGAAAATTACCAACCTCGGCATCAAGGAATCACACTGGTTTCCTAGATACTCCGCTTAGTTCCCTTCTGATAAGGGTGAGGGTCTCAATAATCTGCAGATTGGTTCAAGAAATATTTGTCAGTCACCATAAAGCTCTTCAAGCAAGACAATGAAAATGAATTAGAAAATGTCCACAGAATCACCTCGTTATAGCAGTTAGGGTATTGAAGGAAAAAAACAAAAATTATTTTGTGTGTATATATATATATTATATTGGGGGGGTGGGAGAAGAGTACACAGTAATTACTGCATTCAAGAGCAACAACTCCACATCCTCCAGCTTCAAGGTTAAATGAACCATTCAACAAATAAAGATTCCAAAGATACTAACGTTGGAATCTCAAATCATTAGTTTTCACCGTGATTAAAAATAAATAAGTTAAATAGCTGAAGCCCGAGCACAAAAAGTTATACACTTTCAGGATAAGAAAATTGGACCTACCTTCAAGAATAGTAGATTACTTCAACCAGATGTCTAGACAAATAATGTTCTCATGGTGTATTTAATCTAATTGCATCATGTGGGGGGAACACTTTAAAGAAATTAATTAACTTCATAGTGCATTAGTGACAAAACAATATGATTAAAAATCAGAATGAGAGAACAGATTATAAGCTTTCAAAAAACCAGTCACAAAAGCTTAACTATTGGAGATAAGCTCAAACTCCATCCAGACTATGTAAATCATGTTTTCCTGTAGGGTTCTATAGGCACAGGTTCAAAAGAAAAGTTGGATATTAAGAGGAAGCAAAAGCCAAAGACAAAATTAAAAAAGGCACACCAATGTGGATTGCACACTAGTGCATAAATTTGTAAGGTTGACAAAAGATCTTAATTAGTCAAAAAAAAAATATATATATATATAAATTAAAATGCAAAAGCCCATTACGTGGCTCCAACCTCTGTAAAGATGTAAGGGATTAATTAGTCAAGAACTTGCACTACCCTAGGCACATGTTGGAACCTATTTTCAGAGAAAAGGCAGCAGTTGTAGCCCTAAAATAGACAATGGCAATTCAGAGTGCTACACAATTTTAAAATAAAGATAGTCTGGTAAGTTTATTTTCTTCAGTATTTTTCCCTGGTAGAGTAACAAGACAATGAAGCCACTAATGCATTTTCATCAGCCTTCTTAGTTCATCCCCCACATTAGACAACAAAATGCAGAAACATCTACTGATTTTCTTTCTTCATATGTTATTTGGAGCAAGTATACAGATGGATAAGCCCTAACTAGAAAAATGGGCCACAGGTCAAGGAAGATGTACAAGTACTTCTCAGCCTCATCAGAAAAGGTGCAATTTGATATGTAAGACTACTGTAATTTCAATTAGTAAATTGTATATATATAACTGACTTCTCCTTCAGACTCCTTTCATCATTTTTTATTGGAAGAATCAGAAATAGTTTATACTAATTGCTCTGTGCAATTTATACTGTAGCCACCATGCTAGCCCAGGAAAACATATGAAGGACAAATACAAATGCTAAATCTTAAGAAAAGAGCTAAAATGACAAAAGAAAATGGTGAGGATGAGGTGATCCATCTTACCCCAGGATAATGCTGTAAAACTGGAGAGTAATGATCAAGTGCTATGTATATCTTCTCAAGCAGATTCAGGAGGGTATCTACCTCATCACCCAAAAGATCAACCTGAAATTATGCAATATGTTAAGTAAAGAAGAGAAAAAGGTTTGAAAGGGTTGAAATTGAAGTGGAAATGAAAACTAAAGCAGAAACTTCTTTCTAATACTTCCCTGATCTGCCCTTTATATTTTATAATTCACTGCAGTAATGTTTCTATTATATAAAGAGACTTAACATAAAGATAATCTTTACACCTACAATTCACTTAATTTCTATGTGCAATCTAAAGCATAGCTGTTCAATATAGCAGGATGTTGGCATCATGTTCTGAGACCAAATTAAAGTCCTAAATGCGAAAAAATAATCATGAAGTGGAAAACGAAGTAA
>JAXGGT010000001.1:11613813-11630177 GCA_035583425.1 Marsdenia floribunda
GATGTTGGCATCATGTTCTGAGACCAAATTAAAGTCCTAAATGCGAAAAAATAATCATGAAGTGGAAAACGAAGTAAATCAACCAGAAGCAATAAATTCATTTCATGTGTGAATTCAACTAAATTAGGTCACTAGCATTAGCAAACTAATCACCCCATATGTGCAACTGAAAACTAGAAATATTGTTGTGAGAAGCATCAATTTTCAAAGATATGAGATCGAAGCAAGTTTTTGTGACAAATTTAACAACAATTACCCAAATACTTCCCAGATATTGTAAGCTCACTACAAGTTCTATATAATTCCCCTGCTCCTGACATTATCTTTATTTGAGATGTCATGAGGGCAATATGAATTGCAAAACAACCAGGTTCTAACACATTACCTCAGCTTCTGCCTTATGGAGGTCAGAAAATGTCCTCTCAAACTTCTGTTTGTACATCAGCCCTGTTCTCTTAAGAAACTTAGCTTTCTTAAAAAGAGAACTCAATTCAGAAAATGAATCTTCAATCCTGAAAACATAGGAAGGTACATCAGAGGTCTTGCTAGCCAGGACTGTTCAATTGAAAAGGTTTCTGTGCACAATAATGTTAGTGTTCTCGAATAGACTAGAATGATTATTGAATGAAAGACGATAAATAAATTTTCTGTATGTGGCAGAATTAACACAAACGATGGAAGATAAAAATCTCCAGTGACTACTGAGACCTTAATCAAATAGAATAGAACCCAGAAATTCAGTGATGAATAGCAGGAAAGAAGTTATAAGGCACATCTCACAAATACATAATCCCCATGTAATAGGTCAATGGCCAGAAAGCGAATATCTGATATTTCCTTTACTATTACTCTATTAGTGATAATTTCCTTGGTAGTCCTACTTTTTGGAAATCTGAATCCAATACTGTAATTTTGAATTGAAAGAATTTAGGACTTTTCCTTTCTGAATTGTGCAAAATTAATGCAAGCATCATATTATCCACCAAAATTTGCAAGAGACTGTTATAATCACATTTATGAAAGCAAACAAGAAGATAACCAACATTTCCAGGGGTAAAACTGAGTATCTGAATTTTAAACAAGAAGAGGATAGCATATCTAGACTAGCTACATTGCATAATTATCTGGTCAAAGCAAGTGTTTGTCTGACAATCCAGAATTTTTTTTGGAGAGAGAAACTGTTATGATATTTTTTCTTTCATTATTACTATTTTGACCTTTAGAGGTGTGTAGAAGGTAGTCTTGTGGAAATATTTATAGGACAATGCACCCTGGAAGTATTTAGGATTATTATGATATCGGAAACATCAATCACCAAATACATTGAAATTTTAGAATTTTGAAAATTGAAATTCATATTTTAAGTAGGCCAACCTCAAAATAAATTAACAGCTTGAGATAAGAATGCCAGGATTCCCTTGGATTAACATTATCATAAGGGATTCTTAACGCAAAGTCCAAGAGTCTTGCACACATAACTCATGTTAATTGCAATACAGACATGTGAACAGCTATATACATGCCATAAACAGAAGAAAAGCCACGACATGTACATGCATGACATTTAGTAGAGCACCTCAAGAAATGTAAAATTACTCATCCAACCATTCCATTTTGGTCTCGCATGTGTGAGAAATAGAGAGACAGAGCATAACTAATAAAGTTAAATTAACTAATTTAAGAATCTTTAACCAAAACCATCCATCATGCTTATACAAGAATATACACGGAGAAAAATGCAGTAAATAAGTACCTTAGCTTATTTTCTTTAATCTGTCCTGAAACTTTGAATTCAAAATCAGCAACCATTTTCAAGAGCCCTTGGACATTAAATATTACTAATTCTCTCTGCATCTTGAGTTCCCTTTCTTTAGCCTCAAACCGTTGTGCACTCTCAGCAATCACTATTTTCCTCTGCTCATTAGCATCATTCAAATCCTTCTGCGATTCCTCAAGCTTTTGATTCAATTTCAAGATTTCTACTTTATCTAATTCAGTTTGCTCCAGTGCTCTTAACAGCTGACCATTCAATGAGTCTAATAATTTGCTGCTCTCAGAAGCTAAAATTCTTTGTTGATTCCCTTCTTCTCTCAAACCATCCAGCTCTCTAGAAGCAAGCTCATGTATTTCTCTTTCTTTTGCCAATGCAACAGAGACCTCTGTTGCTTCCTTCTCCTTCTCATCCAGTAATTTTGCAACAACAGATATTTTTTCCTTCAGTCTTTCATTCTGTTCTGCCACCACTTTTAATTCATTTTCCTTTTCCACAGCCTTTGTTTCGAAATAAGTACACTTTTCCTTGATTTCTTCCAGAGTTTCTTTGAAGATCATCTCATTCAGTTCCTGAGTAATTAAGGATTCCATATCAAAGCATTCAATTTTGCAATTTTGTTCTGTTTGAACATTGGCAGTAGCTCCACTGAAAATAACTTCATAAATTTCCTGCTTTAGTAGAAACTCCAGGTCCAGTTCTTCGGTATAAAACTTTATATCTCCAATTAGCTCAGCTAAAACACATTTTTGAACTTCTTTTTGTAATGCAGCTCCAATATGTGCATCTTCCAAGTCTGACTGAAGCTTTCCTATAAGCTTTAACATCTTAATCTCTGCTGAAGAATGCTGCAAGACTTTCTCTGCAGCATCAGAAAGTTGGAATGACATGCGCTTAAGCTCAGATTTCTTTTCTCTAAGTGAGTCCCTGAGATGATGATTTTCAGAAAGAAGGTTGTCAACTCTATCTTTTAAACCACTGAAGTTATCAGCATCCTTAGAGACAACAGGTAGCTTTTCCTTTTGCATGAGAATGTTGTCCAATTTCAATATAATATCTGGGATTTTTTTCCTCAATATATCAAACTCTTTATCCTTCTTGTGCGGCAAAGATGATCCTCTCTCTTTTAGGTATTCCCTTTTAAGACTAAAAAGTTCCTCTGTCAACTTCTGTACAGTAGACTCATGGTTTCTTCTCATTTTTGTTATGATATTGTTAAAATAGCCAACCAGTTCTTCCTTTGAGAGATGTTTCAGCTGTGCAGCATCATAGCTCTCAGGTTCATCAGAATCTGGAGACTCTAGGTTTCCATTTCCCTCCTGATGAGTGGTTGAAGAAGTAACATGGTTGCTCAAGACCTTTCGGTGGAAATGATCTGCATCATGTGAGCCATAAGCAGCCAGATGGGCTTCTCCACTCGGTAATGACTTCATAATTGCATCCAAGTCCTTGCGGAAACTGGAAATATGATTAAGCTTTTCCATCCAATCAAAATTTTGGCTGCTAGATAGCCAACTACTCTGATCCCACAGTTTCTGCTCAAACTCTTGCTGAATACTCTGAATCAAACTCTGCATCACCATTGCTTCAATTTGGCTTTTCAAGTCCCTCTCTTGGGACCAATCACAAAGTGCTGACTTTGACAGCATTAGCACCGAATTTGCGTTTAAACAGATACTGTCAAGTGTCACCTTCAAACCATCTAATATCCTATCTACATGAACAAAGCCTGGAGAATCCTCCTTCTCCAGCAAAATACCACCCAGTCCTACCAATTCTGAACCAGAATTAATTCTCCTAATCGAACTAGATCTAGCACCATGAAGTCCATTCTTAAGCTTCCTTAGCTGCTGGTCAGCTACATCTCTGAGAGCCTTTAAGGAGTCCATAATCATATCATGCTTCAAGAAGGTCTCATCAAAAGTCAAATGTTTAGCACAATTCTTGCCTTCCAGCACAATTTTATCCATGCATGATCCTAAACAGTCAATTTTACCCACATCCACATTGTAAAATTGCAATGACTCCTTTAAGTTGGCTATTTCAAGTTCTTTAGCTGCAATTTTCTGAGCAGCTTCTTGCTCCACAGCATTCACCATCCCTTTAATCACAGAATTACTAACCATCCGAGAAACTGTTAATCGGTCAGTTATATCATCAAAATATGACTCCAAATTCACCAAAATCTCACCGCCCAAATCTTCGCCACCGTTTTCAGCACAACGTTCCTTATTAACCAAAGGATACCCATTTGAACCATTCTCATTCCAGCCGGAAACTGTATCACCCTCCAACATATCTAGATTCCTCATTCCAATATCTGCAGCCAAAATCAAGAAAACGGAAACTGAAAATTTCAAAGAAACACAGGCTTCAAACTAATTCAACTGAAATCTCATCTTATCTTCTCATTAAGAGTCATTTCTCGACTTAAATTAAAACTAATAATAATAATTAAACATGCAACTAAACAGAAACTTAAAAAGAACATACAAGACAAAAAATTTCGTTACAAATAAACAGCAAAAAAAAAAAAAATACCAGTAAAGTAATGGTGCTCCTGTTCAGTTAAAAACGAAAAAGAGAGAGAGAGAGAGTTTTGTTCTTAGAGTACAGAATCAACAGCCGGGAGTTGATGAACAACAGTTGGAGAAATTAAGGGATTTCGTTGACCAAATTCATGCTCTGCAAATTGCTAGGGTTCATCAGAGAATTTCCTGGGTGTGTTAGCCGTACAAGGATAGAATGAGCGGGAGAGCAAGAGCGAGAAAAAGAAAGAGAGAGAGAAAAGGAGAATAAAAGAACATTAAAGTTGACTAAAATTATTGTTTTGCCCTTCGATGCATTTGACTTGCCAGACTCCGGAAGTATTAGGTTTCTTGAAGGGCATAAATGTCATTTCGTAGAGTATTTTTTTTTTAAAAAAAATTATTATTATTTTATGCTGTAAGGTGGCGCAGAATAACCTTTTTGTATGCATTTTAAGGTCAAATTCTAAAGGTGGGAATGCCGAACCATTTTCTAAAATTCTATAATAATAATAATAATAATTTAAGTATAAAATCGTAAATATCTGTTCTTTTCTTTCTCTCCTTAAAAAAAAAAAAAATACTAAACTAAACTAAACTAAAAACTCTAACCTATTTATACTTTTTATATTTAAAAAATTTAACATTTTACAATTTTCATTTTCATTTTCATTTAAAAAAATTTATTGAACACAGCACCAATTATACAAATTATTTTTATATGACTTTTTTTTTTTTTTTACCTTTTTACTTTTTCTCTTTTTCCTCTCTCAACATACATTAAAATATTTTTTAAAAAAACGACAAAAAAGTCTAATTTAAACTGTAATAATTATAAATTTGAATTAATTTATTTTTTTTTAAAAAAAATTTAAAATACTTTATTTTCGTCTCAGATGTGTCTATGTAATATTCGAGACTTTATTAAGAAGTACATATATATATATATATATATATATATATGATAATTAAGTTTTAGGGTTATTTTAAAATATTATAAATTATGAAAGATCACTCATTATAATTAATAAATTAAATTTATTATTAAACTCATTAATTAACAAATTTTATTATTTGACGTCGTTTTTCATCTTTGATAAAACAAAATCACTAGCTCCAACTGTGACAACCTGAGGAATAAGAGCCAGTGTTTGCTAGTTCCGAACAAGTTCCCCACAACCAAGGTTAGTTCTTATTTATGTAAGATTTAGTTTCTTTAATTAGGTTAATTTAAGTATTTAATAATTAGGGTAGAATAAATTTTGGAAATAATTCGATTTGAGATAGTATAGTTATGATTTGTTGAAATTAAATTAGGTTTAAGAAATTAAATTACATTAGGATTTAATTAATTTATTAATTTAACGATTTATGAATATATATATATATATGTATATGGTTTGTCATTTGTGAGATTTACAGAAGATTATACATCTTGTATATGTGTGTGCGTGTGTACGCGTATGTCGAAAAAAAAAAAAAAAAACAAAAAACAAAAAAAACTGCATAGTACTTGAGTATATATATAGAAGTCTATATTATATTTGTATACGTATGTAAAAGTTATAATTTTTAATGAAATCAATTGTGTACATATTTACCTTCCAAAACCTATATTTTTATTCACATATATATATATATTATTTATATTACTATTATATATGCATACTGATATCAATAAATCCTTATTTATGTATATATACATACATACTGTAGCAGTATCAACATATATATATATATATATATATATATTATGTATATATTATTTTGTATTTATATATAGTGAATATAATTTTTAAAGTAAATATAATTAACTATTTATAATTTTAAATAATTACAATTTCAGCATTTATGAGTTTAAATATTATAATATTTTAGAATTTTAGAATTTAGAATTTTAATATTTAAAATATTATTATGTTTATCAAAGAAATTTTGAATATTTAATATTCAAAGAAATATTCTTGTAACCGTGCTAATTTGTCTAATTAGTTAAATTTAGTTTAGGATGCTTCTTAGTATAGAGTAAGTTAGATATTTCTATACTTATGAGATTATCATTAGATTAAATATTTTAATGATTAATTTGAGTATGATTATTATTTAGGTAACAGTTCTTGGAATCAGGACTATTTGAGTTAGTCACTTGGTGGAGGTAAGTGATTCTAACTTTCCCTTTTTATTAAGAGGATGAGAATTATTTTTATGATTTTACGGGTTTGGAAAGAAGTATATTTTTATTAATAATGAATTTATTTATAAATTTAATTGGTTTACTTTCTATTATTTTTGTATTATTTATTTTAAAGTGTAAGGATATATTTTATGTGTGGGTATGATTTATGTAATTCATGTAAATATGTTTTGAGACACGTGCATTTTGTCACAGACAGCTCCCAATAGTACGAAACGATGGCCTATTGACTTGTCCAAGAGAAACAATGAAGGGTTAGAATGCACTAGAAGACCCTGGAAGTACAAAGAATGGTCTAGAACATGTTGTAAAATGATGGACGAACCTAGAAGACCCTAGAAGACGATGGAGCTTTCTAGAGTCATGTAAACTTGTCTGGGCTACTCTTGTATGTTGTAGAATGGTCTAACATTTACTTGATGTACCTAGAATGGTATATGCTATTCTAGAAGAAGCCTAACCACCGTTGGATCAAGATAATCCTAACCCTTCGTTTAGATGGAGGAGGCCTATAAATAGGGGAGGCTCCTCATTTGCATACAAAGTAAAGGAGAGGAACCAAGAAGAGAGTGAGAATGGAGGAGAGAGAGTTGGTAACCAAGAGTGTAACCAAGAGCTGTATACGATTCAAGAGTAAACGAAGCCTTAACATTCTCCCAAACTCTCTTGTTTTAGGTAGCTTTCGGTTTGCTTAGCTACTAGAAGGTAGACTAACTTGATTACGAGCAAAGGTGATCAAGTGCCGCATGATTTGTTGGTAGGAAAAAAGGCCAAGTCTGTGACAATTTACATGGTGTTGGCTCTTATTTGTCTTAATAAACCTAGAGGACTAGTTCTCATTATATCTGTTTGTCGGTGAGTAGACAAGACATATGTATGATCATGTTCATGTTATGACCCACCTAAATGGATAGAGTTGGGTTGAATATCCAGTATAGGCATATTTTAAAACTTACTGAGCCACATTTATTGTAATGGATATGTCTTATGTATATCTTGAATTTATGCTACGGAATTTTATGAATAGTATGTTTTCATGTTTATCACTTTTATTACGATAATATTTTACGTTTAGTTATTAAAGAAAAGGTTTCTCAAATCATTTATTCTTAAGGGGATAGTTAGAATTACTTACTGGGCTTCATAACTCATTATGTTATGATTTCATGTTTTGCAGGTTTTTTACTAAGGAGTAATAGTTCAAGAATTGAATAAGACTCACGATAAGGAATCAATAGTTGTTTTTCATTATTGGACTTTTAGACTTTATGTTTTGAGTTATTTACAGTTATTTGGATTTTGAGTTGTAATCGTTGACTTTAGCTTGGGTTGATTTGATGATTTGAGACAATAGAAATTTTTTTTATTGAGATTTTCTTTTATTAGATATTGAACTTATGGAACAGTTATGTAGCCTTACGTATTGAGTCTCTCAATACGTGGCGTGTCACTCTAGTTTTTGGGTCGTGATAGTCTCGAACTCATTATCTCTCGAATTATAAATGAGGCTACTACCAATTGAGTTACGCCTTTGTGATAAATTTGAATTAAGTTGAAATAGGAAAACTTTAAATTTTAAAAAAAAAATAAAAAAAAAATATATATATATACATATATTAAAATATTAAAATATTAAAATAAGATTATAGAGTTGCTTTTAGATGTTTAATTTTTTTCAATTTTCCTATTGTTATTATATGTAATAGTTAGACTTGTTTGGTATTTTTTTTAATTTATTTTACTAATTTTTTGGCCAAATTTCATCACGTGCCGGCCACGTGATGAAATTTTAGGGGTAATATCGTCCGCCCATTGTTCATAAATCAAAAAATTTTAGAGATACTTTTGTACTGAAACATTTGGAGTATGGAAGAATTTGTAAAATATGGATGAATCTAGAACAGTACAAAAGTATCCCTAAAATTTTTGGGTTTATGAACAGTGGGTAGACGATATTACCTCTAAAATTTCATCACGTGATGAAATTAAGTCGGAAAATTCAAAATTTTTTGCCGAAAGGACTTAATTGGCAGGTCGTAAAAAGTTATGGGACTTAGCAGGTCAAAAAAATAAATTGTGGACCTATGTTAATTATTGAAAATAGATAAGGGACTAAACTGGCCAATTTTCCTTTTTTTTTTTACAATTTTGTTTGTTATCTTTCTATTTCTTTATAAAATTAATAATCTTTAAATTAATTTTGAATCTTTAATATCACAATTTTAAAGTATTAAGATTATATATATAAATGAATTTTTAATACAATTAATCATAACAAAAATACAATTAATTTAACGGTATTTATGTTAATGTAGTCAAAGTAATTAATAATTATAAAAAAAAATATAAAATAATATTATCGATAATAATAACCTTAAGATTGATTAATTCTGGAAAGAAATGCTTATAATGTTTTTTTTTTTTTTTTTTTTTTTTTGGTTGATAATTGAAATGCTTAGAAATGTTGTGTGTGTATATATATAAATTAAAATAGATTAATTTTTAGTTCAATTAATTAATTTAATTTAATAAAATACAATATCTATATTATATAAGATTATAATTTAATTTTCTAAAAGAGTATTTTCTTCCAATGAAATTAAATAATTTGTATAAACTTCTTTGAGTTTTTGGCTTTTGTCAAAATCTTTTAACGTACTTTGTTCTTATCTTCTATATTTTATCTAATAATTCTAATAATTAATATATTTGTATTAGTTTTTATCGTGAACATCAGCTGAATTTTTATTTTCTTATTTCTTCAAACATTGGAACTCCTTCGTACTTTGGTCACATTATAAATTTAGATAAAAAAAATTTCTTATTTTATTTGATTTTTCGCAATTAAATATGTGCATAGATGTTCAAATACCATTGCCCATAAATTAACTTCTTATAACATCCTAACCACTAAACCATCTAAGATCTTATATATATTTTAATACATTTTATATTATATAGTAATGTGAACCCCTAAATATTGCTTTTATCTCCTCCTCAATTCCCCTTTCTCCCTTTCTCTCTCTCCCTAAACCCTAAACCCTATGTTAGATAGTCTATAGGATTTCTAGCGTTTTTAGAATATTTAGGGATCCACATTTCTATATAATATAAAATCTATTTAAATAAATATAAGATCTTGGATGGTTTAGTGATTAGGAAGTTATTCCACCCAAGAGGTTTAAGGTTCGAATTTCATCTAGCAAAATTTTTAATTTGAATTAAAAAGGACTAAATTTGGATCACCTAAAAAGTTTATAACCTAAAAATTACGATTTTTGGTGACTAAATGTGACAATTTGCCTTTTTTTAATGTTTCATTGGTCTTTTTATTTTTATTTTCTATATCAAGGAAATTGTCTCTTTCCCTTCCTCTTCTATCTTGATTTTCCTTTGAAGTTTTAAATACGACTTATTTTTTTATTACATCTCATTCACTAAGAATGTAAAAAATTATTAAAAACGATCAACAATTTAAATTCTAAAAATATTTAAATTAAATAATAAGATAAAGTATTATCTTTTTATATCTATTTTTTTTATTTATCTTTTATGAATTATTTAAAAAACAAAATATATTGAATTCAATATATATATCAAATAAAATGATTACTTAAAAATTAAAACTTAAATAAAGCATAAAAAATAATGAAAATTTTTTTTATTAATTTTAAAATTATAATAAATATGATAATTATTATCTGAATAGCTATCATATTTTATTATTAATTAAATACATATATATGCTCTACACCCAATGCTTTATCTAGTTTATATATATATGATTACACAATAAGCTTCTTAAAAGCTATTTTTACTCCCAACGACATGCTTTGTAACATTTGATTTTTTTTTTTTTTTTTTTTTTTTTGGTAATTTTATCATGTGCAATGTTAATTTTATAATTTTTATTTAAGTTTTCCTCATTACCCATATATTCATTAATCTCCGTTTTTGTTTTATTTTATTATTATTTTTTGTTTTACAATTAATTTCTTTAGTTTTTTATATTTTATTTTGACGACAATAAAAAATAATAAGATATTAATTTATTTAAAAGATAAAATTTTCGATATATGTAAATATTAAATTTATATAAAAATTATAAGATATGCATTTCAAAGTTAAAAGTCTAAATAAAATTTATTTAATTTTGTTAAAATAAAAAGAAAAAAAAGTATTCAATTTTTTTTTTTAGAAAAAGCTGCATGATATTTATTTATCAATACGAATCCAATCAGATTGTAAATATATATGACAAAACACAAATATGTGAACTAGCTCTGCAAATAACATCATTGAGAAGGAAGTGACCAACTTTGGCCAATTTATGTGCTACATGATTTGCAAATTGAGGGCAGAATTGTATAGCACAAGCTGCTCGGGATAGACATTCAGTCGCCAACATATCCATCAAACCACCAGTTGTTGAGAGATTGGGATCCTTGCTTAGCATACTTGTAACCACAGTCTGACAATCCATTTCAAGCACTAGGGCACTCATGTGATGTTGTTCCACTGCCAGAAAGCTCCTCCATAGACCAAGCATTTCAACAAGTTCTGCTGAACAAACATTCGAAAGTGGCCTTGCACTAGAAAGGATTATGCTACCAAGATGGTCCCTAAAAATAAAACCATAGCTAGCTCCAACTGTGGAGAAAGATGTGTTAGTATTCAACTTCAATTGCCCTTCAATCGGAGGTTGCCAATACACCGGTTCTGAATAGTATCCTTGCTAATTTGCTATTTGAGGGGGGTGATATTCCCAGTACTGCCTTAGTAAGGTAAGCCCACATTCTGCTGTTTCTTTCGGAAGCTCTAGGTTGCCAACGAACATATTGTTTCATGCTTCATAAAGCCAAGAGAAACAACTGTTTCCAACATTTTGTTTGTATTGTGGTTATCACTCTGAATATTATCCAGGAAATGAATCCAAGAACATGTTGATTTACTCCAGCGAGCTATATGTACTTGCACATGATGTCATACCTCCTTTGCCAAATGACAGTCAAGCATAAGGTGGGTATCATCCACCTGTGCATTCAAGCATCTTGGACATACTTCAACCACTGGAGCACCTCATCCCTGCAGATTTTGTCTAGTTGCCTGAGAACCACTACATAACCTCCACATGAAATGTCTGACTTTTAGAGGAATCTAAAGGTCCTAGATTAATGCTATTGTCGAGAAGTGCTAGGCTGCTTATTCTTGCTTTGTAGAGTCAATGCCAGTTTATATGCTAAGGATACCGTAAACTTTTTAGTTGGAGTATAGTGTCAAATTCTCCTCTCTTCCTCCAGTCGGACAAAGGGGGATTTTCTAGGCTCTTTATCTCTATTGCAGAACAACACATCTAATAGATTATCTTTCAATATACAATGATATAATAAATCTGCTACATAGAGAGTCTATCATATAGGAAACACAATTATGTTATTACATGGAAAGAGGAAAGTTCTAGGAGCCATGGATTGTCAAAAGCCTTAACTTGACTCCCATCTCCGATGCGCCACCCAATCTTCAATAAATCTCTGCCATACAATATGGCTTGCCACACATACCATATGTAGCCTGCATAAAATCTCAAGTTGGGAAATACTGAGAGTCTACCATAGATAAATGACTATAGAGCAAATAAGTAAATAGGACATAGGAGTCTTTCATGAATATTCATAAAATAAATATATTTATAACACTCCCCCTTGAGTGTCCATTGTACAAGAAATATGTTTCATTAAAACTTTACTAGAGAAAAACCCAGTGGGAAAAAAAACTTTAGTGAAGGAAAAATAGTACACCTTCTCTAGTATTTTCCCCTGATTAGAACATTAAATAAAACATTCCAATTTGATGCTTTAATCTTTCAAATGTTGAAATCGATAATGCCTTTATAAAAAAATTTTCCAAATTATTACTTGAATAAATCTGTTGAACATCTATATCACCATTCTTCTGAAGATCATGTGTAAAGAAGAATTTTAGTGAAATATTTTGTGCGATCTTATTTAATATATCTTTCTTTCAATTGAGTTATACATGTTGCATTATCTTTATATAGAGGAGTTGGAATATCTCTTCCCGAAGATAAACCACAACTCATTCTAACATAATGAATTATTGACCTGAACAAAACACATTCTCAATTTGTTTCATTAATGACTATAATCTCATCATGATTAGAACAAATTGGTGCTAAAGTTTGCTTTATAGAGCGTTATGATATAGTAGTATTGCCATATGTAAATAAATAGCCAATTTGAGAACATGTTTTATGTGGGTCAGAAAAATAATCAACATCAGCATACTCATATCAATTGTTCCTCAAAGATATCAAAAAATTTGTTTAATTCCATTCCAATAACTCTTGGTTGGATACGAACTGAATCTTGCTAATAAATTAGTCACAAAATCTATATCAAGCCTTACATAATTAGCAAGATACATAGTTCACGTTTTGCATTTGGATAACGTACCTTGAGACCAAGATGTTCTTCAAATCCTTATGAGAGAGAAAAATATCCCTTTTTGTATCGAGCGAATAACCATTGGGGTACTCAATGGATGCGCTTTGTCCATGTAAAATCTTTTAAGGATTTTTTCTGTATAAGTTGATTGATGAACAAAAATTTCATCTTTTAAGTGCTTGATCTTCATGTCGAGACAAAATTTTCTTTTGTGGAGATCCTTTTACCTCAAATTTCTTTTTCAAAGAATGTATTACTTTTGAAATCTCTTCAGGAGTTCCAATAATATTTAAGTCGTTAACATATCAAATGACTATAGCAAATCTCGAATTTGCTTTCTTAGTAAACACACATGGATGAATCTGGTTATTTTGATAACCCACCTTTAATAAATATTTATTGAGATGATCTTATCACATTCGTCTAAATTGCTTTAAACCATATAATCTTTGTAATATAATTCTTGAGAATTTGAATTGAATACTTCAGGCATTCTAAATCCTTCAGGGATTTTCATATAGATATCAAATGAAGAGAGTCATATAAGTAGACTATAGTTACGTTTATAAGATGCAAATTAAAATGTTATTAGTTGCAAGACTAATAAGATATCGAAACATAATTGCATCCACCACAATAGAATATGAGACTTCGTAGTTAATATAAAATTCTACAAAATTCTTGTGCTACAAGATGTGTTTTATATCTTACAACTCTATCTTTCTTATTTAGTTCTTGCACAAATATCCATTTGTACCCTATGAGGATGACATCTTCAAGTGTCCGGATTACGAGTCCAAAGATACCAAGAAATATAATAAAATTAAATGCATAAGATAAACTTAAATATAAATAAAATAAACAATAATAATGAATATAATTTTTAATTTTATTTTATTTTAGGATTCTTCCATCGTTCATCAATTGATCAATTCTTTCTTCTGGATCTTCGAAAAAGTCAGTCACATCCAAATGAGTGACATCATTATCTAGATTATAATCAAGATCACCATAACTGACTTCAGTATTTTTATCTTTCCATTTAAGGAATGCTTGATAAAGGTCAACTAAATATTTTGTTATACGATAGGTAAGAGACCAATGACCTTTTATGCCATAATGATGACAAAAATTTTCAAATTCTTAACAAAATTTCTTTGTCCACTTGTGCCTTCTTGGAAAACTTCTAGTTTTTCTATTTTATTGTTCCACTTCTAGTGGTAAGGCACATATCTGTGACTTTATCCATTATTATTCGCCACTATCGCATTCACTTTAGGGAATGGAGTAGAACCAATGGGATAAGTCAAAAGATCAATAAAAGATGAACTTTCCACTTCTGGTGGTTATAAAATATTTGGTTAAATTTATCATGACCTCTTTTGGGATTATATATCATAACAATATTCATCTATTTCTTGTCCATATTGTCATATCTTTATAATATTATATTTTAAGAGAATGACCATCTTCTGGTGGCCAAAATGTTCTTATAATATCTTTCGACTATTTCTGGAAGTTGAATATTTTCTACGACTATATTTCGACCATCTTCTAGTGGTCAAAAATTTCTTATAATATCTTTCGACTATCTTTTGGTAGTCGAATATTTTCTACAACCATTTTAGTCGAATATTTCTTACGACCATCTTCTGATAGTTGAATCAATTCGGTCTTTTATATCCCATTTTTTTTTTATTTGGAATGACAATGTCTATTGGACATGTCTTAATTATTATTTGGAATGACATTGTCTACCGAACATGTCTTAATTAGATGCATCTTAGCATCTAATATTTGTAAAAAAATAAAATCTTTTTGATGACTTCGAAGAGTAACAAATTTGTTGTAAAAATAAAATTACATACCTTTTTATTCTTCTTAAGTCAAACCCCAAATTTTAGATTCTTGGATCAATCATCAAACTTCTTGGTAAATTTCTCATGGTGATGTGATAGAGACTCATGAAAACCATGAAAACTACAACAAAAACTAATGGTAGAGACTGGTGCTAATAATGTATTATAAAACTAATTATAAAGGGGTGAAAAAAGAGAAAGATAGGGAGAATATTTTGCTTTTGTATTTCATTTATCAATTAATAATAGTTCTACAAGTTAGAGATACAACTGTAGAGAGTCTATTATAGATAAAAGACTATGGAGCAAATAAGTAATTAAGACTACATAGGATTCTTCAATGGATATTCATAAAATAAATATATTTATAACAAAATGTGTATATAAATTTTAAGAATAATTATATAAATTTTTAGTTTTAAGTTCTTATATAATGTTTTGAATATATGATATTCTATCTTTTTATTCTTATAATTTTTTCTTTATTTTTCTTCAAATATTCTCATATGATCCTTGTCAAACTTATTTTAACTATTTTATCCCGTTTTTGTGTAATTTTTTTCCCTCTCAATCGTATATGAAAATAATTTATTATTGATTAATATTATTCTAATAGATTTGTATACTTATTTTCTAAAATTTTCATTTAACATAATTATTTATATATATATATATATATATATATATATATTTTAATATAAGTTATTTTCAAGCTATTTGATATATAATATTTACTTGATATTTTTCAAAATCAATATAGAATTTCTTCAACATTATTAATTTTATGTAAAATATAATACCTATTATTTGTGGCCTGCTTATTATTATTAGGTTTAAAAATTTTCTTTGGTAATTCTCTTTGAATAACATTTGTTTTGTTTTTTGTTTTTTGTTTTTTTTTGTAATTTATAATGTGTCTTTTATAACAGTAATAATATTTTTTAATTACATGAACATATATTTAATAACTTAATTCAAAATTCTTAAATTCATTTTTGACTTCATGATATTTCAAGCAACCATTACGAAGAGAGTGAAATCTCCTATTTGTAAATATAATTCATAATTTAATTAAATAAAATTTAATTTATTATAAATATATATATATATATATATATATATTATTTCTTAAAAAAATTAAGGTAGTCAAGAAGGGATCAATTTCACTTGTGATTCAAAAGATCCTGAGTTCAAGATATGATAGAAACGAAAATGCCTCAAAATTAAATATTTTTTATTTTATTTTAATAATATATTTGTAAATAAAAATATTATATATATATAAATAATATTTTTAAGTCTCAATTTTACTCAATTTAGTCTTGATCATTGGGCACATGGGGGTGAATGTTTAAATAAATAGGCTTGTTCGGTGTTTATTTATTTATTTTACTTTAATTTGTTCATTTTTCTATTTTATTTTTTTAGTAATTTTTATTTCTTACTTGTTTTATTTATTTATTATTTTTTACTTCTATATAAAATATATATTTTAATATTTTTATTTCTATTTTTTTAATACTTTTTCATATAAAATTATATTTTTTT
>JAXGGT010000001.1:11632586-11646260 GCA_035583425.1 Marsdenia floribunda
TTATTACCATATGTTACTTTTATTTTCTAATTGTTTGATATTCAAAATTATTTTAATTAAAATAATAAAATAAATGCCCATTTAGGGCAGAAATGACGGATAGCGATCCTCATTCTTTACTCGTAATTAAATTTTAATATATAATTAAATTATAATTATAATTGTAATTTTTTATTTAAAAAAAAAATCAAAAACGATAGCCATAAACCCTCGTATACGCTCAATCTAAAAAATATCTAATAAAATTGATAAAAAAAAAAATTTCCTGGAGGCAGAAACAACGGCTAGGGGGCCACCATTTCTAGTACCCAAAAATGGTGGCTCCCAACCGCTGTATCTGTCTTTTGGAAATTTTTTTTTTAAAACTCAATTTGGGCTCAAATATGATGGTTGTGAAGCCTCCATTGATAAAAAACGACGGCCGTAAAACCACTGTTCAACCACTATATTAGGCAAAAATTACAGCTAGAGAGCGAGAAACGGCGACTCCCTGGCCGTCGTTTTAGCCCTAGTTTCCAGTAGTGTTATAAACTCAAGAAATTTGGATAAAGAACTTAAAACTTAAATTGGAGATATATCAAATATAATGATCAAAATTAGATAATATCAAACTAGATATAATAGAGATACAAATAATGATGATAATAATAATAATTATTATATTAATTAGACTAGATAATTATATATATATATATATATATTGCAGTCTAAAAATTGCAAAATTCAACAAAATGTTAACTACAGAAACTCATGCCCCAATCATTCTAGCTCCAATTATTATTATTATTATAAAACAAAAATTTTAGAGATAGATGACTTACTTGCAGGAAATAAAAATAAAAGTTAAGAAACGAATGAAATCGAGCATAGTACTCAGTACTATTCCCTTAAGACAGATTTTGTCCCACTTCTCAGTACTTAAGGATTTTTGGATGTTTGCCTCCCAGGGCAAAAATATTGTCCACTTACTGGTGAAGCACAACAGCAAGTCCAACGAATCAACTTTATTTGAGTACTAATTAGAATATGAATTTGAAAACCTTAAAAGGATCTTTTTGAAGGTTGTTAGATTAACTAAGGTAGATAGAAGAATTTTTTTGATACGTAAATACAGAACAACCTCTTATTTATAGATTCGTAGAGAACCCTTCAAGAATCACACATCCATTAAGACAATCTTTCATCCTTCTCGTGAAAGGACATGAGTTGAAAGAATGTGAGTTACAGATGAAGAGCTGTAACCCATGAAGAGTTATAACTTCTATTGGCATTTACACCTATTCATATCTAGCAAAATTACGTAATGAATAATTTAATTAGTTATAATTACTAAATAAATTTCAAATGCATATTTAAATTTTTTCTGAGTAAATGCATATTTAATTAATTAATTAATCAATCAATAAATAGATGTAATTAGTTAATACTTTATAGAAGTTTTATCTATAAATAGAACTATTGGTTATGAATTAGTTAGAGGTAAAAAATCTACTAATTATATATATATTCTATAAAATAATAATATAAAAATGCAATTATCTATATATATAACGCTCACAATATTATATATATATATATATATAATATTGTCATAACGTGGTACATTATTGGTTTAAGTCTTTAAAAGAATTTTTGAGAGAGATTGGCAATTGGATAGAGGAATCCTAATCTTAGGATAACTTGTCCTATTAATACAGAACGCATATTCAGATTCAACGAAATGAATCTTTAAAATACATTATATAAGTTCTATTAACACTCATTCTCAAAATTTAAAAGTAGAAAGTATTTTAAAAAAAAAAAAAAAATATATATATATATATATATATATAATTTTTTAAATAAAATATTTGAAGAAACGTAATTGAAATTTATGATACTAATGGACTACTTCCATGCTAACTGATAACGTCAAATCTACTTATCATCTCTAGCTTTTAAAATCCACTAAAGATTCATTTGTCCAAAAAACTTTTAATCTAAATAAAAAAAATAAATAAAAATTAAATTAAAAATAATTTAATTGATTAATAAAAAATAATTTAATAACTAAAATACTAATTTTTATTATTACTATTATTATTTTACTTTTCATAATATAATTTATAAATAGTGCAAAAATATTGAAATAAATTATTTATTAAATTAAATACTAAAAATAGTTAGAAGGATAAAGTTAGGCAAACATAAAAATATTTCATATCAAATAAATAGAAAATTAAATATTTAGGACCTAATTAAAAAAAGAAAAAGAAAAAATTAGTTTAATTTAAGTTTACTTGATTATTTATCATGTAAAATATTTTAGAATACAATAATGCATATAATTTTGTTATTGTCCAGCAATTAGGAATATGATAATCACCTCAAGACTTGAGTTCTACTCCGTTCCATTCTTGCGCAATGTTAATATATTTTAAATAATTTAGATTTACTTAATTTTTACTATATAATATAAAATATATTAAAATATTTATAATTTTGTTATGATTTTGCGGTTAGAAACTTTGGTTTCACCCAAGAGAATTCTTGCAAGAGGGTTTTTTGTTTTTTTTTTTTTTTAATGAAATTTAACACTGATTTTGCCCTTAAATAGTTGATCAACCCGTGTTAACTTGGCCAAAAATAAATATTTTCCTATGAAAAGGATTAAATATAAAACTCATAAAAAGTTTAATGACCTTAAAAATATGATATAAAGTTCAAAAATTAAACATAAAACTTGTAAATAGTTTAGGGACTAAATATGACATTTTACGGTATATCAATAAATTAAAAAAAAAAAAAAAAAAAACTTCTAGACAAATTAGGCAAATTGGCATAAATAGTTTCCAAACTATGGCCAATTGGTGACATTGGTCCCTAAATTAATTTTTTAGTGATATTGGTCCTTCGGGTTAAATTTTTTTGGTTAAGTTACGGTTTAATTTTAAAAAAAAAAAAAAAAATTGTTCAAGCTTATTTTAGTCTTTATTTAAAAATAAAAAATAAAAAAGAAATTTCTGCTACTCCACCACAGCTGCCGTCGTCACCATGTCGAGGAGAACCTGAGGAAGAAAACGTCACTCTTGGAGGTGAGTATTTATACATGCAGCTGAAATTGGGCAATTCCCAACTGCTGTCTTCGCGTTTTTTCCCTTTTTGAAGGAAAGCAAGTAGAAAATTCCGAAAGGGCGTAGTCAGTAATAGTAGGACTAGGACTCCCTTTGCTCAATAGTCAATACACCACCATGCGGAAAGGCGCGTAGGTGGGGTCATTATTAATCCCTGCGTAACCCTACAATCTCCAAAGCAGCAGCAACAATTCCAACAGGTGATCTCGATAAGAAGAAGAAGAAGACCGTTTTTTTATTTTTTTTAAATTTTTTTTAAGTAAAAAGACTAAAATGCCCTTCAGTAATTTTTTTAAAAAAACTTAAACAGTAATTTAATAAAAAAATTTAAGCAAAAGGATCAATTTCACATAATTTCAACATAGTTCAGGCACCAACATCACCAAATAGCCATAGTTTGGGGATTATTTATGCCAATTTACCGATAAATTATATTAATCTTATATATAATAGATATATATTTATGTATCAGTCAAAATTTATAAAAATACATTATTATTAAACACAACTCTTTGACTACCCGTAATATCTTTATTTGAATAATATCAGTTTTTTATTACTTATCTTTAACTTTCAAATTTAAAAATTCACTCTCTTATCATTAATATTTTCATCTATTTCAAATAATTTTTAAATATGTAAATTGAAAAATAAAATAATTTAATATATATTTTTCATTAATATATAAAATTATGTAGGAAAATCACTCTAAAATTATTTTTGAGATTAAATATACCTTTTTTGTGGTGCATTAGGTTAAACAATGTAAAAGTTAAATTAAATTAAAATAAACTAATTAATTAAATAAAGGAATTATTAGACATTTTAGTCCTTAAATTATTTTTTATTAGTCAATTTAGTCATTTTTTTTTTAATTTTTAACTTTTTATGTCCTATAACTATTTTAACTTCTCAAATTATATTTGCAATTTTATGGTATTGAATTCTACAATTATTCACGATTATCTAACTTTTTTTTTACTTAATTTTTTCAAATAATTTGACCATTTTTAGTTACGTGTTCATTACGTGGGTAATCTTATTAATATATTTTTTAATTCAGTAACTATTAGAATTACATGACTACGCGATAAATAAATGATCAAAATGATTAGAATATTTTAAAAAATGGTCCAAAGAATCAAATTAGATAATTATAAATAATTGTAAGATATAATATAAAAAAAAATAAAAATATAAAATGTAATTTAAAAAAATAAAATAATTACGGAGGACAATTTAATTTAATTTAATTTTTTTTTTAAGTGAAAAATTTTATTATAAAGAATTCTATTTAGTAGCGCATGCTCTCAAGACTTGGGAGCATTATCTAATTAGGAAGGTATTTGTGTTCTTTTTGAACCATGAGGCTTTGAAGTATTTGAACTTTCTTAGAAGAGGATCAACAACCATATGCATGGGAGATGGTGCCAATTTTTGCAGAAATTTTCCTTCAATTTAATTAAGGGTACAAAATAGGTTAGCTAATGCTTTAGGGTGTGTTTGTACTAGTTTTTATTTTGAAAAAAATAAGTTTTTGAAGTTGAGTGAATTTTATTTTGAAAAACGAGGTAAGTTGAGAGAGCAAGTAAATAATTTTATTTTGGGTACTTTTCTTGAGGTGATTGGTACGAACCGGAACTGGAACCTGAAGCCGAAGATGAATTGTTGTTCTTATTTTTGTTACGACGGTTGAAGTGAGGATCCGGCTTGAGGGCTTCCTCTTTCTCCAATTGTTGAAGCCCCATCTTAGAACGTTCCAATTCTTCTGCTCGGATCCATTTGCAAACCTTGGCAAAAAGATCTTGTAAAGTCTGAGGTTGCAAAGTGTTCAATTTAGATGAGTAGCGACCAGGACGGAGGCTATTGATGAAAGCTTCAATGTACGTGGCTTCCGTACAATTGTAAACATTGTGGGTTTCCTGGTTGAACCTCTTCTAAAAAGCAGCCAAGGTTTCGTCTTTCCTTTGACGAATGTTATGCAGATGAAGGCAAGGTTTCTTCTGCATTCGGCTACTTGCAAAATGTTGCAGAAATAACTTACCAAGTTGAGCAAATGATGTGATGGAACCGGCGGGAAGAGTGCCGAACCAATCCAGAGCCTGACCCATAAGGGTAATCGGGAAACAGTGGCACAGGAGCATATCATTTGCCGCATGCATAACCATCAAAGTGGTGTAATGCTTAATGTGAACTTCTGGGTTAGTGGAACCATTGTATTTTTCAAAGGTAGGAACTTTGAATTTGTTTAGAAAAGGAATGTCACGGTATTTGGGTTTCAACGAATTGGATTAAAAAATATTCCATTGAGTCTCCGGTTACTGGAATTTAGGCAAAATGAGTTGCATTTGATCATATAGTTCCTTAATTTTTGCATCAGCTTCCGGAGTAGGAACCAGAGGAGTACTGGCAGTATCCTTCGAGATCTGTTTCAGAGTTGGAGAATTAAAACGATCTAATGTTGGGGCTGGCGGAGCTGACTTTGGTGGACCCGATGGAGGGGGAGCAGTAGGAGGAATTGGAAGAGGTGCAGCAAGAGGAGCAGCATTGTTTGCGATAAGCATCAGTTTGTGGAGTTGGTATATCATCAGCACCTTGGGTTGTGGAACCGGCTTCTTTCGGAAGCTTGGGAGTAGCCTCAGAATCTGAACATTTCTGACGAAGGAATTCTTTGAACTCATCCAAATGAGCAAACATGAAGTCATAATCGGCTTGTGAACGCTTACCACGGGTAGGCTGGAGGCCAATCTGTTCACGGAAAGTGTTAGTGCCAACACTCTCTTCAGTTTGTACATGTTGAGCTGGTTGTTTGCCATGAGCATGACGACGAGAGGGACCATAGGAAGCAGACTGCAAAGGTAGATCCTTGGAAAGAGGAATCGGTAGAGGGATGTTGTCAGCCGGATGTGGGCTAACATAGCGATGAGTAGCTTCCGAATATGCTGGACTAGGTCTAGAAGGGAGATGTCCAAAAGGATTGGCAGTGGGAGGAGTAGGACGACGGCTAGTTGTCATGATGAAAAAGGAGTGAGTTGAAAAAATACCAAAAATGGTGGGCGCCAATATGATGTAGTCGGAAGGTCCTCCTTAACTTGGCCGAATGGTTTTCTTGATAGGTCCTTCGGTCAAGTACCTGCAAGAATGGGGGAAATGGGTTTATCCCCAAAGAAGCTCTGATGCTTAAGTTAGTAGTCTGTCCAATGATTAGGTCAAACTCTAAAGCAAAGGATTAAAAGCACTTACCTTTTTTGGGAGACATTAATTATTTATATAGGAGACAAATCTCCAAATAGTTTAGTAATTTTCCAATGTGGGATTTAGATAATCCCAATGTAAAACCTCTTAAGGATAGATAAGTTATTTAGACAAATAATTAGGCATAAATAATTATATATTTATGCCTATATACACCAGTACAATTGTGTGTTATGATTATAGATCCCGTGTGTATAGGAAAAGGGAAACCCCCCCCCCCCCTTTTTTTTTTGATAAGTATTGGGTAGGAAAATTGACCATTATAGTCCCCAAATTAATTTTGTTTGGACAAATGAGTCTTTATTTTTTATTTTTGGATAAACGAATCCCTTTTTTTTTTTATTTGGATAAATGGGTACTTTTAACTAATTTTTGTCTAAAAATACAACCAAAGAAGAGAGAAATTATGAGAAATTAAAAAATAAAAATGAAATAATTATCATCACAATATGTAGAATAATAATAGATCATGTAAAAACTAACATTTTGTGATACCTCGTCCCACATCGAAAATATACATGAATATATCATGGAATATAAGTATGGGTTTAGGTAGTCATTGTTAACTCTGATATTCTTTTTGATACAGTGAGGACAGTGCCAAGTAGTTAACCATGGATACTGTCAGACCCATAGTTGCGGCGTGGGCTCGCGGGCCCGGATCGTGACAGCAATTATCAATGCAGGAACTAAAATTGCCAATTTAACCCGTATTGGGTAATATAGTTAATATATATATATATATATTACCTTTTTCATTGTAGATAAAATAAATTTTCTAATTGTTTAAAACAATTTTTTTTTTTACGATAAAATATTACAATAATTTTAATTTTTAATTTTTTTATAGAATTTTGTAAATTAATA
This sequence comes from Marsdenia floribunda, assembly GCA_035583425.1. Classification (NCBI taxonomy): domain Eukaryota; kingdom Viridiplantae; phylum Streptophyta; class Magnoliopsida; order Gentianales; family Apocynaceae; genus Marsdenia; species Marsdenia floribunda. Next base: position 11,639,822 of record JAXGGT010000001.1, read on the forward strand.
TCAATTAAAAATAATAAATAAATAATTTTTTTAATAAAAATAATAAATATAATATTACTCTAATACATAAACAATTAAATGAATATTTATCAGGCGTAACTCAGCTGATCAAAATGTTCTAAGTTCAAGACAATTAGAATAAAAATAAAAATAAAAAACCTTAAAATTAAAAAAAAAAAAAAGGGTTAAATAAATATTTCCCCAAAAATCTCCTCCCAAATACCGCAAATAGCATGAGTCAAAACAGCTGTATTCATAGCTTTGTTTCCATTTGTAAATACTTTTCCTTTATTTTCTCAATCAGAGTTGACTATCACTATCTATTCCCATTTGTCTACATATATAATTATATATATGTGTTGATATAAATCTCCTCCGGCAACGCTTACCGTTCACGACTCCACCTCCGGCCACTCTTCTCAAGGTAAAACCCAACGTAGAGATACTTAATTAATTTCTAATTACTGTTTCTTTTTTGTTTGTGTTTGCATATGTATATTTCCATGGAATGTTTCAACGTGATGAGGCATTTAGATAGATAGATGTTTGCAGTGGTGGCAGTTTGAGCTATTATTCCATGGCGGTTTCAAACAGTTGCGTAATGACGTTTCTTGCCGTGAACCAGGAACAATTTTGTCATTTATTTATTTTTAATGGTAATGAATTCATGTACGTGTATATATCTACAAGCGTTGCCTGCTTGTTTATAGCCATCTGATGTGATCGATAGAGAGTAAGTTTCAATCCTGTCCGGCCTGTACCCTTTCCATTTTTAGTTAAGAAATGTATCAGTCTGTGAACGTACCGATATGTATTTGCCCCTTAAAGCTGAAGCCAAAAGCTTCTGCACGTCCCCCTCCCGGCCCCTTTTTCTTTCTTCTCTTTTTTAATTTCATTCGTCTTCTGAATTTTTTTTTTTTTGGTCTTCGACAAAGATATTGCTATTCCGGTACTCTGACAATGGTTTGAAAATTTTGTTTTAGAAGTTGATGCTTTCTGGAGTGCATGAATTTGTTTCCCGTTCTTTTAGAATAACGTTTTTTATTCGATTGGAATCTGAAGGTTTACACATTTTCTAGCCTTTGTTTATGAAATCTGTTGAGATTCTGATGCTGCTTTTTGAAGTTTATGCAAAATAAATTTGAATGGCTACGGATGGATCTGCTCCTTTTACGATCGACAGCAGACACAGAGTTTCTCATATGTTTTCTTAATAATGTATAGCGTTGACTTTTCTGGGTGTAGAAAAAGCAAGCACGGGATGGAAACAGAGGGAGAATCGGCGGCTGGGGCCAAAAGAAGGGGATGCTCGTGCTCGAAAGACGATTTTCTCCCTGAAGAATCGTTCAAGAGTTGGGGAAATTATGCCAGTGCCCTCAAGCAGACTCCGGGGAGGTTCGCTGACCGTATTCTTACCCGTTCGGCAGCCGAGACAGAGCTGGAGGCCAAGAACCGGAGCAAGAATGAGATGAAAAAGAGCCTCACTTGGTGGGATCTGATATGGTTTGGTATGGGTGCCGTCATCGGTGCAGGCATTTTCGTCCTCACTGGCCTTGAGGCTAGGGAGGATGCAGGCCCTGCCGTCGTCTTTTCCTACGTTGTTTCCGGCATCTCAGCTTTGCTCTCTGTCTTCTGCTACACAGAATTTGCTGTTGAAATTCCAGTTGCCGGTGAGTTTCAATTTTCCAATTTCTTTTTACGTTTTGTCATATTTTTAGTCAAATATTTCAAATATTATTTTATTTTTATGTTGAAAATTTGCTTATTTCCTTCATTCTGTTCACACCCCATGCATTATAATTTCTTTTCCTGGATAAGTGATTATGTAGAAGATGGAAAGAAGTCAAAGCTTTAGTGTGTGGACTATTCAACTTTGTTATATATATTATATATGTATTATGGAGGAGTTGAACTCCTGAAGTCACACCTTGATATTCCTCCCATATTTAGCTACAGTACTGGTGGTGTTAATAATAGTATATAGGCTACTAATGAAGTCATTTTACACATATTTACTGAAGGTGGTTCTTTTGCTTATCTGAGGGTGGAGTTGGGTGATTTCATGGCTTTCCTTGCTGGTGGTAACATACTTCTTGAGTATACTATTGGTGGTGCTGCAGTGGCACGGTCTTGGACATCATACTTTGCTACACTTTGTGGCAAGCAACCTGAAGATTTTCGTATAACTGCACACGGTTTAGCTGAGGGCTATAATGAACTTGACCCTATAGCCGTTGGTGTGTGTGCAATCATTTGTATTATTGCAGTCCACAGCACAAAGGGTTCATCTCGCTTGAACTACATAGCCTCAGTTGTTCACCTTCTGGTTATCATATTCATCATCATCTGTGGACTTATTAAGGCTGATACAAAGAACTACGCTGACTTTTCCCCTAATGGGGCTCGTGGAATTTTCAAAGCATCGGCTGTTCTTTTCTTTGCCTATGTTGGTTTTGATGCAGTGTCAACCATGGCAGAGGAAACTAAGAATCCTCCTAAAGACATTCCGATTGGACTTGTGGGTTCTATGGTCATTACAACAGTACTGTACTGCTTGCTTGCTGTGACTTTGTGCCTTATGCAGCCTTATCAAACTATCGATGTAAATGCTCCATTTTCTGTTGCATTTAAGCAAGTAGGTTGGTCGTGGGCTCAATATGTTGTAGCTGCTGGAGCTTTGAAAGGCATGACATCGGTGTTGCTAGTTAATGCTGTTGGTCAGGCACGCTATTTGACCCATATTGCACGTGCTCATATGGTGCCTCCCTGGTTTGCAATTGTCAATGCCAGGACTGGAACACCGATGTATGCTACGATAGTCGTGCTTTCAGCCACCGCCACCATTGCTTTCTTCACAAAATTGGATATTCTCTCAAACCTCCTCTCTATAGCTACACTGATCATATTCATGCTCGTGGCTTTTGCTCTCCTTGTCCGTCGCTACTACGTGAGTGGGGAGACCGCAAATGCAGATCGCAATAAACTCATCGCCTGCCTCCTCCTTATTCTTGTCTCCTCAATTACCACAGCTGCTTATTGGGGACTTAGTAAGAGTGGTTGGGTTGGGTACTGCATAACGGTGCCCGCATGGCTGTTAGCAACATTAGGCCTATGGTTATTTGTTCCTATGGCTCATAAACCAAAACTCTGGGGAGTTCCATTGGTGCCCTGGTTGCCTTCAGCATCAATAGCTATCAACATTTTCCTTCTTGGATCAATGGACAAGGATTCGTTCATAAGGTTTGGGATTTGGACGGTCTTCCTTTTGCTATATTACTTCTTCTTTGGGCTGCATGCATCATATGACACGGCAAAGGAACAGGAGAAGTCTCTGAAAGTGGAAGAGGGACAGGGGCCATAATCATTATCAGTCACTACATGCAACATCTGCCTAAAAAAGCTGCAGAATCGTAGATTTAATATTAGTTTCAGCTGTGACCCAGCTTCATCTTTAATTTAGTTGTTCCTTTTTCTGTATAGAAGAGAAGGGGAAATATATATATATATATATAAGCTTAATAGTTGTTTCAAGCCTTTTTACAATTCTAGTCGGTAGTTTTCGTTAGTATAAACCAGAAATCTTAGTCGTGATCGGACTGTATGTTCAATGACTTTAGTTTTTACTATACACGTTACCAGTTTATGAAACTAATTTTAGTTTTGATGCACCTAATATTTTATATATGAAATTAATTTTAATTATCGGTCAATATTTATTTTTAAAATGGTAAGTTGGTCAAATTAGTCCTTAAACTATTTTTGATTGAATAATTTTATATTTTTACTTAAATTTTCAATTAATTTTATCTCAAAATAATTTTTAAATAGACAATTTAATCTTTTTACTAGATCAACAACAAATTTTCAATCACTATTTATATTTTAAAGTTGTATAATATAATAAATATGGGGTAAAAAAATAAATTCATATTGGGATTTATGTTACCATTAAGTTAAACATGTTTCAGTGTTAATTTCCCCTTTTATCTCTACCATGTTAATTTAATTGATTTTCCATTGCGTTGAATCTTCTGTCTTCTATGGAGTTCTTTGAAGAATGGAAAACTCACTGGCCTATTGGCTCTGTATTTTCTCCGCCGCTACTGCTCGCCGAAGGCGAGGCTGAGCCACCGTAGCCGCCGTCAAAGCGCTGTAGTCGTGTTCAAGAAGATGAAGAAGGACATGGAATGGAAGAGGAAAAACCTACAAAGAATTAGGTCCTTTTGTTTTTTTTTTTCCGAGTTATAAATCACTCGATCTCTCCCCTTGGCTTCCGCTTCCTTATCCTGGACTCACTCTCCCCCGATTCTTGCATACCTCTGGCAGTGGCCTTTTCTGCCTATAGCTGCAAGTCGTATTGCTTCTGAATTTGGCCATCAACGAGATAATCGGGCTACCAAACATCAAGAGTCTTGTATAGTCCCACACGTCCATATCTGCATCTTTGAAAACAATTTAGTACCCTAAGTAACTAATAACTAAGAAAGGAAACCAAGATATAGGGAATTTGATCCCAAGTAAGAATTAATTACTCAAATTTGACATTATATAGTACATGGTGCTCGAATAAGGTTGATATTTTTCCCTTTTATTGGGGGGTGGTGGTGAAGAAGTTAAGTTACTGAGAGAAATTAAACATGGGGACAAATTTGGAGACGAAAGAATCAGGATTGCTGGATTGAAAGCTCTGAAGAAAGACCACATATGTCCAATGAAAGTTAACCCAAAATCACCAGCTGGTGGCAGAGAAAACCTCATGTCACCCAGTTTGGCTTCATACAGCTACCAATTTATGCTGCAAAGTGGCCATTTCAATGCCAAAAGGCCACCAACAAGCGCCACAAACAGCATGCAGATAATTCCCAACTCCATTGGAATACAATCTCTCAAAGCTGAGCACCAATATCTGAGGAGATAGAAACCAAAAATTCTTACGAGGAGTAAGATTTTAAATTTTATAACTGAAATCAATTTATTTATTTAACAAATTCAATATTTTTTTTTTTTTTTTTTTTTGTGTTTTCTAAAACCAGCTGTGGAACCATCATAGGAAAATTTTTTTCAAAAGACAAGAAACATAAAGACCAAAAGTGGTGGTGGAGGAGGAGGTGGGGAAAAGGAAGCAAGCATTCAAGACCTCTGAGGGGGTGTGAAAATGGAGGAATGGAAGTGATGAATGAAGAGCATTAAGGAGAGGGAAAGGAAAGGAAAAAATGGTTGGCACTTGGCAGTGATTGGGACAGGAGGGTAGTGCGTGGTGGGTGGGTGGAGAGGGAAAGGAAAGGAAAAAACGACCTAGTTGTTTATTACAAAGCGACTAAAAAGGAGGCACAAGAAATCACATCAATCCTCAAAGAGTATTGTGCAAGCACAGGAGAAGAAATAAGCTAGAGTAAATCGTCGGTTCACTTCAGTAATAATCTTTCCAGCAACCGAAGAAGAACTCTTAGCAGAATACTTGGCATACAGAGTGCAACCACCAAGGGAAATACTTGGGACATCCATTCTGCCAATTCAGATCTAAAGTAGCAGCCTACTCGGAGGTTATAGAGAAAATGGCAAGTAAGCTGGAAGGATGGAAGAAAAAATCTCTCTTAATGGCAGGTCGTATGGTACTAATCAAGTCTGTTGTGCAAGCACTACCAACCTTCATAATGCAAACTTTCCAATTACCTATGAAGATCACTTGGACAATGGATAATATGATTAGGGATTTCTTTTCGGGGCATGATGAAACACAAGCACATCCTTTTTACCCAATGCATGGGTAGCAAACCTACATGGAAGACATACTCTACTCCTATGGAAGCTTCTAACCAACATTTTTCATACAATGGACAAACTTTAGAGATTCATATCTATTCCAGATGCTAACTGCTATTTTTGTGGAACCAAGACTAAATCAATGCAACACCTGGTCATGGAATGTCGTATAAACCAACTGATATAGTGGAATTCAGGGTTTATCCCAAGTTTGGCCTTAATTAGGCCAAAGTGTCGTGCAATGGCCCTGGGGTTGAAACGTAGTGCGATTATGGCCTCATCGCATGTGGAAGCTGTGATGTAGAGTAAAAACGTAGCCCCGGTGTGCGATTTAGAGAAGGCACCCTCTAGCTGCGACATAGCCAAGTCAACAACGCAGCTTGTTACTGCGATCTAGCCAAACAACGCAGCTCAAGGCTGCGACATAGCCAAGTCAACAACGCAACTCAAGGCTGCGACCTCTCCTACAACGCAGCCTTGGGTTGCGACCTAATCCCAGAGATCAACCATTCATTTCTTCTTTCTTTCTTATCTTTTCCGATTTCCTTCTATCTCATTTCTTATCATCCCTTTTTTGCTTCTTTCTTCCTCTCTCTTGTTGCTTCTTTCTTCCTCCCTCTTGTTGCTTCTTCTTCAATAACCAAGATTTGAAGGTAATGTTTCTCTCTATACTCTC
>JAXGGT010000001.1:11649561-11663254 GCA_035583425.1 Marsdenia floribunda
GTGGTAATGTTTTGTAGGCAGACTGCAATTTGATATTGTTTAAGACTATTCTTTGAGAAGCTACTGCACTTGCAGAAGTAAAATGAATAAATATGTTGCCATTGGACAAAAATTCACCCTTTTCTTAGGGATGACAATTGTGTAATTGTGTCGGGTTGTCAGAAAATATTTAGAGCAAACATGCAATTTGAACCTGATTGTTTAATAACAGTGTTCAAAACTTATACTAAATAACACGTACTTGAATTTGAAATTTCTGAAATTAAATATTATTATTTTTTTTTTTAAAAAAAATGTTTACGATAGGAACTATTTTTGGTGTTTGAATGTGTTGATAATTTAATGGCTTCTATTTTTCCTAACCAACGTAATCTGTTTCCTTAAGAATGCCAGTCTGTTTTTGAGTTTGAATGTGCTGTATATTGTATCAGAGTCTTTCTTGGATAATTATATAATATGTTACAATGCATGCCTGCTATAGGCTAAGTTTCCAATATGGTTCCCTCACTTGAGTTTTCATTTTCTGATGCCTTGTTATTCAATTGGTCTTGATCCATTAACCACAGTGAGCTTCCTTTCATGCACTACTTCATAAGTGGTTTTCACAATCCATCCCAAGGCTTCAGGCAGAGATGCCAGAAGCTTCATATTCGTGTGTCTACTACATAGTTCCTGCATGGTACAGGATGTATCTTGTTTGCCTTAGGAATGGAACTCAACTATTTTATGACAAAAAACACTTCTAATAAAAGAGGGACTAGTTAGGAGTAACTGATCTGCTATTTGTGTCAGTTGTAAATATATTTGTGGCTTGGGATATCAATTAATTTATCTATGGGTCTAGTGTCAGTTGAGTGAGTATGAAATGGTTACTCTGTTTCTGTCATAGGAGTTCATACCTTGTAAAAGGTTTATATATTCTCATGTCGTACTGCTTCTGTTGAGATGGCAAACATTCTATTCATCATTAGACTCTAAGAAGTTGGTTGCACTTGAGTCTGTCGACAACTTTTAGTAGTTGCAATTCTGTAGAGACTTTTTCCCATGTTTACAGAAGTGGTTTTATCTTGGATTTTTTGTTCACGCACATTAAACTGTTGACTGTTTTTGGGTTATTGGTAGTAGAACCAGATCAGCTACTTAGCTTGAATGATCCACTTCTATTAATTTTTCAACTTGTTACCGTGATATATTTTAAAGGTTGGTCCTGGAGAGGTTGATGATTTTTTGGAAGGTGAGATAGCAGAAGAGTGCAACAAATATGGGACAGTAACAAGGGTCCTGATATTTGAGATAACAGAACCGAATTTCCCAGCTGAGGAAGCAGTAAGAATATTTGTTCAGTTTGAGAAACCAGAACAAGCAACAAAAGCACTTATTGATCTTGAAGGTCGCTTCTTTGGTGGGAAAGTGGTTCATGCGTGCTTCTACGATGAAGAGAGATTCAGTAATAATGAGTTGGCTCCTTTACCGGGAGAAATACCTGGTTTTTGAATGTTGAAAATATGTGATTTTCTTTAAGAAGATTAATCTGCATTCATGGTGTTATTTCTAAAAAGTCAATTTATTTATGAGAATGAGCAAAAGAGTTGTGTATTGTCTTTCCATATTATGTTGTTAAAGGCTCTCTTCGTTGTTTAATGTTGTAAATCCGCTTTCCTTTTGATGAGGCTGCATTGGGTTTTTGAATTTTTACCAAAATAGGTAAATTTTAAAAAACCTTCTAAACTATTGTAACCTTTTAACCCTTTTATTTTATTTTATTTTTGTTGCAGTAGATTTTTTTTTTTTTTTTTTTTTTGTTTGGAAACTAGAAAACTATAAATAATAATTTTAATTTTAATTTCTAATAATATAATTTTTTAATAAATAAAATATTAAAATGTAATATATGTGTATGATTATTTTTTAGTTTTACAATAATTACGTTAAAAATTTATAAAAACTTAAGTAATTTATAATTATAATTATTTAAATAGGACGTGAATTATAATTACATATTATGAAAAAATAATATTATGCTATTATTTATTGCGTAAATTTATATAAAATTTACATATTACATAAATGAATATATTATGACATTAATTTAATTTCTCTAACCTATGCTTTGATAAATCCAGGGAGTGAGCAATTCGATTTAGATCGGAGAACTTCTTTTCGGTTTTAGGAGGAATGCCCTTTTTGAAGTGAACGGCCGGAGAAAGCGCGTAGAAATAACCAAGGTATTGGCTTTTTGGCTATAAAAGGCACCTTAAACTTCCTCATTCGACAGAGGTCGAAATATTTGTAATTCCCTATATTGTGAAGTTTGTGAAATATTCAGTTGTGTTTTCCATTTCATCTGAGTCTTTCGGTCTTTCAGCTTGCAGTTTTTATTATCATTATTTCCGTTTATATTTGGTATCAGAGCCATGGTAGCTTAAATTTGAGTCGAGGGTTCTAGCATGCATGCATGGTCGTTCACAGTTCTTATCTGCACTCATCGGTTAGATCTGACCAGTAGTCCCTGTTCATTGTCTTGTTTTAGTATGCTCTGGAGGAGATTGCCACTCTGTGGATCCTTCACCTCCATCAGAAAACCAAGACGTCCTGCACATATGAACACAGATCTTACCTCACTAGATCAGATTCACACGCGCACTGAAGAGAGCATTGTCGACCTAGGGATGGTCTTAGTTAGCTCTGCCATGTAGGTGCATTGGTCTGTTTCTTAGTGTTATATTGTGCTCATTCATTAAGTGTACTACCTGCATCGTGTTAGTTCCTTCACCTCTCATTTTCTTATCATGACTTCATCTACTAGCCGGATGTCTTTTGATTCTTTGTCTTCTTCTTCTTCTTTGGCTCGGTCAGTCTCTTCTTTATCCAGATCTACTTCTTCCCGCATTTCTAATGTGTATGAAATTGACTATCTTTCCGAAGATAGTAAATACCCCCTATCCAGATATCCTATTGTAAATCCTTACCAGATCTACCAAAAATCCAAGAATCCATTCAGTCATCGGCTTAGACAAGTATTTGGGTCTACAACCAAATCGCTTCAATCTAAGGACTTTGTTCAAGCCTCTCAGTATACTACTCACTCTCTGGCAGCCACTACGGAAGAACAATATGTCACTCTTCAGATTCCCCCCGAATTTCCTGAATGGTGGGTCCGTGAAGGCTATAGTCACATTCATTTTGGTGCCATCAGATTGGCACTTACTCTCCATGCCAAAAAAGGTCTTCCTATGATTTCCCTGATCGCCCTGCTTGATTCCTGGTTTCCCCAGTATCAATATGCTGTTATTGGTACTGTCTAGACTACTTTAAATGCCAGCACTATTTTTGTTACACTCTTTCCCAACTCTACCATGTGTCTAGCAGACCCTTCTTTGCATAACACTTTTAAGGTCCAAATCCAAATTACAGGTCCAGAAATCCAAAATACCCTCATGGCCACTTTACACTACCAAATGACCTACCGCGTCCAAAACCATGCTCTTGACCTTCCTTTACCTCCTCATCTTCAAAATGGTGAAACTGTTTTTCTCTCTTTAGATTCTCCCAACACACCAAGTTGTACTTTTGTCCCTCGCCAGTTATCCTGGGACCAACTAGAACAAATGCTGCCATCTACCTGGATTACCAGTTATGAACGAACCCGCCAACCTGAGGCTGCTCCTCTCCAGGTTTCTGACCCTACTTTTCATACCAAACCAGATGGTTCTGTTGAAATCAGTTTCCCTGGCCGCCCTTCTGTCTCTACAGTATTCCCCACGGAATTCAGTATGATGTCTCAGGCCGCCCAGCCTCCCGAAGAACCTATCCCTGTTGTAGGTTTCCAACCAAATGGTCAACCTATTCTTGCTTCCACCCTACCTGATGGCCACATCTGGTATGATGTCTGCTCTTGTACATCTTGTCTCCCTTCCCAGGCTCCCAAACCTAAATCTCCAAAGTCAAAGCCTCCTTCTCGGCCCTTGTCGTTCTAAAAACAGCTTAAAGCCCGTTACGAACAAGGAGATCCCCAAGTTGGCCTTCTTGGCGAACCTAGCGGGAAATTTGACTATTATGTTTTGTATGGTTCTCCATCTAAGCCCAAACCCAAAGATTTTGTATCTTGGCCCTGGTCTTCTCCTCCACCGGATTTTACTCCTGATTCACGACCTTAGCCTGTTGATTCCATTATCCCTTCTTCCGGGTCTTCTTCCTTTCTGGCTATGATGCATCCCTCCTCCAACACTTATGATATTGACTTTCCGCCACTTGAGCCTTTCCAGAAGGACCAGGCTAAACATGTTTGGAAGATCAATCCTCCTCCCGTCATTGATGACAAAGGTCATCCGAAATCCATTTCTCCTGCTGAAGCTGCCCTCAATTGGCAGGCAGAGAATGTAGCTGCCCAAAATCAGGCTCTTCACAGACTCCTTGCTGACCAGGCCACTCTCCACCAAAAGATTCATCAGCATCAAGCTGATATGACTTCTCAACTCCAGTTTTACACACACACCATTACTGAGCTTAAAGCCAAAGTTGAGAACTTATATAAACAACTCTCTTATCTCGTCCAGTATACAACTGAGTGGTCTCCCCAGATGGCATCTATGATGAAAGAAAAGGAATTCTTACAGGTTCAGCTCAAATCCTTGGAAACCCAGTATCAATCCTTGAAACCTCAATCTGAATCCCTTTTCCCTCCTCCACTCTCTGCTACATATTTGCCTCATCTCCCAGCAACTCCTCCCTCCTTGTTTACTCAACCATCTACTTACTCCCCAGGATTATCTCTCTGGAAAAAGCCTGCTCCAAAATCTCCTGCTCAGAAGTCCTCTTCTATTACTCGATCTCCTTCTGATCCGACCATAGGTGCCTCTTCCACATCTCAAATGATGTTTCTTGACCCCAGAACCAAATCCAATTGCTTCTTTTCTTAAAAACCTGGTAACAACTCCTATCCTCCCAATTGTTCCACCTTCCCCTTCCTCCCCATCATCAGCGGAACCTTTTGATGCTTTTGATGCCTTCAATCGCCTGTTTATGATGCACCTAGAACCTCATGTTGAGGATCCTGATGATCCCCTGGATGAAGAACCAAATCCTCCAGCTATATACCGTGCTACTGAACATCCGTGCAAATTCACTCTGGATGATTTGCCCCCATCCCAATGGCGTGCTCGTTTTCAATCTTTGTATGCCTGGTTGACTACCGACATGCAACAATATACTTTGGATCAGGTACTCAAGAGATTTGTTGCTCGTTTGGAAGGCAGGTTGCGAGATTTCTATACCTCCCTTGGTGAATATCGGCAACTCCAATTTCTTCAAGTTCAGTCCAGTGAAGAAGTGATTGAGATCCTTCGTCGACATTTCTTGGGCGAAAGTGTGCATGAAATAACTGTGGCCCGTACAGAGTATCTAAAGATGAAGTGTTGCTCCATCAAGCTCAAAGACTTGGAAAAATACTATGACCGCATGTGTAAAAGGTTTTATATCATCAACCAAATCGATGATATTAATCTTAAACATGCCTTCATCAATTCTGTTCCGGAAGAACTTGCCGGAGAAACAATGCTTCAGATTCGACAATCCAATCTTAGCTGGGCTCATATCACTCTTGGCCAGATTTGGCAGCTCATGCAGCAAGCCCTGGAAAAGTTGTGCAACCAAACTCGCTTCTTTCAACATTATCAATCTAATGTCAAGAAGCTCAGCCAAGCCTGTTCGGAATCTCATTTGAAGATCAAATGTAAGTCCAACACAAATTGTCTTTGTGCACCCTCCGGGTCCAAGAAGTCTCACATTGCTAAATTCAGGCGCAAGCATAAACACAGGCCTTTCCACAAGCACAAGATACCTTCCAAGAAATGGAAATATCTAAAGAAAAGACACAGTAGTTCCCCCAAGACCAAAGGAGATAGGTGTTTTATATGCAACCAAAAGGGTCATTTTGCCAAAAACTGTCCTAACAAGAAGAAAAAGACACAATTTATGATTCAGCTTCAACCCCATCTCCAGGACATAGATTCATCTTCTGACATTGAATCTCTGTTTGATCTCAATGATGATCCCACTGATGCCATTATGCTCATTGCTCACACCGATGCTGAACTATCTTCTGATATTGAGTCCACATCTTCCATTGACTCCAGTTCTGATGATTTCATGATGCTCCAAGATGCTCCCCCAAGCATTCTCCCCTTTACTCCATACCCACTGGTCTGTGCCAAAGTTTTCCTATCCCATCATTCTTTGAGTATCCCTGTCATTGCTCTCATTGATACAGGCGCCGCTTCCTCTGTCATGAATCCTGATATTCTTCCCCCTTCTTTTTGGAAACCTCACCAACGGTTATTCAAAAGCGCCAATGGTGCAGATTTTGTCATCGACAAAATCAGCAAACCCCTTCATATCCAGCTCTTCCCCAATTTGACTGTGACCCACAGAGTCTTAGGATCTTCTCTCCCAAAAAAGGACCTCATTATCGGATTTGATCTCCTTAATCAAATTCCTCAGTTATCCTTTTCCCCCCATGGTCTTGTCTATCGCGGCCAGACACTCCCTTGGGTCTTTAGGACCAATCAATTCCAGATCTTTTCTCTATCAACCCCTGATCCCTATGCTTCTATCCGCTCTGAACTCATTTCTTGTTCCTGTGCTACATCCCATACAGAGTTCCTCCAGAAATGTCTAATCCATTGTGGAAGAATCCTGAATTTTACATCTCCCTTCCATTTGTCCAAATTAATGGCAACACTCCCCAGAAGGCCAATCACAGTGGTATGTCCCCTTCTCATTATGACCTTGCCACCACAGAGCTTAATCAACTCCTCTCTGAACATGTCATTGAACCCACGAATTCCTCTTGGGCCTCTGAAGCCTTCTATGTGAACAAAGGGTAGAGCAAGTCCGTGGAAAAATGTGTCTAGTTATTAACTACCAAACCCTAAACAAGTTTCTAGCCGATGACAAATTCCCACTTCCTCGAAAAAATAATATTTTCCAATATCTCTCCAATGCCAAAGTCTTTTCAAAGTTTGATCTTAAAGCTGGGTTTTAGCAACTTGGTGTTGCTCCTGAAGAACGTTATAAAACTGCATTCTGCATTCCCAATCATCACTATCAATGGACTGTCATGCCCTTTGGCTTAAAAGTTGCACCTTCTTTGTTTCAGAAAGCCATGTCCAAAATATTTTCACCATTGCTCCCTAATATTCTTATTTACATAGATGACATCCTGCTATTTTCTCCTGATCATGAGTCTCATTTGCATCTCATTCAACAATTCCATGACATAGTTAGGTCTCATGGCATCATGCTTTCAGAGAAAAAAAATGATTTTAGGGGCATCCACAATTGATTTCTTAGGCATGACACTTCACAATGGCAGTTACGTTCCTCAACCTCACATAGCCCACCATTTACACGATTTTCCTGATGAAATCCTTTCTCACACACAGCTCCAGCAATTCCTTGGCATTGTCAATTATATCTCTGGTTTTATCAAACATGTTTCCCATTACAGGTCTCTGTTATCTGCTCGCCTTAAAAAGAATGCTCCTCCTTGGACATCCCGCCATACTCAAGCAGTGCAACATTTAAAGAAGCTTTCTCAGTCTTTGTCTCCTCTCTGGATTCCTTCTCATGGCTCTCGCATTTTACAAACCGATGCCTGAGACGAACATTGGGGTGCTGTTCTCCTTGAAGATCTTGATGGCCAGCGCCAAGTTTGTGGTTACCGAAGTGGACAATTCAAAGAATCTGAAAAACATTACCATTCCACTTTGAAAGAGATTCTTGCTGTCAAACGAGGAATTGAAAATTTTGAGTTCTTCTTAATTGGTCACACTTTTACCATTGAGATGGACATGACAGCTTTTCCTTGCATGTTGCAGTTCAAGAACAAGATGATTCCTGATGCCCAACTGCTCCGATGGAAGAATTGGTTCTCCCGGTATACTTTCAAAGTTCAGCACATTCCTGGCAAGAAAAATGTTCTTGCTGATTTTCTCAATCGTCCTCAGCCTTCTCCTTCTCCGATGCTGCCATATATTGCCCCATTTGAAGTTTCTGATCTTCCACCCGAAGTCAGTGAGACCATTCTTGGCCTCACTCTGCCACTTCGTAGCAATATCAATTACCGTACCTTTCACCGCATCCTTCTCAACAAGTATGGTCCAACGGTTTTTCTTGGAATCACCAGCAATCCTGACAGGCCTTACCTCAGCATCTATCACATTTGCGATCCTTGGATATTCCCAAAAGAAGCTCTCTGTTACTTCTCGTATCTCCTCGAAGCTCACTCTATAGCTTTCAGCTTCAATACCTCCAAACTCCTCTCCTACATTTGGACTTGTGATAATGCCCAAAACCTACCCCCTGAACGCCTCGTCTTCTTTAAATTCCTCTCCTGGTTCCACACTCCTCCTGCCTGGATTATGTTTCTCGAACCTAGATCCCAAAAGTATGTAGTTGTGTCTCTGCATCGACCTGTCACTAACCTCTCCATTCCCATAAGAAGTCCCCGACTGTATCATTTTTCCTTGGACCAAGTGATTGCATGGACAACCCACAATATTGCAACTACCAGCATGCAACATGAACTCCCTGAATTGCACAAATTTGTGCTTCACCAAATCTGTCTTAAAAACAGAATTCCCTTGCTTGAAATAGACGCCCTCATTGCAGCCCATCAGCAGTGGACCAATCCCCACTTACTCCTTCCTTTCAACTCAGCCTTTTGGGCCACCCATCCCTTCGAGGCCGAAGTTTTACTCTATCTTGAAGCCCATTGAAATTATCACACTTATGGCCCAGATGGATGCCGAACATTGTTGTACCCAGAAGTGATGTGTTCGGACGAGGAAGATGATCCACCCGACCCGACGGGCTCGAATGATGATATTTTTGGTGGTCCACTACCCCATGAAGATTCTGATGGATACAACACCTCAGCAGAAGACCACCTGTCTCCTTAGTGCACACACCAGCTTTTACTTTCCAGTATTACTTTGCTTTTGCTTTGTCGTGTAATGTTCAGCTTTGCTTTTGCTTTTCCAGTTGTCATGGTCCCTTTAGTAATGCTTATCTGAGTCTGTAACAAATATGTTTAAGTCCATGTTTCACGTCCGCCTTTGGCGATAAAAGGCACCTTAACCTTCCTCATTCGACAGAGGTCGGAATATTTGTAATTCCCTATATTGTGAAGTTTGTGAAATATTCAGTTGTGTTTTCCATTTCATCTGAGTCTTTCGGTCTTTCAGCTTGCAGTTTTTATTATTATTATTTCCGTTTATATTCTACTTTCCTTTCTCTGGCTTGAGTTGAGAAGAGAGTTCGAAGTAAAGTTGTTGGATTTTCCTGCGGAGAAATTGCTTTGGCATAGATTCTACATAATCATAATGAAGGCAAATTTGGGCTATAAGATAGAGAAAAAGAAATATTATTTTAATTAAAAAATTATATTACGTAACATAAAATATTATGAAAAATAAAATTTTTTATATAATTTTTTTTTAAAAAAAATATCAAATAAATGTTACAAATATGCGTAATAATAAAATAAATATAAAGTTTATATAACGAAAATAAATTAAGGGTTTATTTTGTTATAATAGATCTTTAAATTAAAAAAATAATAAATTTTAATTTTTTTATAATAATTTTTTTTTTTTTATAATTTATTAATATAAATTTTCTTTATAAGCCTACATAATGATGATGTATTATAAGTTTTTTTCATTAAGATGACTATTCTACATCATTTCATTGGAGTTTTGTTGTAAAAGGAAAAACAAAAATAAAATAAAATAAAATAAAACAAAAAAAAAAAAAAAGTGAAGCAAAAGCTTCCACTTCCAGTACTGAGGGTCGGAGTTGATATTATGGGCTATCGGTTAAAATTTCATTTACTCTTCAATATTATAAATCAATCATGAAAGGTGATCAATCAAATTGATTACGAACAACTAGATATCATTGTTCTATAAATGCTAAAGACCCAAATTCACCTCTAATGCTAATTGTCATCCATTTGTTAACTATACCTCAAGTTTGAGCTTTGCTATAACCCTTATATTCCAAACATAACACATTTCTTCTCGAGCTTTACATCTAACCTCAATTAATTTTGAATTCAAACTCGACAAATAATGGAAAAAAATGAAGCAAATAGATGAAGTTGCGTTCAATTGGCTCATGAAAATTCCATTGGGAAAATAGTCCCTTTCACATGATGGGAGTTTTAGATGTGATCATCTAACAATAAATATGTCTAAGTGTTTGAATAATATTCTCAGAAGAGCACGGTCTCCCCTAATTAAAGTATGTGTTAATATTACTTTTGAGAGACTTGTGACTTACTTCAACATATATCATGCAAAAGTTGCTCAATTACAAATTCCATTCACAAGACACATATAGTCTATTTTCAACATATTGAATTAAAAAGTTAGGAGGCATACATTGTACGGGTTGGTTTCAATGGTATAAACAAATGTTGTAGACACTTAGGTCAAATGTTGTATATGTTGGCAAACGATATATGTCAAGAGTTGATTCGTTTCACTCCCCCCTATCTCAGCATTTGATGCGAGTCGCATGAGTTTCACTTTATTTACTGAGTTTGTAGACACTGATATTTCTCCCCATACAACTCAGGTGGAGATTTCATAATGTGCAAGGATGCACATTTTACCATTATTTGGGGGACTTTTATTTGCAAATAAATCTAGTCGAAAGGTTCATCTTTCTTTATTAGAGCTAATTCGTGATATTGATAGGGTTGCGTATTATAGTTGGGGCAGTGCAGGACTTGTAGTCCTTTATCGTAATCTATGTAATGCTACATCCAAGAAGTCAAAAGAGATAACTGAATCTACTTTACTTTTACAAGTGTTAAATATTATTGTTAATGAAATAGATAATTATTTATTACATATTTTAATTTAAATATTTTTACATATATATAAATATATAATCTATTATTATTAAAATCTAACTAGATTTGGGAATGGGATAATTTTCTATAATGAGTCCCAATATAGGAGATACTATCCTTGTAGGTGAAGGAGGTGCTTCACTAGCTACTCATTGATGAACTTGGTTGTCATGTTCTAATATACCAATAGACACATCAAGATATTGTAGAGATTCTATAGATGGTCTAACCATACAACATGTATTTTCGTATTTTTATGAATAAAAATTTATCTAATTATTTACAAATTTATCTTGTTAACCTATTTATTTACACACTTATGCTATATTATTATGAATTATATAAATAAAAATAATATTTAATCTTGCAGTTTATTTGGATGTCTTATACACCTCAAATTCTATGATCTCTACCTCCTTTCTATATAGTTGGACGTTCGGTGTGGAAGTGTAAGATACCTAGGTATATTTTTGTATCGTAGAGATGCATTTTCCTAAGCGAGTTCTTAGACAATTTGGACAGATGCAACCTATACCAATAGATCTAGCAACTTGTTCATAGTTACATTTAGTTACACGAGATCATGGTACTATAAATTGGGAAACTGAACATGCACAATACATATTGTTTTGGAACCAGAGTTTGGATCATGTTGTACAGGGTCATGACACAGATAATATTATGAGATTAGACCTAACATATTGGGAGTGATACATAGAGCATTATATTGACCTACTTGGAAGTACAGACCATTCTAGTACAAACCCATGTGGGTTTGAGGACAATGCAGCTGGAGATGCATATCTAGTTAGTTACACGATTTAATTTAATTTATTATATCCTGTACATGACTTATATAATTTAAAATTTTAATTTTCATTAAACAATTAAAATAGAGCGATAATTTACATCCACATAGTATGATATTGAGGAGTTCATTAGAGCTCATTTAGATAATTGGACAAAAGGTTTCCTGCACCGTCTCAAAGATGGTTGTGGGAACACTTTCGTAACATTAGGGGGTTGTTTTGATTGGATTATCGACCGACATATAGTGATGCAAGACACAATAATTGATCCTCAGTTATTCACTGTTTTATCCTAGTTGATGATCGACAACATATAAATCATCTCTTGAACGACGTTCATCATTTGCTCGTACTAGTGGAGCTGATCTATCATCTACTTTAGCTCATCAGGATCTACCAAGTATTACAAAGCACCAACCTACACGTTTTGAGATCACGTATCTAGTACAGTGTAGCTTTCATCGATCACACCCTTCATACAATTTGGTGCATTCGGGCAATGGTATGGACCATCATCGATGCTATTAGATATTAAACCCTCTTTATTTTCAGGACTGTGCTTCACATGATCTTCTTCTATCCCTAATAGTAGTATACCACCCTCGCCGGGTTTCGCATAGTTTGTAGGTTCTACTTCATATGGTAGTACTTTCACTTCTTTACCTACATATACAACAAATCACTCAGACCCATCACATTCATTTTACCTTGACATATATTCATTTCATCATTCTTTATCCTCTTAACTCAATCATGTCCTTCCTAGAGTTTCTTAGAGATGACACATGATGCAATTGCTAGTTTTGTACCGGTACATACACAAATATATCTAATTGATCAGACAAATATGATACGTGAGTACGAGAGATTATTTTTATTAGTGTTGATGATCATGATACTACACAAGGAGCACGTACTCATGGAATGATGAATTTATGAGATCGACATCGTTTACAACTACCTATTAGCCAAGAGGGTGTGGAATATCGAGTTATGATTGTGTCAACATCGATTATTACTATATTTATGTTTATTTTTTATCATATATATATATTATTACTAAATGATGTATTATATTTTTATCTTTATTATATAAAAGTTTATATTTATTTTATTTTTACACATATTTGTAGTATTTATTTTTGATGATATATTATCTTATATAAATTATAATTACATATGTTAATTATAATTTACTTTTTATTTGAGTATTTATAATTATAAAATATTTAATTTTATACAAATTTTTTAAATAATTAACATAATATTTGATAATTATAAATTGAAAAGTTCATCATATATATATATATATATATATTAATAATATTATTATTTATTATAAAAAAATTTATTATTAGAAATTAGAAATTAAAATTTATTATTTACAATTTATGAGTGAAATATAATTTTTTTTTAGAATTTAATAATCACTTTTATAATAAATATTAAGTTTGACTTGTGATTACTATATTATGTTTAAATTGATCATACATTTTTTTAGTTTGAAAGAAATGGTTAAACACTTTGTGAACCTTATGTAAGGTTACGAGTTCAACACTCGCTATAAGCCTTATATAAAGGGCCAAGATGAGACTTTGACCCGAGCAAAAATTAGACTCGGTAAGCTTCAAATACCGAATTATTTAATGTAAATAAATTATAATTAATAAATTTTAATAAATAAGTTATAATAAAATAAAAAATTTATTAATTAAAATTTAAATATAATGACCTTAACTAATAACCGACTATGATTTTGGAACACAGTCGGACAATAATCTAAAAATATCATCAATTGTGTTTTGTACATAGAATTAAATTGAGCCTTTAAAAATTGCCGATGAACCTGGGAGATTTCTGGTGGGCTCGGAAGGCAGAAGTGTTTTATTATTTATTTATTTATCCCTAAAATATGGTGCTTTGGAAAGTTCTAGAGAGGGTCACCATGGGAGTTAATAGTCAA
>JAXGGT010000001.1:11663354-11684431 GCA_035583425.1 Marsdenia floribunda
AGGCAATGGCTGCCCATGGTGTAAATACACTAATCTATTCAAGTACTTGTGCAACATATGGAGAACCTGAGAAAATGCCTATTACAGAAGAAACTCCTCAGGTGAGTGGCTGAATCTATCATACCCAAATTTTTCTTTTATCAAATAACTGAGCTTCATCTTCTTTAGTCAAAAATGAGTGGTTATATATTATCATAACAAATTTTTAACCCATTTCTTCATTGAGCTATTTCTATGTGTTTTTGACTGTTGAAGATCAGAATATTTATGATATTCTGCTTGTGATAATAAATGTAGTAGTTCCAATTTGAAAGTTGTTATGAACAAAATCACTAATTCTGGCATTGACAAAAATTTTCAGTTCCAATCAATCATACAAGTTTTGTTGTCTCATCCCACATTTACCTTCCATTCTCATATAGGATGCTATTGCACTAACTACTTGCACCAACCTTAGTTCACAAGTGAATTAGTAAAAACTATCCTGGTTTAAACGAGGTTAAAAGTTTCATTCTATACTTATATATATAATTATTTAAATTTTGGGACCAAAAATTTTTCTTTTGAAAAAAACTTACCTAATTTAAACGTGATTAATCTGAGTGTAGATATAGTTAAATATACAACACAGAGTTTGGATTTGCTTTGCTACCATTTCTGCTACAAGGTTTCATTAATTGATGGAGGCATGGTAATGTATGAAAATTCCCTACGGTTTCATCGTTTTACCTTGTGTACTATTAGGATGATCAATTTAAATTTCTTTATTAATTTAAAATTTTAAAATAGTTAACAATTTATATTTAATTAATATGATTAATAATAAAAAAATTTATAAAATTATTAGATAAATATTATAATTCTACGTACAGAATGATTACACTTTATTATTTGTTATTTTAAATTTAAATTTAAATTTAATATATAAGAAGCATATAATTCATATATAATAAGTGAAATAAATATTTATTTCACTTATTTACCAGTTAGCTGGTTTGCCCGAGAATGCCACATTTTTCGGTCTGTTCCTGGTTTATTTTGTGTCTCTCCTTTTTAGCATTATATTGTGGGTTTGGGGAATTTAAGGTTTTAGGTTCTAAAGAACATGTCTTAAGTCTGTTTAGAAACTCAAGAAAAGAACATTGTACCACCACCACCACCAGCAGTAGTAGTAGTGGGGTGTTACCTTTTTCTTTCCTCTTTCCTTCTTTTTAAAAGAATTTCTTTATAGAGATGCTGCAAAAACTATAAGATAGAAACCTGTATATGCTGGTGTATATATATACATGCATATAGGAGAAAAAAAAAGATGGGTAGGAAAAATTGTTATGGGGGGTATACATTTTTGTAGCAGAAGGTGAAAAGAAAGGCATTATTTTGTAAATATTTGAGCTGTAAATGGAAATGAAATCTTTTCTATTCCCATCTTTTTCATCTATTCTCTGGAAATTCTTGTGTTCAATTTTTTTTTTTTAAATTTATTTTTAAATTGAAGAATTCAGATACCATTTCTCAATTTCTAAATTATATGACCTGCTTGAGGAGTTCTTTATCACAGAAATTTCCAAGTGACATTTTTGGACTTCTACTAGCTTTTGTCCTTTTGAACTGAATCCTATATGTTGTTTATTCTGCCAGGACTCGTTTTTTGATTCTTGTTAATTCCTTCGGTTTGAAGAAACCTTTGTTGTATATGAGTTGCCTTGCATTGCCATCATCTGCTTTAATAGTGTTTTACATTTTATTGTGGAAGCTAAGAATGGTTTGTTCAATTGGAAAGTTGTCATTAAATTAATTCAATGATAAATGACCATTGATGAAGTTTTAGGAAATTTGTGGCGTGAACTGTGGGAAACAACCAAGCAGAGGAGAGAAAGCTTGAAGAAACTTTAGAATATCAAAGGTGAATTGAAAATGAGGCTAAACAATAGCATCTAGCTCAATAACATAAGAGAACTATGAAGAGAAGCACTGAAAAGGTTGAAGCGAGTATACTCCCTACTGATGGGGATGTAAGTATTAATAGTAATGTGTAACGTGCTGGTCTTTTTAGTGATATGTGCTAGTTGTGTCTGAGCGTGGTTATGTATAATTCATGAAGTTTAGCTTGGGCTTTCCAATCCACTTTGAAATTGAATGCCTGTATCTGATTTTCTTCTAGATGTAGTTTTTTCTTTCGTTCTTATGAATTAGAAAACTTATTTATATTGAATTAGAATGATATATTTTGTATTTAAATACATTAGTTATTGTACGAGTAAAATTAAAATTATAATATTTTTTAGAAAAAAATAAAAAATTGACGGACCATTTAATATATATGACAGTTTCAATAAATAAGAATTTTTTTTTTATTTAAAAAAGAATTTATACGATGGTTTCTCAACCGTCATATATAATGAGAATATATACGACGGTCTTATAACAGTCATTTATAGTAAGAATATATACGACGGTTTTATAGCAGTCGTATATAATAAGAGTATATACAATAGTCTTTCAGCTGTCGTATATAGTTGAATTTTATACGACAGTCCCTTAGCCGTCGTATAAAATAAAAGTATATATATGACAGTCCTATAGTCATCGTAAATTAATAGTTGTATAAAGCAAATACGACGGTTGTTGAGCCGTCGTATATTTTTAGCGACCCTCATTTTCACGACTGATCAAAAATTGACGTTGAACACTCGTATATAGTATATACGACACCTTTTACACTATATACGATGGTTGTAGGACCATCGTATATTGTCTTATTTTTAGTAGTGATATATATTCATGTAATAGTAAATTAGTAATAATTAGAATGAAAATTTGATTTTCTAATCCGCATGCATACGATTTGTACAAGCAATTAAATTTGGAAAAGTATTTTTAAAATATGTTAATTAAAATTTTAATATCTAATTATAAAAATTATTGTATTCAAGATACTGTAAATTCAATTGGTAGCAACCTTATTTATAATCAAAGATGTTATAAGTTTGAATTATATTCGAGATGAAAGCCTTCAATTTTTTTTTAAAAAATATATAAAAATGTAAATTTAAATATCCATATTCATGTCAAAAGTAGAAAATTATCCATTTTCATTCTATTACTTCACTTAGTCCTTTCAGTCAATTTTTTCAAAGACTTCATCTATTTTGTTAATGTATTAATAATGTAGTCAATTTTTTAGAGCATTTTCGATAATACATGTTGGACCCAATATTTCTAAATTGTCAAAAATACTTAAAAAGAAATGCTTGTAAAATAAAATTTGATAATTATTTAATTACTAGAGTTAACCGGTTTAAAAAAAAAAAAAAAAAAAAACATGACCATTCATTTATTAGACTCTATTATTAGTATTTTTATTTTTGTTTTGGAGTGAGAACATGGAGCATTGAAAATTTCCTCAAAAAAATTATTAACATGATGAATATATGATTAAAACTATCAAATTATTTTAAAAAAAAATTGGCTATAAAGTCTATATTGCTATAAATATATTTATTATGTAAATATTCATTAAAAGCACACATGTCGTTTTAACTTCTTCACTCCATATAGTATTATAGTTTCTAGGTCATTATAATTGTACCCTTATAAATATACTGTTCCACAAAAGGATTGTAAACAATAAAAATACAAGATGAACAAGAGCAATATATAATTCTCTATTTTTACTTTAGTTTTCTTTTTTTAGATTTTCTTTTTTATTTATTATTTTATATAATATGTTATCAACATGAACCCCTATCATTTTGTAGTTTTTATATGAACCTCTATCATTTTAGTGTTTTTTGTATGGACTTTTTAGTAATTTTTTCACAAGCCTCTATCACACCACGGGAGCTTTTAAGATTAGGACCATAGTGGTCAATCACTGATTTATCGACTTATAAGATTTTTGAGATTAACCAACCAGCTGGGGTTGATTTGGCTATTCTTTTACATTTAAAAAGAGTCAAACATGAGTCGCATTCTTCTATGCTAGCTACTTTGCACAACATAACATTTTCGTTCAAATATAGACCGTTCGTACTTGTGATGATTTCCAAGAATCAAATATGCTTAGGTCTACATTACCATGATATTACTCTATGAAAGAAAACGGTTGTTTAGAAGTTTAACTTGGAGTACCATCTTTGAAGTTTGAAGTTTGACTCAAGAAGAGGTGCATTATTTATTCTTATAATAAAAATGTGGTTCTTGAAGTCACCAAAAGAAATTATTTTTCATGAACATTAAATACCGAGATGCATCTAACTATGATAGGTTTAGTAGACGCTACCATTTCAGATAATTATTTAAAAATAAGATATTTTACTATGAAAGAACTAACTGATTTGACTACTAGAAGATGGTTGAAAGATGATTATAGAAAATATTCGACCATCAAAAAATAGTCATTCTTCCCAACATATAGTATGATTGAATGTATACAATGTTACAAGATTTTAAATTCGTGAATGAGAATAATTTTTATTTGTTGATATTTAAATTTATCTCGTAGGTTAAAGTTATGTGGGAAAATAGACGAAATGTTAGAGAAAAATGCTCTAACTTTTATGTCTCAAATATAGTCTTATAGTAACAATATTCAAGAGAAAGATATTATGAATTTAATTTCTTGTTGCTATAGAAAATAATTATTTATAAAATCATGAAATTTGACCAACAAGTTTTACGCCATTCCCATTTTCAGAAATGAATATAATTAGTCACAATCCCAAAATATTAATATGGTAAAGATAAATTTGATCATTATATCAAATTCTCGAGATAAAAATTCAAATGCCAAAATATTCATAATTACGAAAAATGGAAAAGAATAATGACCCATAAAAAATATGTTTAATTTTTATTTATTTATTTTTAGTATATTATTTTTTATTATTATTTAATATTGTAATACAAAATGCATTCATTTTTTATCTTTATTATCTATATAGTATTTTAATGATATATATATATATATATATATATATATATATGCATTACCTACTAGAAGCGGTATTTTAATGGTTTTACCATTAGAAGTTCAATAAGAAAAATGAAAAACAAAAGGTTTTTCAAAAAGACACCAAGTGGACAAAGAAAAAAGATCATTGATCTTGTATCTCTAGCATGGTAAGACATGTAAATTATCTTTATCGAGCATCTTTTAAAAATATAAGGCAAAAAATTCTGAAGTAAATTTTACCTCTTGAAATTTGAATCATAAAGAAAATTACAATGTTGATTTTGATAATGTTAATGTTGACGTAACTCAAATTTAGCTAAATTTTTCAAACATTCAAAAAGAAAAATTAATCATATGCTGGGAGATGAACAAATTAGACTATTATTTAATATATTATATATTATTCTTTTTATTCTATGTATCGTTATTACAATAATTTATCTTTTATCATTTTAGTATATTTATCTTTTATTATTTTTTTAGAATATTAGTATGACAATAATTATTCTTTATTCTTTATCATTTTTTATAGCACTCATTATTTGTAATATTTATTTGTAATGCTCATTATTTGTAAAATTTATTTATAATGCTTTTATTTTTTTTTTATTGAAGTATATGGATGAAGATATATCTCTCAGCGACAGTGCAACTACTTATGTTATCCTTAAAGATATGAAGTATTTCATCAAAATAAAAATGTTATTTATATTACTACAATTTTCAATAGTATACAATTAATTGAATACTCCAAAAGAATATATATTCTAATATACTAGAAATTAAGCTACTAATATTCGTAGTAATTCAAAAACTAATTGAATACTTCGAAAGAGCAATTACAATATTTTGAAAAGAAATGAAATTAACTATAAACAATGCCACAATAAATTAGAAGTTTCTTGATTCAAGAAATTTTACTATTTAGCATGATCGGTTAGGGAATCTTGGTTCAATATGATGCGGAAAAAAAAAATTATTGAATATTCACATGGACATTCATTGAAAAAACTGAAGATTTTTCAATCTAAAGAATTTTACGTGCTACTTGTTCTCAACGAAAATTAGGTCATCACTAAATATATTATAGTTCTAAATAGGCACATCTAGTAGGTGGTCTCAAGTATGTATATTATCAACTCGCATCTATTGTTTGCGAGATTGCTTGCTCAAATAAGGAAACTATAAACACAATATGTCTGGATAATGTTGTGATAATCATTGGCATAAGTGTAAAACATCCTACAGGTCATGTTTATACACAAAATGTGTTAGTTGAATTGTTTTTTTTAACCTATTTCAAGTGATAGCTAGACCTTTACTTATGAGAATAAAACATTCATTATTACTTAAGTGCTATGCAATTTTATATGCAAGAGCACTTGTGTACATTAGGCCAACACATTAGTATAAGTTGTCCCCATTACAATTAGCTAATGTTCAGTAACTAAATATTTTTCATCTTAAAATTTTTAGATGTGCGGTATATACTCCTATAACTCCACTAGAATGCACAAAGATGGATCATCAAAGAAAGTTAAGAATATATTGATTTTGATTCTCCTATAAGAGGAGATCCTTTTGTATACAACACAATTTGTCGATTGTTATAAATTAGTATTCTTAATGTTAGAAGGAGAAAAAAGAAAGTAACTTTGTAAGAATATTACATAGAATATCTAGATCACCATACAAAGCAATGTGAAGTTGAAGTTTAAAAGATATATTAATTGCAAAGTATAACCAATCAACTACCAAATGAATTTATTGATCAACAAGAAAAAAAAAAAGAAAAAAAAGAGTGACTAAGTCACATATACTAATTGTAAATGCTAATGTACAGATTGATGTCTTGCTACGACAATCCATCAATATTAAATAAGAAATGAGTCTATGGTACGCTAAAAATGTAATTAATTGGTTCTAAAGATAATAATAATATCCATGCAAAAGAAAGGGAGAACATGTTCTAATGAGCTTACTGAACAAATTGATACTCAAAAATATGAAGAGACCTAACAAATAGGAAAATTCTCCGATTTAATCCCTTAACTATTTATATTTCCCCAAATTGGTCCTATAACTTTAATTTTATCCAAATTGATGATTTATCTATTTTTTAATTCCCAAATTGGTTCTCCCAACAAAAATTGACCAAAATTTTATCACTTTACTGACATATCCATTAAATTAAAAATGTATTTTGATCATTTCATGTTAGAAAAAAAGAAAAAATGGAATATATATATTAAATTTATTCACATCTCTTTCCCTTTTTTTTTTAAAAAAAGTGAATATTTTGGTTAAAATATTATATCTATTCTATGTTTTTCTTGTTTTTCTAACACAAAATGACTAAAATACCCTTTTAATTTAATGGATATGCCGGTAAAGTGATCATATTTTGGTCAATTTTGGTTAGGAGGACCAATCTAGGAAATACAAAATAGATAAATGATCAATTTGGATAAAATTAAAGTTATAAGACCAATTTGGAGAAACGTAAATAGTTAAGGGACTAAATCGGAGAATTTGCCTAACAAATAAAATAACTTTAGAAGAAGTTTAGGTATTTGAAAGTACTAAAAAGTAGAGAATGAAAAGATCTCAATAAGTACATGTCTTCATATGGAAATAATTGAACCGAAAGAAATATTTATCGAACACTATTTTTATATATAACGTAACACTACATATTGTGAATGATAATGATGATTATGAACTTAATTACATCCGTCGATGAGTGTCCTTGTAGATGTGACTGACTACATTGTGGAAAGATGTAATTCAAACATATTTACACTTACTTGAGAAACTTGAAGTTTTAGAATTCGCAGTTCGAACACTTGAAGATGTTATATTTGTAGGGCATAAATGAATATTTGTGCGAAAATCAAATAAGAAAGATGAAATTGTGAAATAGAAAAAACAACTTATTACTCAAGGTTTTTTAACAAATACTTAGAATTAATTACGAGATCACATATTGTGGATGCAACTACATTTTGATATCTCATTAGTTTGTGAACTAATGAAAATTTTAATTTGCATCAATGTATTTATAACCTATTTAAAGGACTCACGTAATGATATCTATATGAAAATTTATGAAGAATTTAAAATGAATGAAAAATACAATTTAAATTCTCAAAAACTTTATTCAATATGGTTGAAAGCAATGGACGAACATGGTGCAATCATCTTAGTAAGTATTTGTTAAAAAGAATGTTATCATAATCATGTATATATTCATGTATTTTCATTAAGAATGAAAACTCAAGATTGATATAATTGTTGTATATGTTAATAATTTGAATATTGAAACTCTTGAAGAGATTTTAAAAGTTGTAGTTTCTGTGAAAAAAAAAATTGAGATCAAACATCTCAAAAAAAGAAAAAAAAAAAAAATTATCTCGACATGCAAATCAAGTATTTGAATACAGAAAAGGTTTTTAGAATATTTTACATGAACAAAATATATCCATTGAGTATCTCAATAGTTGTTCGCTTTCTTGATGAGAAAAAAAATTCGATCTCATGAGGATGATAAAGAATATCTTGATCTTAAAATACTATATCTTAATACAAAAGGTACACTACTGCATATTGCTAATTATTTGAGGCTTAACATAACTTTTGTTATTAATTTATTAACGAGATTTAATTCAAATCCAATTAGAAAATACTGTAATGGAATTGAACAAGTCTTTTAATTTTTTTTCGAGATCTTAAACAAGTTATAATTGACAAATTTATTCATAAAGACGTTACCACCTTCAACATTTGAAGGACTAGAAGAAGAAATTGTACAACATCAATTTAAAGATGTTATATAATATTCTAATAAGTGGGAGAATACACAGGAAGGGATATTTTTTCCCCTTAACTAGGATTTTTTTTTTTTCGCATTAGTTTTTTTTCTAGTAATATTTTAGTGAGACATATTTATTATATAATGAACATTCAAGAAAATGTCATAAATATATTTATTACGTGAATATTCCTTGAAGACTTATATCCTTCTAACTTAATTGCTTCCTAACCTTGTAATTTCTATGATTATTATAATTCTATTCTATAAATAAAAGGTATTGTATATAAGATTTCCGTAATTATGGTTATATTTGGTTAAGTTTTCAACTGGAAAAAAATGGCTTATTTGAGACAAATTATCATTTATAATGAATCTTGTTCTCATTTTTTTTAGAATTAAATTTTATGAGGGAAAAAGTTAGGATTAAATATATATGTTTTATAGGTATAATGATTATGTGTATAAGAGAATGTTTGTTTTGGGAAAAGTATATGAGAGTAATTTTATTAATAATATATATTTTTTAAATAAGATGGAACCTATAACTTTTATACGTATATTTTATATGTGTATTTTTAGAGGCAATTTTTTTTTTCAAAAAAACAATGTCAGGTATATTGGAAACAACAATTCTTTACGCCACGTGAGTTCAAAACCGTAACCAAATATAGCCTATATTACTATCTATTTTATAAAATGGAATTTTCCTATGCCCAAATTGATGTAGTATTTGTCACGTGAACTCTAAACCTACCAATGTACCTTTTGAGGTCGGGCAACCATGGAGAACATATACCGATGGGGGCAAGAAAGCCAGCAGGGATTATTGGAAAACACTGCCGCGGATTTCTCCCCATTCCATCCTTGCGAGGTAGGGATTCTGCCTCTATGAACACTGTTATCTACTAATTTTGATTTCTTCGTTTTTTTCGTTTTCCACGAGAGAATCGTTCCCTTATTTCTAGAAATCCTTCAATTGACAGTAAAAGAAAAATGAGGTAGAATGTGTCAATTTTTCCCAACTTGGGCGAAATTTGCTGCATATCACTGTATTGCAAATGTCTAAGTTTTGCGCTTGATTGTTTTTGTATGTGCTTATCGATGGAATGCACTAACTTGTTTGCGCAGCTCAACTTTAGACATAAATTTTTATTTTTGTTGTCCTATCTTAAGCTCATACTTCCATGAGCTAATATTTTTGTACATTGCTCTGTGTCTTTTTCACTTCACTCTAATATTCCTTCTATAATTTTTTGAATTGCCCATTAATATTAAAAAAATTAGAAAGAAAATGCTGTGTTTAGCTTGGAAAAGAAAGAAAGAGGAAAAAGAATGAAGCATATGCCTTGTCTACTCGATTAATCCTTTGAAAGGGTTAAAGATTTCGTAAAGTTTAGCTCAGATACTAATTGGAAATTTGGAAAAGATTGAGCTTTCCAAGTTTTCTACATCGTATTCCTGGATGTGTGTATAAGATTTTTAGATGCTCAAAGCTAGATTGATATAAACTTCAATATCTACTTTTTTTTATATGAACTTCAATTTGCTATTGAGGTTACTCATTTTGCACTGGGGATTCTAATTTTTCCAAAAATAAGAAAAAAATAAAAAATAGTGTCGATGCTTTTATTTCTGATGCCTATGTAGATTATGCTACTTTCCTACTGCAGTTATTAGCTGATAATCTGAAAATTTTACAAGCTATTAGCCTCCTTCCTGGTCACTCTCCTCTTTTGTTATTGATTATTTTCATGCTTTATGATTATCTGACGCAGTGGAGCACCATGGATGGTTCCTTCTTAGTTCTGATTGATGCCATAGTTTTTGCTCCTAAAGTCAATAATTGGCTTCTGATGACCACACAGGAAAAGAATTACTGTGCGGACAGATACGGGCCACATATTTCTAGCATAAGAGTCCTTATCTAGGATGTGTGCTACAAATAACCCTTTGGTTTGTGGCAAGATAGAGAATAAAAGGAGTTGGATTATAATCCGGTCTTTTCCTCTTTTTTGATTGCTTTGCAAACTTCAGACACTTTTCAAAGAGTTATCTTGCATAAGTGAGATAAAATAACCCCATGAGAGATGGGAAAATATCCTGTATGCTATGGTGATTAAACTTTTAGTCCAGTATTGCTTCTCCTAGCCAAAAATTTGCAATTAGTTTTTAAAAATTAATTCAGTAACATGTTTAGATATGACCAAAATGTTAGTTGACAATTGAAATCTAATTTTGTTATTCATCCAGAGGACGATTAATCCATGGTTACTTACTTGGGAATGTCTAATCTAATTCAGTTAGTAAATAGAAATAAGCCCTTAATACATGTCAAATATATGGATTAGTTATTTTTAGCTTTATTATTTTTAGTTGTCCAATGTAAGTACAGGAGGAACATAAAGCTATGAGTTATGTAAATGTGTATTAAGGACAGCCGTTAGTTTGTTTCCATCGTCTACCTTCCCCATGCGTTGCTTATACATCTGGTTTAAGATGTTAGGCTTATTCTCCAATATGAAGTTCAAACTACTGCTCTATATTTGACATGTATAAGTGTTTTACTTGACTAGGCAAATCTATCTTTTATCAAACATTGAAGAGACATGAACCAGCTGCCTACTTATCCTTTTTGTTAATCCTGTGTACCATTTTAACTTGGGAGATAAATTGAATCTCAATATGGTCAGTGACATAACTGCTGCTTCTCATATCTTCCGCTTTTTTTCTCTTTTCTTCTCCTTGAGTCTCCTTCATCTGATCTCTGGCGGTCGTTCATTCCTTACAATTAAAGTAGAAAGCTTTCAGATGGTGACTTAAGGGAGGGTTCTCCCTTGATCCTCTCTGATACCCAAGTTAGATATTTTTCAAGAGTAGAGAGTGAAAATATGAAAGTAAGTTTAGTCTACCAAGAGTTCCGTAAATAGACTGAAAAGATTGAGACAAATGAATTATTTTTTTATGTGATCTGTTTTGGGTTGACCTGATTACTTGATGACAAATACAAGTTTTTTAAGTAACATGATGCAATATACCACCCAGAGGGTAGACATTAATATTACAATTCACCAAAGAACCTCAAACTCGATACTACCATCAATGTCCATCATTTCTAATTGTTTTATTTTTGCCCATCTAATTGAACAACTTGTCTCGTGAATTTTTGTAGAATATTGATAGTTGTCTTGCTTCTTTCAAATGTAATATCATAGAAAATTATTGCTTCCTTGACAATTTTTCCCAGTCTTAGATAACAAAAAAGGGGTCTAGATTCTTGGAAATGTACTCGAGTGATAGCAACTGTTTAGCCATAGAAGCTCTAGCTTTTAATTTATTTTCATTTTTTATTTCTTGTACCTGTTAATTTACACAGCTAAAGCACTGATAAAACCCCCAGATTTTTCATTCTTTACAGAATCTGGCCAACAGGGTTTCTGTGTCTTTATGAGTAGTTTAGCCTCTTCAATTATGGGTCTGATGCTTATGTTGGCTAAGAATTTGAGTTGGTATTTACAACTGCTACTATGGCTGCTGAAATTTGATTGTTTTGTATTGCTTTATTGCTTGTGCTTCTCTGACCACTATTACAGAATTATGTGACTTTCTTATAGAATTTACTTATTAAGATGAAGTTATCACCCTTTTTTGGTTTGTTATTGATAAGTGTATTGTTCTTTGTGGATGCATGTAAGTTTGCCTGTCCATTAATAAGGGAAAACCAGTGAAGAAGAAAATAGTTTCTGTAGTTAAGTGGATGCACTGATCAATACACAAGTTTGAAACAGTACTTCTCATGGTTTGACCTCATACATGATTATCATGTAGCTTCTAAAATATTTGACTTGCAGCCTACCATAATTTTAGAGCCTCTACTGATTGTGAAAATGCCAAGATATGCAGAAGCTAACTGCATATTTTCAATTTTTTGAGAAATTACCAAAAATATATCGAGGAATTGCTATTCTGTTTACTTTCTGTTTCCTTTCTTAAATTTTGTCTGACATAATATATACTTTCTCACTTTTGATTCTCATTGGTGGTCTTGAGAATTCTTTTTTTTCAATCACTTTAATTTTTTGTAAACCATAATGACTGAAGTTTCTGTCGCCAACTAGGTAGAGATGTAAAAAATTTATTGATGGTACCAAAAAGCAAGATCGTCAGTGGTTTGCTTATTTCTTCTAAAACAATGGTGTAAAGTGGGTTCAAATTTTGTATTGGTTTGTGGAGAGGAATACTTAAGGTTTGTGAATAGGAAGATTTCTAGTGATTTGCTGATCATGCAGCTCCCTCATCCAAAGTGTGGTTTTATTTAAACTTCTAGCTTCTGATGAATACCTATCATTACTTTTCTATAGTTTGATCGATTCTACTGTACAAGTTTTACTTTTCTATTGAAATTTTTATTTTCTTATTTTGATGCCGAGACTCTGTTAATATATATATTTTTTTCCAAATACTATGTTTAACTTCCTTCTTCAATGGAAAGCAGGGTATACATTCAAGTTTTACTTATTGATATAATATTTTCAAGTCCTACTAACAATTGATTACTAATTGGAACGAGACTTCTTATATTAAAATAAGGAGTTTTTCCTGATTGTTACATATTTTCATTTTTTCTTTTCCTTTTTTTTTTCTTCTACCTTTTTATAAACAAACAATCATTTTGATCTTATGCTTTTCTTGGAGAACTTTAAAGCGACTTCCTCAACCAGAACAACCTGCATAACTTATGGTTAAATATCTTCATGAGAATAATAACTATGACTCACTGATAAGAAAAACAGAGGTTAACTTTTCATGTTGGAATTTTCGTTCTTCATCCGGCCAGTGACCTTGAGTATTGGAAGCTACATTTTTATTGTGCTTTTCAGCTCCAAGGTGATCTTATGAGGTGCTTCCTACTTTAGGAATGAAGGGAATTGTGAAGGTTTATTTTTCATAGCTTGACTATGATTCCATTTTGTTTTCTGATGTTTTTGTGGCATTTCTGTGCTTGATGTGGATTTATCATTTCTGAATATCTTTACTCAAGTGCCTTTTCTCCTTTGCTTTTTTCCTTTCAGAGCATCTAGTTGATTTTTCATCTAGTTAAGATGATTTTAGCCGAATTTACATTCTAGGAGCTGAACTCAAATACATTATTTCACTACTGAAAGAGCATTTTATGCTTCAAATGGGACAAAGAATTCCTGTTCCTTGAACATCTGAATGGACAGCTTACAAGTAGTATTTTTTGAACCTAAAGATGTCAAGAACTATACTTCAGAGTTCTAGTTCCATGCTTAAGACATAAGAAGAAGAAATTGATTTGGTTGCTAAGTTGCTTACAAGTGTGGAAAATCTGTCCAGAGCCGCATCTGCTCAATTTGCATGGAGGTAAATCCCAGAAATTATTGTGCAAAGTGTTTTGGATACTGACATAAATAATCTTCCAGAAGTGGTGATGAGTGTTCTTTTTAATCTAGCAAGAAGCGTTTATCACAGTTCAATTAAGTGCTTGTATTTTGGACTTTCGTGATGGATGATTAGGTTAATATTGAAAGTTCTGCTTCAGTCCAGGTCTGGTTGGACTATGGGTTAAGAATTAGTCAACTGTGTTTATTATGTGTTACAGCCACTGTTTTGCTATGATTTTTAAGCACATGGTCCATTTAAAGAATTTTTCCAGGGAAATAATTAAATTTTTATGGCAATGACTGAACTGCCACATCTGTTGTAGGTTCATCAGAATTCGTTTCATCAATGGAGGATGGACTAGGCTTTGCAGATCAATAATGTTACTTCAAATCATTAGTTTGATTCTGAATGGAGAGAAAGGGTTCCACAATGCAGTGATTTTCATTTCATTTCATTTCTTTTTTTTTTTTTTTGTTATTGAGTGGTAAAATAACTGTGGAAGGTGCTTCTTGATGTTTTATAACCTTTTTCTTTTAAAAGAAAAAAAAGTTATACTTGAAACTTTTGTCATCTTGCTAAGCATATCTTACAATAGCAAGAAACACTAGGAAAGAAACTTTAAAAGAGCATTGAAAGGAAAGATTGAATTCGTCGCATGCATCAAAATGCATGAGAAACAGAATTCCAAAAATTTGATCTCCTGAATTAACCGGCCATATTTTGCATTCTCTCCTTGTAATTTGGTCTTAACTTTAAGCGCTATGGATATGAGAAGGGATTGATTAGGAATTTCCTATAGATTTTGTTTTGTGTTTGGCAATAATCATTAGCTATTAGTGCCTGCTTTTCATTTTTTTCTTCCCTGGTATTCCTTTAGGTATATATATATATATATAAATTCTATCGGTTTAAGTTATGCCGATGCTATCAATCTATTGAAGTGGCTTGAGTTGTGATTACGTCCAATTCTGAGTGAAGGAGGAATATTGGACACTAAGACTTTCTGTTGATCTGGAATCCCTAAAACACATTTATGCACACAGTGAAGGGATCGTTAAAGAGGTAAATTTCACTAATATGTGGTATGAAAGTAGCTGCAAATAACTTTTATGATTGGCTCAGCATCATAATGTGATACTTGTATTATGACTTGTGAGATTTCCATTTTTTTGTCTTAAAAGTATAGTCTAGGTTCATTTTCAAGATACTCTACTGAATTTTAAAACAGAAGCAAAGAAAATATTTTCCATGTGCAGGTGCTGTAAACATTTATTTGGATGAATTTGGATAGTAAATTGTTCAGACAGTGTAGTATTTGCTTCAGTTGCAATGTTTTCCCCTTGGAAAACACCCTGGGTTGGGGGTGGGGATGATCACCAGCGAACAAAGTACCGTAAAGAGCTTTGGAAGTATTGGGTTGATTTATTAGAGTTTATGTGTGGAATAATTTTTATTGTTTAGTTGTATTTTGCATTAGGTATTAGGTTTTATTTCAAATTTGGCCTAATTCTAAAAAATTACACCTAAAGTGGCCTTGGATTGGATTGGATTGGAAAGGTAATGCTCAAATAGTTTTATCGTAGCTTGTGGCTGGTCTTCAATTGAAGATGCAATTGACAGCTGTTCTTTGAAATTTTAGTTTACAAAAAGAATTTTAACCCTAATAGTAAGTCAAAAGTAAATTTGAAACTTCAAATCCCAATAATAAATTTAAATTCTTACACTCTAATAGTAAATTTGAAACACTGAATTCTAAATCTTAAAACTTAACCCTTGGATTGTAATGGTAAATTGGAAACCAACTGACCTATAAACTTTAATATTAAATAATAAAATATTTGAAAATAATTATCAAAAAAAAAAAAAAAAAAAAAAAAAAAAAAAAAAAAAATTTAAAAATATATTTCTTAACTTTTTATGTAAGAAAATATGTTAAGCAAAAATAGTAAATATATATATATATAAGATACGAAATAAATAATTAACCAAATATGTCATACTGTTAAATTAGAATACTGAAAAGTTTATATAGATGATGCAATGTAATACATCAATTATTTTTACAACAAATATTCAAAATAGTTTACAAAAATGTAAATTGTAATGTAAATATTTATTCTTAAGGGTTGTGATTAGCCCATATCCTTCTATTGTGTCTAATCACGTGACAGTTATTACATATGAGAAGTGAACATGGATTTGTAACATCTATTAAATCATGATGCCTGATCATTCTTTAATGACCTAATTGATTACCCTTCGTATTTGGTTTGTACTATTGTTGTCGGAAAGGTATTTCATTCCATGAAACTTGAGTTGCTACTAAATAAAAATCCATTTCATGTGCTAACTTGTAATTTATTTTAGAATATATTCATAACAAAATTAGTTGGATTCTAATCTCTATGATGGCATACAACAAATACAAGAGAACATAGAATACCAAGTGTTGATTACTTGTTGTGAGTATATGATTTATTATTGATTT
This sequence comes from Marsdenia floribunda, assembly GCA_035583425.1. NCBI lineage: Eukaryota > Viridiplantae > Streptophyta > Magnoliopsida > Gentianales > Apocynaceae > Marsdenia > Marsdenia floribunda. The sequence continues at coordinate 11,680,014 of JAXGGT010000001.1, forward strand.
TTCCTGTATAAGAATTATTATATGTATCATCTCCTTGAATTAGTGTTTTTACATTGAATATGCGCCATTAGTTATGTAATGCACAATTATTTGAATTTGAGATTTTGATTTATTTTCTTTGAAGAGGATGACCTAGAGGCGATACTCTTTCCTTTCTCAAGAGAAAGTGTTGCAAGGCTAACATATTTTTGACTTTGAGGATGTGTTGACTTTGGGATCTTTACGGATGCCGTTGGAACATCAGGATTCTCCTTATCGGCAACAAGAACAGACTCAACATCCTCGGCAAGTCTAGGATCTTGCCTTTTCCTCAAAATAGGAGGAATCTTTTTCTCTTGGGAGCTCAACCTCTGTCATCTCCTCCTTAAATTGGCCAGCTTTTTTTTATATACAATATCAATGTCCATTGCAACTATAAATTATGTTTATAGGTAAATTGGCAAGTTTAATCCTCAAACTATCGCGATTTGGTGATTAAGGTCCTCAATCTATTTTTTTTGTACAAATAGGTTCCCAAACTATACAAATTGTGTGATTAAGGTCATTCTTTTTAAATTTTCTGTCAAAGTACTATTCACCTGTTTAAAAAAAAAAATTATTCAAGGGCATTTTGGTCTTTTCACTTAAAAAATAAAAAAAAAAGAAGAAGAAATTTTCGTCCCTGTAGCTAGCAACGCACAAAAGCCCCGAAAAGCTAGCACCAATGGTGATGACATCTGTATTAGTTAGCCTTTCTTGACCTTCTTCTTCGTATGAACTATATGCGCAAAAATCGTTGCACTAAAGGTGATGAGCCAACACTTCTCTGAAATTCTCCAATCGAAATTCATCTATCTAAACCTATTTCACGTAATAGGCCGGGCATACCATCTTTGTCCATTTCATCAACCACAAACTTAGTTCCATTGTTCAAGTTCCTAATTGTCAAGGGAAAGGCTTCCTCAGTAGCAGCATCTTCTGCCACCATTTCTACACCACCATTTGACTCAAAGGATCGAGCAGACAAAAAAAATTTGTTGTCAACATCTAAACTCTTCAAGGCCCATTTTAAACTCTTCAACAATTTGATCCGCTGGCTCATCTTCTTCTTCAACAAGGATTAACCCCAACACCCATCTACACCTTTGGTTAGCTATTAATAACAAAATTAGCTACAATGAGTTCAGAAAGTTGAGTTTCTTTTTTTTTTTTTTTTTTTTGCCCCTCACATGGGTAGTAATTAATACCTTGTTACTCCAACAATTCCAAACCCCCCAAAAAAAAAAAAAGATTAAAACTCGAAACTGATCTACGGTTCTTTATCATTGTACTCTCAAACCATTACAACACGAGAAACAAAACATATTAAACAATATTTAGAAAATGAAAATATTATAAATGCCAAATCGGGCAAAGTGAAGAAGCCCAAGAGCAACGAGTAGTGAAATTGAGAAGAATAATCAAATTTCGCAGAAACTAGTAGAACGATCGAAAGTGGAAGAGGAAGGACAAAAGGAAAGGGACTCTTGGCAACAGGGACGAAAGCATGTTAGCTCTCTACACTATGAATAGAGCTCCTTTTCACTTCTTTTTCCCTCTTTTCCTCATATACGAAGGTCCATACACGAATAGTTACTGTTTCTCTTTTTTTTTTTCTTTTTTTTAATTTTTTTAAGTGAAAAGACCAAAATGACCTTGAATAATTTTTTCTTAAACAAATGTACAGTAGATTGACAGAAAATTTAAACGGAAGGACCTTAATCACACGATTTGCATAGTTTGGGACCTATTTGTACAAAAAAAATAAATTGGAGACCTTATTCATCACCAAATCGCGATAGTTTGGGGACTAAACTTGCCAATTTGCCTATGTTTATACTTTTAAGTCAGTTGCTAGTATGAGTAAGCATTAAAAGAATTTATATAAAAAGAGCAGAAAGAGAGTCTATAGTACCAAGTGAAGGCTTGCAAATTTCCTTCTAAGAATTCTTACTCAGGGAGCATTTGTTTAACAGTTTTCTACCTACATGAATTGTCCATAAAGGGTACTTGATATCTTAATAAATACCTAAAGTGGATCTTCTAGTCTTCGAAGTACCTATGCCAGCAAACTCAAGACTTTTTGTAGCTAAGAAATGGAAAGAAGAGAAGAAATAAGTCTGTTGTTTAGGATCATCGCCTAAAATCCCTTCCACAGTAGTTTTAAAAAGCTTTTCTTCGTCAGTGAATTGATAGTCTTTGAACTTCAAAGGAGAAAATAATGTAACCAATGGACGAAAAGGAAAATCATTCAATGACTCTACAATAATCCACTTATTCCTCCATTCAACTCTACTCGGAGGAGAATCAAACAAAGATACAACCGCTTTGTTAGGACGAACTGACATCACCGCATCAAAAAACTAAACTGAGTCACAATAATGAAGGAATAAAGGAATTGAGGGTTCGGTGCCTATGCTTCTTCAAAGTATAGTAAAACAGGTCAAGTTCCTAATGACATTTGGATGAAAACATGCTGGTTGAACTCCCACTGAGTCAAAGACATTGGCAATAAAGGGATCAATTGGTAATCTCAATCTTGCATTGAAATGAGCTAAGGGAATAGGGATGGAAGTCGTTTTCATTGAATTGACCACAAATTCTATGGAGATTCTATACCTAGTCGTATCAATTTGACATCGTCTGATCATATCCCTCACTTCTCCATGGGCTATCACATTTCTACCTAATGGAAATATTGAAAGTCTACTACTACTTTCTGTAATTCTGGATGTCTTAGCTTCACTCCTTTTAGAACTTGCCATCGCACTTTCACCACCAGAAGCCCCCTTCCTAGAGACTAGATGTTTAAAATGCGGGTTAGTTAACATTTTTATTCAAATAACATATTATAAAGTAAAGCAGTGTGAGTACAATCGACCATTTCATAACTAGAAGCAAGAAAAAGATCTAGGGAATATCCTAACTGTTCACAAGATACTTCTTCTATTTTTAACAACCATTTCTCTCCAATTTTATATGGAACACCCCAAAAATCTGAGTATATTTTTCAACCCTCGGTAAATTGTTCATATAAGATTAGTGTTTAAGGATCATAAGCCCTAACAACCTTCTCTCCTACGGACTTCCTAACCATGAGATACTAAGAAAATAAAGAAGGGAATAGGAATACCAAAGTTAATACCTTGAATCTATCTTGAAAATATGAGAGCTTCAAAGTATTGAGGAATGCAAAACAACATTGATGACTCTTATTAAACTCTCCAAATTCTTATGAGATGATTGTGCTTCAAGAGTCAGGTAAGAATGGCAAAAGCTCCAGGAATGATTTAAGTTGTAAGCTTGACTTAGGAATTCAAAAGGTGGGTAAAAATCGAAGAAGAAAGTTGCAAAGAAATCAAAGTTGGAAAAAAATTTAACTTGGAAGTGGGGAGACAACTAAAGTGTAAGTTTGACATATGCTCTAAGAAGTATGCAATTGTAATAACTGTCAGGAAAAAATAGAGCTCGAAGGAATTGGATAACCGAACTTCACTTGACTAACCATTAAGTTCAAATAGAGACAAAGAAGTAAGCTCAAAGGTTGGGCTTAAATTCCACCTCGAAGATGAGGATTTGAACTTGAAATTCACTATGAGGAGTTAAGCTCGAAGTTCACCCTACAGACGGAGTGATGAGCTAATGAAGGACTTATAATAGTTGGTAGATTCCACATCACATACGTATTTTGTGTTTACTTCGTTAATTTGTCACTCCGTCTTTGGGGTGAACTTTGAGTTCAACTCCTCATCTTTGAGGTGGAATTTAAGCTCAACCTTTGAGCTTACTTCTCTGTCTCTATTCGAACTTAATGGTTGGCCAAATGAAGTTTGGTTATCCAATTCCTTAGAACTCTATTTTTTTCTGAGAATTATTACAGTTGTACACTTAGAGTAGGTGTCAGACTTATACTTCGTTGTTCCCCCACTTCCAAGTTAAATTTTTTTTTAATTTGGAAGTGGTGTGTTAAATGCTTGCAGTGCAAATGATGTGGTAGTAAAATGGGGTTAGTTATCAATTACCAGCCTCTAAACTATTTTCTTCAGGATGACAAATTTTCCCTTCCAACCAGACCATCACTCTTTCCAAAACTTTCAAAGGCCTCATGGTTAAAATTTGATCTAAAGTCAGGCTTTTGGCAATTAGTTATTGACCCAGGAAACCGACACAAAACAGGCTTCTGTATTCCAAATCACCACTTCTATTGGACTATTATGCCTTTTGGGTTGGTGTGTGATTATAATATGTGATTAAAAAGAGATTAAAGGTATGAAATAGATCACAATTTAACTTGTCACTATATCACACTAAGGCAAGTATACCTATCACATGTAGTATTTAAGAATGTGGTAGCAATCAAGATTTTGAATTTGTAAAATCGTTAATCCCCAAGGGAACTT
>JAXGGT010000001.1:11684531-11733650 GCA_035583425.1 Marsdenia floribunda
CTCGATCAGTTGTTTCTAAAGTTGATATTCTTATTACAATATGAAGTAAACTTGGTTTTTCTATTTCTACAAATCAATTAAGTTTTCTATTTTAATTTACAAGTTATGAATACTTAGGTAATAACTATTTTTTTACTAATATTTCCAACATTGGTAAGGTGTTTTTTTGGCTTAAATGAGGTGGCGGGTTCGAAAAAGCACTAATGTATGTACCGTTCAAAAATTTAGGAGGAGAGTTTATTTCCTGCAAGAGACCTATTCAACTCAAGCAAAAATTAGTTTAATGTGAATATGAATTAAAGTTTAAAGATGATGTTCATAATTTAGATTCATTTGGAACATCTTGTACACTAAAAAAACAAAAAAAAAAAAAAAAAAAAGAACTTTCCGCTTAGATAATTATGGCATGTTGGTTTGTTGATTGACGTTTCATCGTCATGGCTGCCTGCCAGTTCACAGTGTGTATATATGTATATATAGCACTCAGAGCCACGCACTGCTCAAGGATTTGTGTATCATAATCAGAAGTATATTCATAACTCCAATTAAAGCGTCAACCATAAAACCCGGCAAAGCCAGCGCAAAGAGAAGATAACGTTTGCCGAGCTAGACTTTTTTGACTTCGAATTTTGATCAAGGATATTAATTAATTAATTTACTTCTGCAAGATTAATTAATAAACCCCCCCCCCCCCCCCCCGTCCCCCCACCCAAAAAAAAATAATTTAAAAAGGAAAAAATGTAACAGGTGGCATATTTTTGCCGTCCAAATATACATAGGTAGTTTGCACCGTGCAGTGCAGAGACGTAACAGGTTGATGTGGCCGGTAGACGGCTAACGTCAGGAGTGTGTTGTTGCTTGCAATGGTTGCTGCTTAGGCAAGTGTCTCGCGTGCTCCTCGTCAATTTATACATATATATATATATATATATATATATAGTATGTATATGTAAATACACATATACACATTTGATCTATATATGCAGCCATTCACGACCTTTTCTTTTTGTTGGACCAGTATTAAAAGTTATAATTCTTCATAATTCGAATACGCTTGTATAATCAAACTCTCTTTTTAATTTTTATAGAATTTACTCACTGTTAAAAATCAGGAGAATATGATTTTCCTGGAGAAGCTTCCATGTCAAAGTTAGATCTATTGACTCAATGAAAAGTTATTAAAAGAAAAAAGGATATTTTAATCATCTACTAAAAGAAAAATCTTTTATAATCTAAATTTGAAGTGTGTACCCTTTTCAAATTTTTTTCCCTTTACTTGTTATGATTAAGAAAATATATTTAAAATAATAATAATAATAATTGTAAAACATTAATTATATAAGGTATAAAGAAAATAATAATAAATGCATCTTAATATAACAAATTAAAAACATTGATTTCTCTCAAATATCGAGAGTAAAAGAGAAAAGAAAAATGAAAAGAGAAAATAGAAAGAGTGTATTCTAAGAGTTTCAATATGGGATAAGTAATCACGAGGTGTGGCATGATGGTCCCTCACTTTTTCCCTTAACAATGAGATTAGAAGTTCAAACTCCGGCCATGAGAGTGGAATACATTTTGTGTCTAATTGTTTACCTCTAATAGGAAAATATTTGTACAAAAAAAAATTAGTTTGTTTACTTCTATTAGTACTCGCAACGAAAGAAATTAATCACTGCAATTAACGGAAAATATCCTTAATTTAAAAGAAAAAAGAATAAATAGAATTTTGTGCTTTATAAAATATACAAAAATTCCTAAAATTATAGTGTGTGTATATATATACACTATATAATGTCCACAAGTTATTTATATATGTTATGGAACAAGGGTTTCATTAAACCGGACTTAAAAATTACTCTTTCCAAGTTGGCTAATAAAACAAATAAAATAGAAGGTAGGAGAAGGGGTTAGGAGAAGAAGGTTGGCAGTATGTGGGAATTTTTATGATATATGTATTTGTTTTTTTGTTTTTTTATTTTTTTTTGATAATCGATACATTTATTTGTTTATATTATTATTTATTTTGATCAATGATTAATAAATTAACAATGGGGATTGCTTCACATGGGAGGATGCATGGATACCTATGATTCCTCCGGAAAAGACAACTTCTCCCTTGTGATTATTAATTTATTACAAGCAGAATCCCAGTTCTTCTAATTTTGTTTTATTATGAGGGGTCGGGGGTTAGGACAAGAGGTCATGCAAGAACGTGGGCTCTGTGTTTGTCTGATTCTTTCCAGCCCAATCAAGCAATCAATGATTCAAAATAACAAATTACAGCCGATAACCCTTAAGTAAAAAGAATGAGTTTAGCTTTAACGCATAAGTGAGTTGATAAGAAATTTACACTCACATATATATCGGTTTAAAAATTTGGAGTCTTAGTTTACTTCCTACAAGAGATCTACCTAGTTCGAGTAAGAATTAGTTTAAATGTAAATATAGGTTAAAGGTACCGCCCATAATTAGGACACATTCAAAACATATCATGCATTAAAGAAAAAGTTTAATTTCTCTTTAAAAAAAAAAAAAGGGTTAAAATATCTTTCTCTGGAAAAAGTTTAATTTCTCTTTAAAAAAAAAAAAAGGGTTAAAATATCTTTCTCTGGAAAAAGTTTAGGTAGGATTTGATTTTAATAAAAATTTAAAATAATTATTGAATTTTCAAAATTAAATATACATATATATATTCAAAGTAAGAAAAGCTAGGTAAAAAATGTATAATTCAATTGATAACTATCTCACTTATGATCTAAAATTTCACGTTAGAGACAAAAAAAAATCTTAAAAAAAAAAAAAGTAACAAAAGCTAGGGTTTTATTTATTTTTTTCTTTTGGAAGGGGATGGGACCACTTGAAATGGTGAGGATTTCTATTTATGATGGATAGTTCTTTAAAAAGTTTAGTTCATTGGAAACAGTTCTTCTCTGATTCCACTCTTACTATACTATTAAGGGGACTATAAATATTAGGGTGAAGACGCGAATTCTTACAATAGGTAAAATTAAATTCTATATATGGAACATAAATCGAATCTAAATTAATTAAAACTATGAATTTTTTTTTTTCTTTAATCTTGAGATTTGTTTATGTATAATTTAAAGATCTTTTGAGATTTATTGTCCCTAATTAGCTAATTTAAAATAAGATTTCTTTACTTAATATATATATATATATATTTTTCAATAAGATCTTTTTCTTCAGATATGTATAGTTAACGATGATAATATTAGACTCAATATGAAAGCTTGAGTTGATATTAGTGTGTTAGGATTGAAGGTTCATGGATTCAGATTAGAGTAGATTCATACATTTAAGTTTAAATGAGTTAGAATTATAAATCGGATAAACCTGTCTAACTTGATTATAATTCGCAAAATTAAAAAATCTATATTAATTAAACATTTAAGTTTTTCTTTTTTCACTGAATATTTTAGATACAAATATTATTCGATAAATTTGATAAATAATTAATATTAAATACATCCAATATTAGTAAATGATGGAATTTTAGTTTTATTAATAAAGTTAAATAGATAATTTATAATTTTTGAGTTTTGAGTTAGACAATTAAAACAAGTAAATAATTGAGTTGGATTGACACAATTATTAGAGAGATTGGGTTCGAGTTAAGATTTTAAACACAATTATTAAATGATTAGATTCATATTAATATTTTAAACACAATTTTTAACGTGTCTCGAACTTATGACTTTTCGGATCATAAGTGAGACTGCTATCAATAATTGATAAATGTTATTTTTTTCACTTAATATTTTAGATATAAATGCTATTTAATAAATAATTAATATTTAATATATCTAATATTAATAAACCATGAAATTTTAGTTTTATTAATAAAGCTAAATAGATAATTTATAGTTTTATAGTTTTGAATTAGACAATTAAAACAAGTAAAGAATTGAGTTGGATTGACACAATTATTAGAAAGATTGAGCTCTAGTTAAGATTTTAAACATGATTATTAAATGAATTAGATTCCGATTAAAGTTTTAAACACGATTTTTTTTTTTTTTTAAATTTTTGAGATACTTTTGGCTTCTAACATGTCTCGAATTCAAAACTTCTTGGATCATATGTGAGACACCTATCAATAATTGATAAATATTATTTTAGATAAATATTATTTTTTTCACTTAATATTTTAAATATAAATATTATTTGATAAATAATTAATAATTAATATATCTAATATTAATAAACCATGAAAGTCAAATAGATAATTTATAATTTTTGAGTTTAAGTTAAACAATTAAAACAAGTAAATAATTGGGTTGGATTGACATAATTATTAGAGAGATTGGGTTCAAGTTAAGATTTTAAACACCATTGTTATATAAATTGGATTTAGATTAAAGTTTTACACCTTTTTTTCGAAATTTTTTATTACTGTAGCCTTTGACATGTCTTAAATTCATGACTTCTAAAATCATAAATGAGGTTACTACCAATTGAGCTATTCATTTCTTTAATTTTTTCATTGGACATGCTTTTACATATTTTTTAATATATATATATATATATATAAATTGATATGTATTTTTTGGCTTTGATTCAAGATATTTTAAATAAAAAATTAATTAATATTAATTATATTACCATAATTTCATACTGTAACAAAAATATAATTATATACATAAGCGATATATATATACACTTTAAAAAAAAAAACAAAAACAAAAACTCTAAATAAGAAGGCTCAAGTATATCTGATATGTCAAGAAAGCGTAACTCAATTGATAGCGGCCTTATTTATGATTCAAAAGGTTATGAATTTAAGACAGTTAGAAGTGAAAATATCTCTATTTTTTTATCCTTCTAAATAATAATATATAGAAATTAGATATTTTAGTCTCAAAATTATTTTTGTTTCGATAAACACACACACACACACACACACACATATATATATATATATATATATATATATGTATATATATAAATTGACAATCAAGTCCCTATATTTTTTATTGTTTGGACGATTATGTCCCTGAATTTTATTTTAATTTTTAACCTTCAAATTATTTTTGTTTCAAATTATTTTCATTTAAACAAATTGGTCCTCAAATTACAAAGATCAAATTCATCCAAACAAAAATAATTTGATAATCAATTCATTTAAATGAAAACTAATTTGAGATTAATTTATTCTAATAAAAATAATTTGAGGATTGAAAAAAGGTTAAAAGTAGATAAAATGACTTAATTCAATTGGTAGTTGTCACAATTATAATCTAAGAGGTCATAAGTTCAAATCACATTGAAAGCAAAAAAAAAAAAAAAATTTTAAAACAAAGAAAAGAAAAAGAAAAAGGGCTCAATTGTGTAAGTTAAAAAAAAAATACAAATATCTAAAAAATAAATCGTAAAAATTATTTTATTTAAATAAAAATAATTTAAGGAGTAAAATACATATTAGATATGTGACAAAATTAGTCAAACTTCAAAAAGATAATGGGAGAATTTAAGGAGTGGGAATTCATTCACATATACAAATTCCCTAAAATGTCCCATCAATAAAGAAAGAGGTTTTGCTGTTTCCCTATACATAACCATTGGCTCATCAACTTACAAAAAAAAAAAAAAAAAAAAAAAACCATTGGCTCATCGAAATCTTCAACATAATTATCAAAAAAAAAAAAAAGAAAGAAAAGAAATCTTCAACATTTTAAATATTTAAAAACAGCCACCTTTCATCCCTTCCATTATCTCTTTTTATTATTATTATTATTTTGGTGAAAGTTCTTTCATCTTATAGCTGTTTTTATTTTTTTAATTTGGTCTTAAATCTTAAAAAATTAAAAATTTAATCATATATTAAATTTTATTTTTAAACTTCATCTTAAATTTTTAAAAATTAAGAATTTGGTCTTATAACTATTTTTGTTTTGATAACTTGGTCATTTCGATCAAATTTACAAGATTTTTTTGTTGTTTAAGTTACGTGAAAAACACATAAAAAATTTAGTATTTTATCTTATATCATAAAATGTCCTCATAAAATTGAGTATATATTTTTCATATGATTTGAACGACTAAAAAATCTTACAAATTTAGTCAGAAGGACCAAGTTACAAAAACGAAAATAATTATAAAACCAAAATCTTAATTTTTTAAGATTTTGAATCAAGTTGTGGAAACAAAAATAGTTATAAGACCAAAGTATAAAATTTTCCTTATTTTTTATTAGATAAAAAATATATATTTTTTAATTTTTACAAGAAAAATTAGCAAGTATAGTTTTTTTTTTTTTTTTTTTTTTTTTTTAAAAAAAAGAAAGAGGCAAATTGGTAAATTTGGTCCCTTAACTTGTATAATTTTTGTAATTTCATTCTCATTTAAAAGTTTTGGCAAATTTCATTCTTTTATCAATTTAAGTGAAGGCCAACACAATTACAATTTTATTTTATTTTTGAAAAATAAGGTATTCATATCTATTAAAGATTTTCATTTCTACCATTTGTTTTTTAAAAAAAAAAAATTGTAAGCATTAATTACGTTGATTGTCACTTAAATTGACAAAAGAATGAAATTTACCAAAATTATTAACCTAAGGGATAAAATTTACCAAAATTTTTAAATAAAGATAAAATTACCAAAATTATATAAGTTAAGGAACAAAATTTACCAATTTACCTTTTTTTAAAGTAAGTTTTATTTTTTTAAATTTTTTTTTTTTCTAGTTTTAAACAAAATTATAAACTAGTAATATATAATTTTTTTTATGCAAACTCTGTTTGTTATACTTTTAGTCAATTGAAAAAATAATGATAATAATTTTTTTAAAGACAATTTTATCTCTAATGTATCTTAAATTCATGACCTCTCTAATTATAAGTAAATTTGTTACCAATTGGCTTACACCTTCTTGAACTTAAATATACTTTTAATTAGGGACTTATTACCTATGTTTGGATATTTTTTGGAAAAGTGGGTAATTTTTTATATCTGAATCATGTTAAATTATATTTTTATATATTAAATTTTTAATATTTTTTATTATTATGTTTTAATTATTTATATAATTTAATACTCGCGTTCCATTTTATTAAAATATTCATTATTAAAATCATCATAAAATTAACACATAAATCATTAATAAGAAACTAAAATATATAAAAAAATAACAAATTTAGGGAGAAAAATAACATTTTAATCATTATTTTAAGATTCAATACATATAAAAACATAAATTATTTATTGATTTTTTTTTAAAAAAAATACATTAAGAAAACAAAATTGTATAAATAATGAGGTTTCAACATAACTCGCTTTTATTAAAAATAGCTCTCGAATTCTTTATTCAATAATACATTTTAAAATTATAAAATATGTTTAAAATGTATCAAAGCGTTGAATATCATTAACATCTATATAACAAAATAAAAAATTTAAAATAATTTTAGGATTAAAATGTATAGAAATATATTTCCATATCTTCGGGTATTTATATATATATATTTAAAAAAAAAAAAATTTATGAAATTACGTGGAAGATGCAAAATTTTGATTTCAATTGAAGTTGCGCGTGGGGAGGCACGCCTTTGATTTGACATGATATGACATACTTCACATATGTTGGACAGCGAAAGCATGTTATCTCTAAGCTATTTGAATGGTCATTTGAAAATATATATATATATATATATATATTTTCTGAAAATTTACTCATTTAATTTATGATGTAGTAATTTTTAGTTGAATCCTCATTTTTTTTATTTATTTATTATATAGGTGCTTAATATTTTTTAGCGGATCACTTATTAGTCTTTCCAATAAAATTTTGACCTTTGACTAATTAAATAAAGGAAAATTCTCGATTTTAGTTCTGTAACTATTTACGTTTTTCGAATTTGGTCCTAAATCTTTAAAAATACCTAACTAGATCCTATAACTATTTTCAAATTCTGAAATAGGTCCTTCCGGCCAAAATCCTCCAATTTTCCAACACTTCCAATCACGTGAAATATACATGCCCTCTTTTTTTAGGGCATTTTCAGTAATCTCTTCCATCCCTCAAAAAAAAAAAAAAAAAAAAATTATAAACTAACTCCCCACCACTGAAATTTCTTCTTCTTCCTCTTCTTCCCTTCTTTGTAATGGGGAGTTAGTTTATAATTTTTTTTTTTTTTTTTGAGTGATGAAAGAGATTACCGAAATGCCATAAAAAAAGAGAGCATATGTATCTCATGTGATTGGGAGTGCCGAAAAAGGGGAGGATTTTGGCCGGAAGGACCTACTTCAGAATTTGAAAATAGTTATAGGATCTAGTTAGATATTTTTAAAGATTTAGGACCAAGTTTGAAAAACGTAAATAGTTACAGGACTAAAATCGAGAATTTTCCTTAAATAAAAGAAAGAATAAACTTAGTGGTGAATACATTAATTGTGAATAAATATATCAGTAGTATTGATATGATGTAAGGTAGTTGGATGACCGCCTGAAACTTTATTGAAAAGACCAACACGATGGCTCATAAAAACATTGAGGACCTATATGGCCAAAAAAAAAAAAAAAAGACTTAAATAAGTAAAAATCACTATATCAAGGACTAAATGAGCGAATTTTCCATAAACCTTGAAATAGAAATTGATATAAGCACTCGACTTGATACAAATAAGTAAATACATCAACGTAAAAAATCACAAATTAAACATTTGATGTGAGTACTATATGAGAGTTGTGGAACTAGAGTGAGAATTTCTCCCTGAGTAAGTGTTATAATTTGCAAGCATAACCTAAGACTGAAGCTGAAAAACTGGCTAAGGTGTCAAGAATGGCATGTTTGTACGAAGGATAATCCACTTCACCGGACGGAAAGATCCTTATTGCTTCAAACTTGAAACAAACAATTCTGTTAATTTTCTTCATTTTTCTTTGAAACTCCTTGCAATTTAGAAATCAATACCTAACAAAAACAACAATCGACATAATTCCAAATTATCAATAATACACAATTATATATAAATGTAATATATATATACATATATATGGTATACAATATAAATGTCTATTAAAATCCTACAACTATTATAAGTCCTACGTCTAATAAAAGGGAACATGACCTTTAGAATCCTCACCAAAGTAGTGATCAAAGAGAAAATCCTTTGCCTCATTATATTAGTGTACTCTACATCAAGCATTGCCTGCCACTCTCTCTAAAATCGTACGTGGTTGAAAACACAAAAAAAAAAGAAGAAAAATTTACAATTATGTAGACATTCAATGTATTTTTCTGTCAAGAATATTACTATCTTGTTGTTATAAACATGTTAAATTTTGATGTATTGTAATCTTCAAATGCCTTTTATATACCTTGTAATTTAACTTTAACATAATTTTAAGTCTATTTATTTTTGAAAGATACTATTTTTTATTTGTTCTCACATTCAAAATTAACTATTGGGTAGATAGATTCATTCCTATAAATTAGTTTCTCATTCATGTATACTTGAATCTTTGGTGTCTTTGCTAGATACCTAATTCCTCAATTAAAAACTCAAAATTAATTATTCTTTTACAATTCTAAATGTAACTCTCACTGCATATATAGTTAAATTAATTGCCCAAAATTTGGTTTTCTACCACTTTCATACATGCATACATACATATATATATATATATATATACACACACACATATATATATATATATATTGTCATGCAATAGATTCATAAGTTTTGAAATACAAATGTTAGCATAAGAGCACCTACATTGAGCTATGACAATTGGTATACATAAACATTCATTACAAGGGGTTTTTGTATCTTTCCACAAAGCACAGACGTCTAATTATCCCACATATTAGAATATCAAATTAAGCTTCTTGAGATTTAAACTTATAAAAGATCTTGTACATTCCGAATAATAAAAAGATCCTTCAACTATATCAACAATTATATTTAATATACCAAAATAGATATCACAATTTAATTGTACACAATATATATATATAGGGCATTCAAATACTAGTCTTCATTCTTCCATTATATCAATGTCAGTGTGGGATATATATATATATATATAAATAATATTCACCCTTCATTGTCATCTGGAAAAAAAGAAGAAAAATATCTTCGTTAAAGATCAAAATTAAAATATCTATCAAAAATTAAGTGTACATAAAATATTTAGGTTCCAAGTGATTTGAGAAATTATTTTAAACATTTGAAGTCTAAATGCCAATTCGAACTTTGTTAACACTTCTAATTAAACGACCCTTTACTCATCAAAAAAAAAAAAAAAAAAAAATTAAACGACCCTTTACAATGATTCCAATTCACTATAAAAAAAAAAAAAAAAAGAGTTATCGAGGCTTCAATTGAATATATATTAGAGCATTTTTTTTGCTTTAATACATTTTATATAGATGTCTTAACTCTAATATAAGTGTCTTAATTTTAGCTTACTCAATAGTCTGAAGGCGTATTTTATGTATGAATAAAATAAAGTTTTAAAATTATTTTTAAATTAAAATTTTTTGAGGTTTTTTTTTTTTTTTTTTAAATCTATTAAGACACTTTTAATTATCTAAATATTTATTTTAATAGATATTTTTATGTACGTAATAATAAAAGAGTTTTAAGACTTGTAATTTTAAAATGCTTAAATAATAAATATGTCTCAATAGTTTGTTTTCTTTTTTTAATTATTATTTTTTTTTTTAATAGTTGGAGGTCCTCATAACTAGTGCACCCTAAAAACTCAAAGCAAGGGAAGTGATGAAAAAGGTCAGCAAGTACTCTAAGACTTTATTTATCATCTTAAAACATCCTGCCTTTAAGATATTAAATAATCAAATATGCAAAGATCTTGAATAAATATATCTTTTTTTTATCATAATTAATTGATAAAGAGCAGACATATATATATAATTTAATAATGTATATATATATATATATATATATATATATCAAATTATCAAATTAATAATTGATATTTGTGTCATTATTAAATTACAATCATGTAAATCAATTACAAATTAATATCTTAATAGAACATTATTACATAAATATTCTAATCTTAATAGAATATAACCACAATGTAACCAACTGTGAAAACATGAAGGAGGGGAGAGGATTTGAGGCAGCGGCATGTAGAATGGTGCATATATATATAGGAATCGTAGGAATATAATAGTGAGGCATGCAAGGGGGTTAAGAATAAGAAGAAAGGGGCCGGAAATGAACTAATTAACAAGAAGTGGTAATATGTAGGCATTCCTCCCTTTCTACCATCCCATGCATCTTTTGCCCGATTCCCCCCCCCCCCTCCCTCTCCCCCTACGAGTTATTAATTAAGATACTCTTAAATGTCTCAATAAAGTATATATTAGGGCGTTTCTTACTTTAATGCCCGTACCTCAACGCTCTAACTGCTTCAATAGCCTTAAGGTGAATTTTATATATGAATAAAATTGAACTTTTAAATTGCAATTTTTGAAGTATTTTTTTTTTTTTAATCTACCAAAGCATTTTTATTTGTCTAAATACTTATTTTTAAAGATATTTTTATATACGTATGGTAATACAAGACATTTAAGACTTATAATTTTAAAATACTTTAATAGATATATCTCAATTATCTATTTTCTTTTTATAGTGCCCTTAGTCAAATGTCAATGTGTATATTTCTATGTTTTTCTAAACTATTTTATATTTTACAATTTGAATTTAATACGAGAGGTAAACTGATAGAGTTTGGCTTTATAATTTAAAATTAAGAAAAATCTCGTTTTTTTTTTTTTTTAAAATTTGAGACATTAATTGAAGAAAATCAAATTCTTTACCACTTGAACCAACAAATAGTACTGATTTTTCTATACTTTTGCTTATATATTCTCTTCACATTTGATATACTGGTCACTGTAGATTTATGCCCAAAATTTGTTTGATTATTTGAATTATGTTGGGATGGACCAAAATTCCTTTTAGATAAGTTGGTTGAAATTGACATCTGCCTGAGTGGAACAAAATGAAAATGAAGCATATAGGTATATAACTTTTGACCCATAAATGATATTGAAGAGATGTATTTTGTGCTATCATTTCTTATATGAAAATCCTAAGAATTCCAAAACAAAATTTCTTGAGGCTTTATATATATAGGGCAATGATTATGCACACCAAAAGACTCAAATTATAATAAAACGATAGCAGGAAACTTGAGTTTGATTTGAACCATCAAAATTACTTGACTTTTTTTAAAAAGAACACTAGTTCTCAAATTCTCTCTCTCTCTCTCTCTCTCTACACACACATATGTATATGTATATATATATATATATACACACACGTAGTATGGTAGTGGTTGATTAGGGACCTCATCAAATCATCAAATGTGTAGGTAAACGTCTTACACGGCACGTGTATGCAATTAAAGCTTGCATATATCAACAGTATCTTCAATCAACCAGAGTACACACCAATAGATGTTTATTTTAGTGTCTTTCATATCTTAGAGGATTAAAATTCTTTTTGTGTGTGTTTCAACATTTCAAATCACTAATTTTGATTAATTCAAATTCGATCTCGAGTTATGTCTGTAAAATTTAATTTTTGTTTGGAGTTGATTTATATCCACCACTGTTTTATGGATTGAACTGGTCGGACCTTAAATCGGTCTCCAAACTAGTTCAATTTAGTGGTAAAAACTATTTTGTTCAAAAATCATGCTAAAATAGCAATTCAATTTGAATCAATCGGTCGAACCATGAATAGGCCGGTTAACTTTTTTTTTTTTTTTTTTTAAAAAAAAGGAAAAGAGGGGAGTTTTCTCGGTCCAAGTAGCATTATGACATGGTTTGTATTAATTACTTTTAATACTCCCTTATTTCACTTCTAATGCAGTGAGATTTATTTTGTAAACTTTTCTTACTGTAATCTCATTATGTTGTTTATTTATTTTTTAAAAAATGTATTTTTACTAATGTAATTTTGTTAATTATGTTTATTTTTAATTTAAAAATATAGAAAATATAAATATTTATTAAATAATAAATAATAAATGTATTAATTTTATATAATTCAAATATTTATAAATATTTTTATAAATTAAAACTACATTAAATTATTAAAAAATATATATATTATTTATAATAAATATTTTTAAATTTTTAATTTATCACATGTCACCGGTTCAAAGTCTCATTTTTATTTGAAGAAAATCTTATATTTAATACACTGAAGGGGGTTTGATTACATTATTAATGCGACTAACTGAGATTTACAATTAAAGAAAGAAGGAAGGAAGGAATCGAACTGTGGGAAGAAGAAACAGTGTGGAAAGGTCTGGGTTTGGACCATTCCGCCAAATGCGGCGAGTTGCCGCAGTCCTTTCCCATCGCCTTTTGTATGTCTCACTTATTTATTACAACTTTCCGTGTATGTTATAACAGAGAAAAGGAAAATTCTTCAATTTTGGTCGAATAATAGCCAAACGTCTGTGGTAAACAGAGCTCTGTCCAAATTTCCAGTTCCATCCATATTTATCATTAAAATCATTTTATTACGACGTAGTTATGTAAAATATCTTTAAAAATAAATATTTAAATAATTATACGTGTCTTACGATTAAATTAAAAACAATTTTAAAATTAAAAAATTAGTGAATTTAATCCATAATATTTATAACTTTGGTGTTGTTGGTCCCTTTTCTTTTTTTTTTTTATTTAGTAGGTCCTCAATACATAATAAGTTAGCGTATTTAGTCCTTTTTTTTCACAAAATCTTTGTTTGGGCAAGTCAAATTTTGTAAAGGAAAGGACCAAATACACCAACTTATAATACATTGAGGAGCTACTAAATAAAAAATAAAGAAAAAGAACCAACCACACCTATAATTGAAAGATTAGATACCAAATCTACCAATTTTTCTTAAAAATTTCATTTTATCTATACATAAAATATTAAAACACTTATAAGTGTATCAAAATAGAAAACCTCCCAACATATATACGTAATTAACATATTTAAAAATGTCCTAATAATCCATTTATGTAGTGGATCATCAAATATGACTGAAATCACTAACCATATAAAAATTAGAATAATATTTTGTAATTAAAAGGGGATTTTTTTTTTTTTTTGTAAAACTTTGAACACATTATGAATTTTTCAAATCTAAATTTGGTATTAATTTATTAATAATTCTTCTTAATGTTATCTTTTTAATTATTTTTTCTCTTGGTAAATTAAACAATAAAAAATTTGTTTTTCTCCATTTTTAAAACAAAGGGCTCTTAGCTCGGTAGCACAATATTTGACTCTAGATCAAGAAGTCTTTTTCTTTTCTTTTTTTTTTTGAGAGGGGGGGGGGGGGGTGTGTGGGGGTGGGGGGGAGAGAGGATTACCATATATAGAAAATGAATACATTGTGGACTATAACATGAGAAAAAAAAAAGAAGAAAAAAACATTAGGAATAAGAATGAGAAAAATTGAAAGATCGAGAACTAAATATAATATTTTTTCCCTAAATTTTATTTCACAAAATTTTTACACAAGTACCAATGTAAAAATAAAATCAATTCAAGGATTTAAAACATAATTTATTTCGGAAAGTCCTACAATTTTCTTCCTCTATATAGATAACATATCTGTATCTGTGGTAACCTAAGTGATGTTATAATTAATTCTATCCTATATTTAATATATATATATATATATATATATAGGAAAGAATGGAACACAAATCTTATTGCAATAACTTAATGATGTATCTCATAATTTGTTTAACTCAATATTCTCCTCAATTAATTTAGAAGAAATTCATAAAAAAATTTCTTAAAATTATAATAGACAATTAAAATATAGCCCAAATATATTTTATAATTATTGTAGTTCTTTTAATTATATTTTATCTTATATATATATATATATAAATCAAGTTAGGACGATATAACAAATTTTAATTTTTCTTTTAATAGCATGTTAGAATTATACATTCGATCAATTAAGTTGAACAAATATAAATTAGTTATAATGTCTTTAATTTAATAAAAATTAATTAAAATATAATATAAACGACTAAAACGATCACTTAAAAATAATATAAAATAAAAAAATAAAAAAAGTAAAAATACTAAAACGATAAAGCACTAATAAAACATTATTAAACTAACTATAATAGAAATAAAAGTTTGTCAAACATAATAATATTTTAGGGTATATGGTGCACTTCACACCCTACCAAATCTCTTATAGATGAAAATTTCAACAAGTATATTGTTTTATTATAATTTTGTTGACAATAGGGGCCTTATTATTATTATTATTATTTCCTTTTCTTCATCTAATGCATACCTAGTTTTAAAGTAAAATTTAAATTTTGGAAACATTATTCTAAAATGTAATAATTGACATATACATAAATCATAGTATTATACTATTATAATATAATATAATATATTATATTTCTTTAATTCCAAAAATTATACTTTTTTTTATTATCCGAAAATATTTATTATTGTTTTAAATTAATAAGATATTTATTTATTTTTTTAAAGTTATCCTTATTTTATTTATTCTCAATAAATTATTAAATTTTCTTAGAATATATTAAATACTTATGCCAACTGTTTTTTGGAAGGAGAGAAAGTTTTAAGCTATTATATATATATATATATATATATATATTTACATTCTTTATATTTAAGTATGAATTTGGGACAATGCATAATTTAAAAAAAGTGATTTTTTAATAAATTTTATTTTTTAAAAAAATAGATTTACTTTTTTGAGAATAGAAAAAGTGTTTGATAAATAGTAGTATGGATAAAATTTTATTTTGAAAAAATAAATTAAATTTTATAGGTATAATGATAATACTATTATTAAAGTGTTAGAGTGTTGCGAGATGAGTTAGAGATATATCTGAAAAGACATATCAGTACCCATTATTGGTAGGTTTCACTTTCACCATTTTCTTTTTGAGTTTTGAGGACCAACCTCTAATACGCATGCAAAATTGTCCAAATGCAACCACAATTTAAAATCAGTTTAAATAAAAATTCTTAAATTATGTACTAACTCAAATATAATCTTAAAATTTTCAAAACAAAGTTACACTTTTTTTTTTAGCCAAAAAAAAAAAAAAAGAAGAAGTAATATATATATATATATATATAGCTACAAAAAAAAGAAAAAAGAGTTATTAGATTATTTTTTTTTTCTCAAGGTATACTTTTAATTTTAAAATATTTTAATAGATATATTTCAATAGTTGATCACTTGAATTCATTACCTTTTATAGTTATAACTGAAACTACTTCTACCAAAGTAATAACTTTTTGTCGATAGTGTATATAC
The DNA here is from genome assembly GCA_035583425.1 of Marsdenia floribunda. Taxonomy (NCBI): domain Eukaryota; kingdom Viridiplantae; phylum Streptophyta; class Magnoliopsida; order Gentianales; family Apocynaceae; genus Marsdenia; species Marsdenia floribunda. Next base: position 11,700,865 of record JAXGGT010000001.1, read on the forward strand.
ATATTATATTATATATATGTTTTTTTCGTATTTGGTAATTATATACTATATATAATATACATATGGATTGATTAATTAATAATACGGAATAAAATATTTTAAGCTTTGTTTTCTAGAGTAGTCGCTTGAATTATCCAACAGTTGTTGGATGCCTGTCCAGATGGTGTTATCTTATTAGATTAGCAATTACAGTTCGTAAAAATATGGACAAATGAAAGAGGTGAGAACATGTTTCGAATCCTCATACGATTCACAATAAGATGGTAGTCCAATGGTGTGATTTCTTTATTTAAGTATTTTTATCTAAAAATTTTATAAAAGAACAGTCTTATGTTACATTTTAACTATATGCTACAGTCTTTTGAGATATTTCCTCATAGATCCTTTTGAGATTAGTTGATAAATATATTGGATTACCAAAAAAAATCCTCATCCGACTCTTTTTTCTTAGTGCCTTTTTACACTGAGTCACAGAGTCACATGACCCTAGATAGAAACTCAATGAGTAATAATTATATTTTTTCTAATAATAAAATTGTTCATCATAAAAATTTTAAAGAAGACAAAAAAAATTATAATCCCATTAATTTAACACAAATAATAATTAAATAATTCAATACAAAAAAATTTATATCACTCGTATTTATGGGAATCACTTATAGATATGAAATCGTCATTGATACCACAACTATGAATCATGGATAAAGAAAGAAATGGAAGAATGAAAACACCAAAAGGGTATATTTGGGCTATTGTGAGAGTATAAAAAATTATTCAATGAATAAATATATATATATATATATATATTTATATCAATTATTCAAAATCAAACTAAAGGTAAGAAGAGAGAGAGAGAGTAAGAATAAAATAATAGAAGAGAAAGAGTTGCAAAGAATTGACCCTTTTAAAGCTGTCCAATTGTGCTTATAATATTCAACAAAAATTACTTCGTACTTATGAGGTTAATGATGAGTATTATTACAACCTTTTTTTTTTTTTTTTTTTTTAACCTTTTATTTATTTATTGTTGTCATATTGCGAAGATCTGTTTTTATGTGAAAAGTCAGCGATATATCTCCCTATCTCTTACAGACACCAAAACTAATTCCCTCAAACAGCTTCGGTATTCAAACTCTGTTTGCTTCCAAGAACAGCAAAAATAAAGAAAAACCCACCTTCAAAGCCTTAAAATTTAGCTCCTGATGTTGGAATATTGGATACAATAAGTGCATGATCATGGAGGTTAAGATTATCAGACCAGGGAGTTTATGAGATGATCTCAGAAAACCGTACTGCTGCTTCTACTGTTTGTTTTTGATTATTATGTGCAGTAGATAGTTTCTAGAAAGATATATATATATATATATGGAGAATTATCAAGGTGATTTAGCTGATATAGTCCGAGCTACCGGAGGAGGAGCCACGACTGAAAGTTTAGCCAGCGGCGGTCAACAACTATTATCTTCGGTGCAGACGAACTGGCAGCAGTTTATGAGCACTCCTTTGGAGCAAGTCGATGATGAATTTGGCGATCCATTCTCTAACGCTCGAGATCCACTCCTACATGACCTTGATATGGTCGCAACGGGTTCGTGTTTCTTCGACAGTTCCATTAATGTTATTAGTTCTTCTAACCTTGATGAGAATCCGGGAAGGTTTAATGGTGATGGTGATGGCGATGGCGATGGCGCCGGCGAAGGTGGTGGTAATAGCATTCTAATTAGTCCAAAATTTGGTGATGAGGAGATTATTAGAAGAGCAGGAGCAGGTGGTGGTGGTGATAATATTTTCTCCCGGATGCTTCAGATCTCTCCAAGTGTTAAGTTATCATCATCAGTATCATCTCCATGTGATTCTCCGGCGGCGGCAGCGTCGATAGCTTCACCTAGAGGCGGACTCAAAGTCAATAGCTCCAAAGGTTCCTTCGTTGAAAATGGCGGTGTTCAGATCTCATCTCCGCCAAGTACGGGAATTAAAAGAAGGTGAGATATATATATATAATATAATTGCTTCTACATTAAAAAGATTTCTTTTAAAAATGAAAATTTTCATTTATGGTTCTTTCCACTGGTTTTTCCTTAAATATGTCACGTTATATTGTGTATTGTTTAAGGTTTAACTTCAAGAAAAATTATTACACACACATACACAGGGATGAGACAGTAAATAAAGATATATATATATATGTATCAAATTCAAAACTAGGGTTTTGGTACCTATAATTGCATATATAGTTTTCAAGATAATTAAGAAGAAGAAGACATGCATTTAATTTTAATTCTTGGAGAAGAATTTTAGTCACAATAAGGTTCAAAAGGGGAAGGATGGGGTTTCTGTTCATAAATAACGTTCAGACATAAACCAACTGTTCATTACCTGCGACCATATGAATTGGTATCTACGGTGAGAATTTCCATTTCTATTCAGATGTTGAGTAGTATCTTTTTTTCTGAAAATGTTATCATTTCCCAGTCTAATCCACAGGAAAAAATTGAAGCACCCAAAGTGATAAGATTTCCTTTCCCTCTTGGAAAAGTGGAACTGAAACAGTTCTATTCTCAGCAGCAGCTCCTGCTGTAGAAAAAAAAAAAAAAAGATGACTTGTCTGTTTCAATATATATATATATAAATTCAAAACCTTTAAGATTTTATACAGATCTTCAAAAATTTCTTTTTTGATACCGGCCCTTTATCATGATGATTTGACTTAAGGGATTTCAATTATTATTATTATTTTTTCCCCAGAAAGAGTCAAGCAAAAAAGGTTGTATGTATTCCGGCACCAACACCAGCAAACAGCAGGCCTGCAGGTGGAGAAGTTGTTCCCTCTGACCTCTGGGCATGGAGAAAGTATGGTCAGAAGCCTATCAAAGGATCCCCCTACCCAAGGTAAGTAATTCCTAGGAACAAACTACCCTCACTCACATATTCTTTTTTTTAAAAAAAGGTCTAAAGCTATTTAATCGAATTCCATTTAGTCGAAACAGTGAGATTGTGTTTCCATGCTTTTGTATTTATTGGAGTTCTCAAGAAATTAATAAATTCCAGGGGATACTACCGGTGCAGTAGTTCAAAGGGTTGTTCAGCAAGGAAACAAGTTGAAAGGAGTAGAACTGATCCAAACATGTTGGTCATTACATATACTTCGGAGCACAACCATCCATGGCCGACCCAAAGAAATGCTCTAGCAGGTTCGACCAGATCCCAGCCATCCAACAAGGCCGGTTCAACTTCAAAGACGACGACGACGACGACGGCTGGCCAAAAAACTGCAGCTGCAGCAAACTTGAAGCAAGAACAACAAAAGGAAAGCCTGATCAGCGCTGACAATAATAATAACAATAATATATCATCGTCGATAGTTACGGATGGGAGTGGGAGTTCGACGGTGGTGGGTACAACTACGGTATCAGTGAAAGAAGAAATGGAGGATGTTGACCATCATAAGCAAATGGATATGGACGATGCTGCTGATGAATTCAGTGACGGGTTTCAACAAAGCTACAAACCATCGATGTTGCCTGATTCTAACCGTTCTGAAGACTTCTTTGCTGATTTGGGAGAACTGGAAACAGACCCTTTGAATCTATTGTTGTTCACTACTCAAGGATATTCCGGAGAAGGTGGTCGGGAAAACAATAAGGCTCCCCAACTGGATCCATTCACCTTCTACGATTGGCCGTCGACCGACAATAACGTTAACAACCATGGCAACAACAACTATTATTCATCAATACAAGAAGATTCTAACAAGGGTGGTTCGTAGAATTAATGATTATTATTATACAGATTTCAGAATGTATACACATATATATATATATATACACATAGTTCTCCATAGCTGCAAGTTGATTTGATTATTAATTCCAGGTGGTCGTCCATCGGTTCTTATTACACTGAATGTTTTTCCGTGGTATCTTATGTGTTATTCTTTTATAATATTTGTTTCAGTGTACTATTACTACTACCTTTTATCTAGTTATTTACCAGAAGAGTCAGAAGGTTAAATTAAGAGGAAGAAAAGAAATGAAAAAGAAAGGAGTGCTGGGTTGATTTGGAGCAGTCCCTCGGAGTCCATTCCTTTTGGGAATATTGGTGGATGGGACAGAAAGCTGAGGAACAGAAGGTTTTAACAGTAAAAGCAAGTACATCTATCAGACATGACGGGAAAACTCAGGAATGGGGCTTTTGATTTTCGATGGGACTCTCATCTTCCCAGTGGGAAATATCATGATTCATGACTTCCCCCGTCCCCCCAACCCCCCATCCATCTTTTACAATACAATACGGGAATACTGAATAATACTCTACTGTATGGTAATAGTAGTTTTTTCTTTTTTCTTTTTTTTTTTCTTCTTTTTTAAGTGGGGAGAAAGTACTATATAATATAAATATAAGGTTTTTAATTAAAACCACCTAACTTCGTAAATAGTTTTAGGTTGAAAATTTTGGTAGATAAGGTAACGTGATTAAAAGGTGTATAATAATGTTAATTTGTATGTTATAAGATAAAGAGGAATTGAATGGAAATATATCATATGTGATTATGTGACAAAAAACTTGTTTCAAATAGTCTTTCTTGATTGCATGAAAAAGGTTCTTCAAACATTCTTCAAGAGCATTTTTTTTTTAAAAAAGAAGGTTTTGTTAGCATTTGAACCCTTTGACAACCAAGTTATCAAAAGTGGTGTTTTAGAATTTGGTAGACTTTAAGAAGAAGATATCCAGAGTATAGTTTCTTCTATAAAAAGAGAGAAAAAAAAAAAAAAAAATTACAGATAAAAGGGTTTTTAGATACCTTCCCTCTTGATTTATTGAACGGTGTTGATTTGTATCACTTGTCCTATTAATCCTTGCAAGCACAAGCATTACCTTTCAATTTCCATCATTCCCTAACTCTACCTCTGTCAAAAGTAATTCAATGGATGCTTAACACTTGTAGTCAATTCTAATTCTGCCTTGATTAGAAGCTTTTGATGATTGGTGTCATGACAACTTTGTCAAGTGATATAGACACTAAAGTAGTTGTACACTCGTCTTATTGATCATCTTCATTCTGTTCACCTTCAAATCCTTTCTCCGACATGTGAAATGAAGTCCGGAGTGTAACGTGGAGACTTGGAGCTAAACTACCACATGCCTTCCTGAAATATATTTTCTTCGACTACTACAGGAATTGTCAAAAATGGCGGCCGAAGAGCTACCATTTCTAATTTCTTTGCCATTGTTTTTGGTTAAAGGTGATTTTTCAACCGTCATTTCTAATTGTATCGTTTTGACAAATCGTGGCATAAAAAATTTATCATTTTTGCTCAAAATTGACACTTGGAAATGTGGTATCAAAAACATCATAAAAATGAAGACGTGAGGAAAAAAAAATGATGATTGACACAATCGTTGTTTCTGGTGGTTAGAAACAGTAGCTGTTCGGCCGCCATTTTTGGTTTTTTTTTTATATATAAATAGGATTTAGGGTTTCGGGACAAAAATGATGATTACGTATAATCCTTTTTTTGTTTTGTTTTGTTTGTTTGTTTTTTTTTTTTTTGAAATTGGGTTTTAGGATTTTGTTAGGGTTTAAGGGTAAAAAATGGTAGCTTCTAACAGCTGTTAAAAAAACCAAAAGTTCGTGAACAAAGTTCGTTTGAGCTCGTTTATACTCGATTAAAGCTCGTTTATTTATTAAACGAGCCGAATCTAAACATCTGTCTACGCTCAATTAATTTTAGAGCGAACTCGAATAGTGTTTGCGAACATAATCGAGCGTTCGCGAACAAATTATAATATTTATATATTATATAAATTATTATTTTAATAAAAAAGTTTTAAAAATTTAAGTTAGGGTTTCACATGTATATAAACTTTTTTTATTCTCTCTCCTCCTCTCACTCCCACTCCCACGACCTCTGCTACTTCCTCCCTATTCCCTACTGTCGTGCTGGTGCCACTGCTCTCTATCTGTTGTTTTTCCTTAATTATTCCACATTTTTGGCAAAACCGGGTCTCTATGTCGAGGATCTATTTGTGAGAGAATGCTATAGGAAGAAAGGATTTGGGTAGATGCTGCTTACGATGGTGGCATCCCAGGTAGTGAAGATGGGGTACGGTTAGGTGGAATGGGTCGTGCTCGACTGGAATGTGAATGCTATACAGTTTTATGAGCAAATGGGTGCTTAGATTTTGCCTGATTGGAGGGTTTGCAGGTTGACAGGTGGAATCCTTCAGGCTTTTGCCCATATTAACATCTAATGATCCTGATTCGTCCATGGAATCTCTTCTGGTTTTTTCTTTCTCGACTTTCCTTTCTTGGCTTGACTTCGAAGAGTTTGGAATGTTTTTAACTCTGCAGCTATTTTGTAATACTGGTTTATAATGTTTCCTTTCTGAAGTTCCTTTAACGAGAATACTACTATATCATATCCCTTTAGCATCATTTCACACTTGTTTTAGCTTCATCAAAAATGGATATGGGCTCATTAGATTTTAGATGCAGAAACAAATAACAGATCTTGATTTTATCTATTAAAAAAAAAAAAAACCTTTGTTTGAATTTAAATAATGAAAAAATCTTGATTGTAGTTTTAGAAATTTTCTAAGAATTAGAAGAATCTTGAATATGCCACGATGATGGGTTCTTTGCTTTCTTTTTTATTTTTTCACCTTAATTATTTTTGTAAAAACATAACTCGAACTCGAAAGTTAAACGAGTCAAACTCGAACAATTTTCGACCTATGCGAACGAGTAATCGAATGAATTCAAACAAAATTTTATGTTGCAAACATTAAACGAGCGAACTCGAACAGTGTTCGAAAATTAAACAAACCAAGCCCAAACAAGCAATGCTCGATTCGGCTCGGCTCGATTACACCTCTACTTCTTACGATCATTTTGCCTTTTAAAATTTTTTTTTTTCGAAAATTAATATAGTTTTGAATTTCAAAAAATTATCAAAATTAAAATTTAAAAATAAAATTAATATCACAAATTAAAGAATAATTAATAATAAAAATTAATTTATTAAATAAAACTTATTTTTAAATGTATAAATGAATCTTACAAATTTGTCAAATTATCTAAATATCAAGATCAGGAGGAGAATCCGGTGAAGGATTTGGTCGAAAATTTGACCTAACCACTGAAGAACTAGCACTAGCCAATGTAGATGTATGGGGAACAACACCAAAGCCAGTGGTATCTATATGACTAACCATCAACTTGACTATAGCCTATAGTTGCCTAATAACGTTCCAATCAGTTAGGCTATATTTGGATAAACGTTATATTGAAAAAAAATGGTTTATTCGAGGCAAATTTTCATTGAAAATGAATATTGTCTGCTATTTTTTTTTTTTAATTGAATTTTATGTTAGAAAAAGTGAGGTTAAATATATATGTTTTATAGGTATAATGATCGTGTGTGTAAGAGAATATTTGTTTTGGAAAATATGTATAAGAGTGATTTTATTAATAATATGTATTTTTTAAATAAGGTGGAGTCCACAAATTTTATAAGTGTTTTATAAGTGAGTTTTTGGGAGACAGATTTTTTTTTTTTAAAAAAAACGTTGTCCAAATGTGCCGGTTATTGAGAGACGAACATTCTTCACTCAACTCAAATAGAACGCTTATCCAAATATAGCCTTACTTTCTTGGCTTCGAGTTGTGCTTGCATCTGAGCTTGAACCTGCTTCTCTAGTTGAGTGAAGAATGTTTGTCTCTCAATAACCGACACATTTGGACAACGTGTTCCTCGTACTAGGGGTGTTAGCCCGAGTGACCTCTGTTCGTAGGCACTCATAGTTGTAATCCTTTTCTATTTGGAATATAGTGAAAGGTTGGGCCCCTTGCCTGTAATTACTTGTGTTTACTTATTTATTGCCTTCTTTCCGCTACGTCCGACCGAAGGAAAGTGTTTGTTCTTAGCCTGTACGTGTCGAGATATACACCTCGTGACAAAGTGGTATCAGAGCTCAAGTGTTGAGATCTATTGCGAGAATGTCAAGTTCATTCGTTGAGGCATCCGATGAAGGAAGTCAAGGAGTGCGTTTGGATTCTTCTCGAAATGTGCATGCTGGATCCAGTGACCGCTTGATGAGGTTAGAAACTCTTTTCTTGCATTTGGTTCATGCTGTTGGTATTTATGAATATTGCAGCGATGCGCCAATGCTGGTAGAGTAGATTGGTATGTCCTCTGGTGTGGGAAGGCTTCAAGACACTGTTGAGAGCTTGAGAGCCGACATCAGCTTGTTGAAAAGGGCATTGCATGACATGGAGACTACTGACTGCTGGTGCAAGTAGTTCTAGTTCTGTGAAGTCAAAGGTGAAGATTCCTGAACCTAAGGCTTATGATGGTGTTCGAGATGCCAAGGAATTCCAGAACTTCATTTGGGATGTGGAGCATTACTTTGAGACGGCAATGATATCGGTGGATGAACAAGTTACGATTGCAACTATGTACCTGACGGACAACGCCAAATTGTGGTGGCGAACGAGGGAGGTAGACCCAAGGAAGTCTAGGGTACGGATATTTGCAGAGTTGAGGGTAGAGATGATGGAACGATTCTTGCCCAAGAATGCTGCTTGGAAGGCTAGGTAGAGCCTGAAGAAGTTGGAACAGACAGGGACTGTTCTTGAGTATGTGACAGAATTCTCTTCTCTCCTTCTTAACATTTCTAGCATGTCTGAGCAGGACAAGTTGTTCAACTTTTTGTCAGGGTTGAAGAAGTGAGCTAGAGTGGAGCTTATGCGATAAGACCCGCAGAATGTTGCTGAGGCCTTTGACATGGCTGATAGATTGATAGATTCTCAGGATTCGTTCCCCTTGAACTTGAGAAGAAGGAGTTTCTAGTTAAGGAAAAGGGTAAGTCGTCATGGGGCGAGCCCGAATGGAAGAAGAAAGACTTTGTTGAGAAGCTACGAAATTCTGGTGTGTCTAAGGAAGACAAAGTGAAGTGGTACAACTGTAGAGAATTTGGGCATAAGTCATATGCATATACGAAGCCCAGACAGAATTTGGCGGCATTCGTGAGTCTAGTGGGACAAGAGGGGGGTCGCCTGTGCATTTGAATCCCATTCAGTTATACAATGCCATCCAGACGAAAGTGAGACCAAGGGCTGCACATGAGTTGATGTATGTGCACGTGTTGGTAAATGGCCATAAGATGTTGGCCATGGTTGATTCCGGAGCGATAAGCAACTTCATCACTGACAGGGAAGCTACTCGATTGTAGTTAGTACTGCAGCATAGCCCCCATACCATCAATACCGTGAATGCTGAGGAGCAGCAAGTGAAAGGTAGTGCAATGGTTGAGTTGAAGGTGGGGACATGGAAAGGTTAGTGTGAGATGACGACCATTCCACTTGATGATTTTCACTTGCTTTTGGGAGTCGAGTTTTTGGCTATGGCCAAAGTGGCGGTGATGCCATACTTGCAGGGATTGATGATCGTGGCTGAGATAGTGCCTAGCTTTGTGCAATGTGTGTACAAAGATCCTTCACTAAAGGAGGACAAGGGATTGTTGTCTGTTGTGCAACTGAAAGATGGGTTTAGATATTATGAGCCGAGGGAGTTGGCTCTTCCATTGAAAAAGGCGGATGTTGTGTGCCAAACATTACCTGGTACTGTGTCCAAAGTGTTGAACAAGGTTGCAAATACGAAGCCCAAGGAGTTGCAGAAGACATTGCCCCTGATGAGTGCTATTGATGATCAGACTAAGGTGGTGCCTGGAGTTGCACCACGGAAGGCAGATAGTTCTTTACGGTCTTGTGTGAACCGCAAGTTGAAAAAGAAGTTGTCTACAAAGAAGGCTAGTTGGCAAGAGTTACTGGCAGAATGTGGCCTTGAGTTGGTGTACAAACCATGGCGAGACAACTTAGGAGCAGATGCTTGGAGTAGAAAGGTGTCATGTTTAGCCCTTACTACTACCGATGATGCACTTAGAGATATGATTGCTGAAGCACGTGATGGTTTGGCTTCGATGCAACCAAGGGTGAAGCAGTGGTCGATGAGGACATTGACATCTTCAAGTGGGGGAGGTTTGTGACACCCTTTCTCCCGGGCCTGGGACCAGTGCATTGGCGAGTGGTTTATCGTCTGTGCAAGGCATTGCCTATGTGCCCGAGAGGTATTATAAGTGTTAGCGACACTTATGGATTGCAGACTTAGGCATTTGAGACCCAAGTGTTGGGGTGGCTCAGATGGTGTCATGCTTGTGCACGCATGGCATGCCTTGGCTATGGAATGGGTCAGAATTGAGTGGCTCATAAGGGTTCAATGGTTCAATGGACAAACTAGGCAGGTAGACTCAGATGGTTCGTGTGGGTTAGCTGTGACCCTGCAGTGGTGCGGACTATGGTCAAGTCAGACAGGCGGTTCAGCTAGAAGACTTGGTCAACAGGGAAGGTCTTAGAAGGTTCTAGAAGGTTTCAGAGAGTCCTAGAAGATGGAGACTCGGTCTCTTGACCTAGTGGACCAAGGAGCTTCACGGGCTTGGGCTATGGGCCTCGAGGATCTCCATACATGTGTTACAATCTCGGCCATCGGTGAGAGCCCCTCTTCTCTATAAAAGGAGAGAGCTCATTCATTTGTAATCATCTCATATTCTCAGAGTCTCTAGTGTAGTTAGAGAGAGAAGCTCTAGAGTGTATTTCTAGAGAGAAAAGGACGTCAAGGCATAGGTTAGATAGGCTAGCTGTATGCTTGTTCCTATCTGGGCTAGGGGTGTTAGCCCTAGTGACCTCTGTTCATAGGCACTCATAATTGTAATCCTTTTCTATTTGGAATATAGTGAAAGGTTAGGCACCTTGTCCGTAATTACTTGTGTTTACTTATTTATTACCTTCTTTCCCCAATGTCCGACCAAAGGAAAGTGTCTGTTCTTGGCCTGTGCGTGTCGAGACATACACCTCGTGACAATAAACATGATTATTAGCATCACAGTCCCTTGCAATAACTAGTACAACATTATATGCTCCTCTTAAAAAATACCATCTATAGATAATACTGGACGACATGTATTAAAATAATTTATAGGTGGTCTAAAATGCCAAAAAATGAAGAGAAATACCTTGTTAATTTTTGTATTACTCTAATGGTGTTTCCAAGGAACAATTGTTCTTGGATTTGCATCTTCTAATGCCCTTATGTGTTTTGGAAGAAGAGTAAAAGTTCCACTTTATGACCTAAAGCGTAGTTCAATAGTTGTCTTTCTGGAATACCAACTTTTTTTGTAAGAGCAGCCAACTTGGAAGAGTTTACCAACTTGCTGTCTAATGGAATTGACACATATCTTTGGATCATTCTTGATGTTACGAGTGATATTTTTTGCAATGTGCTTATATGCTGAATTTTGTGATATTATTCAAAACTTGCATAAGACATGTGTGTTCTGGAACAAAAACAGATATCCCTAACTACCATATATTTGCTTTTGTATGATTCATATATAACAATAATATGGATTTTGCATTCTGCAGTCGAAATCTTACTCTTGCTCTTGACAACTATGAATTCTCGGCCTTTGATGATGTGCTACTATTTACTGAATATACAACTTGATATTTATCAGTGAATCACATTCCCACCCTTAAATTATGTTCATCATTTGAAGATTTTTTTTGTACATTGACATTTCTGCTATAACTGTCTTCATAGGTTCTCTGGATCTCATGTTAGAGAAACACCTGCAACTATGAAAATCTAATCTAACACTACTTGGAGGAGGGCTCAAAGGGATTGGAATACATGTATGATCTTCTTCATTGATTGAGTCTAATGCATCAAAAGCATTATTTGGTCCTTCGCTTTTAGCATCTCTATCAATATCTAAATTGTGGTGAAGAGAGTCCGTATTAATTGTTTTGTTTCCATTAATGATTCAGAAACAACAAATTTAGTAATATTATGGTCTCGAGTATTATTGGTCAGGACTTCCTTATTAAGCACAATAAGAACAAACATACCACCAAAGTATCTATCATACTAGAATAAGAGTTACTACTTGTTAATGACACTGGTTCATTGAAGTTGAATGTGGCCATGACAGGGTTACATGAAACTATTGCAAAAGGAAATCATGTCTTCCATATTAAAAATCATTCATCAACAATGATATAAATAATACATGATGTGGAGTAATATTATCATTTGCAAGTTGACGGTGATTTGGTTGAATATTAACAACCGCTTCTTCATTAACAAAAGGTGAACAAGTATTGTAAATATTGATGCTATATGCTTGAATTGTACATAAACGCACACACCTCTGGCCTTGAATTCAGATGAAAGTGACCACAAATTTTCCATATCATCATCATGTACACCTATTCTGTGATATTGATTGTACTGTAAATTCAGATTAGAATAAAGCATTGAAGTGTGAATGTCAATCTCGCATTTTAGCTGTCCAACCCCTTGAAGTTACATATTTTGTTCACAAGTTCAAATGTGAAATATACCATCTAAGAACCCAAGTTTTCTCAGAAGGACCAACAAAATATGGACACCTACTATGGTTACGTATTTCAGAATCCCAAAATAAATATATTCTAATGGTTTCATCCAAAGATGCTATGTAGGGTTTAAAGATGAGGGTTTGTGTGTAGAAAGAGAATGAGAATAGAATTTGCTAGCAGGGTAAAGTGTCCAGTAACACCTGAACTTTTCCTGATTCTTGCTTTTGCACTTAAGCTTTTTTTGTTCTAAACTTGTACTCCAACTTTTTTTGCTCTAAACTTGCACCTCCGTCACTTATTTCTATCAAGTTGTAAAAGCCAGTCGTTTGTTTGACTTTTGAGGGGTAATTTCGTCCTTTTGAGGCTCAAGAAGTTTCATTTCAGACATAATAACAATTCAGAGGGTTTTTCAAAGGTCAACATCAAAGAAAAATTTAATCTTTATTCTTCTTCTTCTTCTTCTTCATTGATTTAGTTTGCATCTCACTGTGAAATTCTTTAGTGCATTTGTGAAATACTGAAAGGAAGTGGGAAATTAAGTGAATTTTTGTGTAGAGTTAGTTGCAAAATATGTATTTCATCGACTAGTACTTCACAATGCCATTCAATTGAATGATCAGACATAGAAATCACAATCACATAGACTCGTTTACTCTTTATGATAAGAAACTAAATAAATCCTCTCTACTTATGTCTGAAATGTCTATCTATTTTACAATATTTGATTTTTACCTTGTGAAGGAGCTTCTTCGTAACTTTGGTATTTATGCATGTTCAAGTTTGGTTTTTTAAATTCGAAAATAATGGTGCTACGAGAATTGCTATTTTTTGCAATATGGATAATGAGAATTATGGATTGAAATGATTCTTATTGTTGAAATTATTTGTTAGTTTTGTTATTAATTTTTTTTTCTACCTCTATTATGGGGGAAAGTGCAAATAATTAATCCTTGTTGCATTGTCATGGTTTCAATGCAGATGATCATGATTTTTTTACATTAAAACTGTATTATTGTGGTTAGTGGTTTGAAGAAAAGGGATACTGTAGTTTTAATGGTGGGAAATGGAGGCACTTGGATTACTGTGATAAAGATAGAATGAGCATTTTAGACATAAATGCAATGCTCAAAAAAGTTACCAATCACATTGGTCCTATGTTGTACTACTACTTAGAAGCTATAGGAGATTTCAAAATAGGACTTAAACTAGTGGCAAGAAATGAGGACATTATGAGCATGTGTGAATTGGTTCCACGGTTCTAAATGATTGAGTTTTACTGTGAAATAGGGACAAAAAATACATAATCAAAATCTTGAAAAATTAGCCATATATGAAGTTGGAACCAAAGAAGAGATTAGTGGTAATAGTACAACGAGATGATGATAATGCAGATCATTACTATGCTAGGGGAAAGACTATAAAAAAACAAGTATATGTTAGGAGCAAAAAATCATTACTATTAGGTTGGCATGAAAGTAGTTAAGTTGAGTTTGAGACTCAAATTAGGCAGAACATACCATAAGTGTATAATAACAGTAATACAGTTGTTTCCCAACAACATGAGGAAACATTAGTTCCAACAAAAATTCGAAGGGTTTTAGAGGACCCCATTTTGTCCCAACTTGAAGAAACAATTACATAGGTTGATGAAACTATAGGACTTGTTATAGAGGAGCAATTAGTTGATGTGGGGTAGTTCACTGATAAACAAGAAGTAATTTGGGAGCTGAGTTTTCATGAACAACAAGGGTTTCAACCATCTTTGTTTAAGGGACAGGAAAATGACCAACAAGAAATTGACAATGTTGAAAATTATTAGGCTGGATTTCATTTTCATGAAAAAGATCAACAAAAATCTGATCATGTTAGGGTTGAACTTGAGGAACTTGGGGTTGAAGTTGAGCAAGTGGGGGCTGAAGTTCGGCAAGTAAGTGTTGAGGGACAAGAAAATGAGTATCTTGGGATTGAAATTGAGCAAGTTGGGGCTAAGGGACAGGAAAATGGACATGAAAATGAGCAAGAAGACCTTTGTGCATAGAGAAATGAGCAAGAAATAATAGATGGACATGAGAACAGTGAAGGAATGGGAGGGTATGAAATAGAACATGCAGAAGAACAAAGAAGTGATGGTGGAACCACAATAGATAATTCAATTGATGAAGACTATGTGGTGGATAACTTCAGTGATGATGAAATGATTGAAAAATATACAGAGTGGTATGAAAGGAATAGCCATCAAGGTGAAAACCTACTAGAAGCTGAACCTGAAGAAACAATAACTTCAGTAGGTATACATAAACCTGAAAGAAGTAGAGTTAGTTTACATGCACCTAGACCTGAAAGAAGAAGAGGTAAAAAATAAAAAGAAGTGTGCACATACTAGAACCCAAGGTGCATAGGAATCAAATGATGTTTAAGGCATTGATATCCTAAATGAAGATAGCATTTTTAATGGACTTGAGAGTAGTGGTGATGATGAGTAGGAATACAGGGATAGGTATACATATATAGTCTGCATGTGTTCCTCGTACCTGTAAGGTGGCATAGTAGGCAGGAACGAAATAGAAGTAGGGGTCGGTCCCTTACTGTGACCTCAACATGACCCCTAGTCTCCTGACCAAAATGACAACGAAAGATATCATCGTTTGCCGACTCAATGCGCTCAACCTTTGGCAATGTCTGCTACTCACGCTCTAAAATAACCTACTTTTTGAAATAAATAAATAATTACATAATAAATTCTTTTAAATATGAAAAGATTATACTTATTACAAATTAGTTGGTATGCTTACAATCATGTTGGAAGTAGGTGCATATGTTTGGTGTATATGCCATTGCTTGGTCGTTACGAACAAATCGTACTATGACATTGACTGGCCCTCAAATGCCATCTACAAAAACGTATATTATAAGTTTTTTTTTTTTTTTTTTAGTATGATATATTAACACATTAATATATTAATTAACATATAAATAGTTAACATATTTATTTAGCAATGTATGTACGTGATACAACACATTAGGGTGTGGTGTCTTCTTGGTGGCATGAGGATACACAATGAGACTCTTTCTGCAAACACAATTTTATGCATTAGTGACTATTTATAAATAAAATAAAAAATTAAGTTTATAAGCATATTTTATTAAAAATTTTATACATTTGTATCCTGTAGTTGCCAGTAATCCACGAGCAACCTCCACTGATTTATTTTTAAGGTATAAATTGAATTTGATACTAATGTATAGAACAATTAATTATATTTTAATGAACATGTTTATGAATTTTAATTAAATTTATTTATTTCAAAATATCTATACATAATCTCTTGTTCATTTATCCTTTTAGAGTATAAAAATTTTGTTTATTTTAATGAGGATGATTTATGGTCTTTTTGACCTACTTATTTTGTGAAGTTATATATAAAACAGAAAGGTATGATATGAGTTAGAAACATAATTATATTTTGAAGTAGATTTATATTTTTAATCTTATGGATGACAATTTTTAAAACAGTCAGAATGGAAATCATTTATATACTAAGATGTTAGTTTTTTGTTAAGAAAATTAATTTTTGAAGATTTTATTATTTGTTTGGATTTGGATATACATACTTATGGTAACTTTAGCCCAATTTAAGAAGAAGAATGAATTGTAGAATTGATCAACCTTAGGATTTAAAATATGTTTATAAGTATATATTGAACAAGATGAAGATGAAGATAATGAATTTCTTTGTGATTAATTGAGTTGAGTGTTTGATCTTTGTGATTAAAATTTGGGATTATAATGAGGAATTATGTCATAAATTAAGTAAAAGAATGAGATGGTGAAAGATGTAGTCAATAGTGATATCATGCCAAAATATTTTCTATCACTTATTGTGTGAGATAAGTCATGATTGAATAGATTATCATGTTGATAGGTGTAGAATTTTTTAAATATGGTAAGTGTAGAATCTAAGTATGAGATTCATAAGTGTTGATAATTACTCGATTTCATTGGGGATATAAAAAAAGTGTTATATTAAATAGAGAGTGCAATGGAAGTCTGCAATTTATGTTTGCATGTAGCTTAATTTTTGAATTGATATACTTTTTTTTTTTTTTTTAAAAGTAATAACAATGTCCCAAGTTTTAAGGTCGAAACTTTTTGTAGGGATGTTAGAATGTAATACTCAACCCCAAGTTAGGGGCAAGTAAGGAATTTTAAAACTTTTAATGATAAGAGTTATGAATCAATTGATTATTACTATTGATTATTTATTTTATTTTATTATTAGAGGAGTCCTGGTGGTTGATATTAGATTTTATTTTTTAGTAATTATCTTTTGTTTATGCGATAATCTCGTACTTACGTATCTTAAGAGGCGAATGTCTAACAAGGGCGACTAGAAAAAAGTTAATTGACAAGAATCAACCGAGTATGTAAATTTGTTTCTTTTTTTAATTCTTTTAAACTATGATTAGAGAATAGATATAGAATTCAAGAATTTAATTTATTTTACTTTAAACAAAATTTGGGAATTGAATAGGTTGAATATCGAATTACAATTGAAGATGGCACAAGGTGAGTAAATGGAATATTTGAAAAATCTATTGATTGTTATGAAATTTTAGAAATACAATAGAATAATAAAAGTAAGGATAAGAGTATAAAACTAACAAGAGAAACATATCAAAAGTGAAAGGAGAATTTTATTCATGAACTTTTCGATTCCTTTGATACAAGTTGATTCGTATCATTCGTATGAAAAAACATAAAAATGAAATGGTCTTCAAGACCCTCAATTTATAAGGAGGAGTTTAGAGGGGTTTGCATCATCGATAACATCATTGTGATCCTGATATTAATTGCATTGTTGATCTTGAGGTAGAGTGATAATGATAACTCTTCGATATAATGGACATCAACTAACTTCGAAAAAAAATCTTCGAATTTCACAACACTCCCTCTTGGATGTCCATAACATAAATAATATGTCTCGTGAAAACCTTACTAGATAAAAATCCAGTGGGAAAAAAATTCTAGCAAAGAAAAAAGAGTACTCTATTCTTTATTTATATATTTCTCCCCCTGTTGAGATGAACTCTTGAGATCTTTAAACCAACTCAAATCAATTTTATATCTCAATTTCTCAAAGGTTGTAGTCGGAAGTACCTTAGTGAATAAATCTGCAAGATTATCACATGATCGAATTTGAAGCACATCAATTTCACCTTCCTTTTGAAGTTCATGAGTAAAGAAAAATTTAGGTGAAATGTGTTTTGTCCTATCTCCTTTGATATATCTTTTTTTTAATTGAGCTATACAATCTTCATTATCTTCATGTAGAGGAGTTGGAATCTCTCTTCCAGAAAATAAACTACAACTCTCTCTAATATAATGAATTGTTGACCTCAACCAAACATATTCCCGACTTGATTCATGAATTATTATAATATCAACATGATTAGAAGAAGTTACTTCTATAGTTTACTTCGTACAGTGCCATGATATAGTAATATTTCCATGTGTAAATAAATAATCATTTTGAGAATGTGGTTTATGCGGGTCAGAAAGATAACCAACATTAGCATACTCATTTAACTTTGGGTTATTTTTATTTGAATAAAACAATTCGAGGTCAATAGTTCCTTGGAGGTATCTAAGGACATGTTTAACATCATTCCAATATTGTTGTGTTTGTGAAGAACTAAACCTTGCTAATAAATTTATAGCATATGCTATATCAGGTCTTGTGCTATTAGCAAGATACATCAATCCACCAATAGTACTCAAATATGGCACTTTAGGGCCAAGTAGTTCTTCATTATATTCTCGAGGTCTAAATATATCTTTATTCATATCTAGTGACCTCACGACCATTGAAGTACTTAATGAATGTGTTTTGTCCATGTAAAATATTTTCAAGATCTTAGTAGCATATGCTGACTAATGAACAAAAATTCCATATTTCAAATGTTCAATTTGTAACCTAAGACAAAATTTAATTTTTCCAAAATCTTTAACATCAAATTATCATTTCAAGCAATTTCTAGCTTCTTAGAGCTCTTTAAGAGTTGCAATGAGATTGGTATTGTCAACATATATAGCGAGGATTACAAAACCAGATTCAAATTTCTTAATAAAAACATAGGGACACATTTGGTCAATTTTATAACCTGATTTCAACAAAAATTTACTAAAGTGATTATATCACATGCATCCAGATTGTTGTAACTCATATGATGATGTTTGCAATTTTACATAATAATTTCCGCAAGGGCTATTACAAGCCTTAGGCAAATTGAATCATTCTAGGATTCTCATATAAATTTCATTTTCAAGACTTCCATATATATAAGCTGTAACCATATCTATTAGGTGCATGCCCACTTTTTCATGAACTGCCAAACTTATAAGATACCATAGTGTAATAGTATCAATAACATGTGAATAAGTTTGATCATAATCAATGCCCGATTTTTGCGAGAAATCCTATGTGACAAATCGTGCTTTATACCTTACGACTTTATTATTCTCATTTTGTTTTTGCACAAAAAACCATTTATAGCCAACAGATTTTACATCATTTGGTATTTGGACTACATGTCCAAAAACTTCTTCCTTGGCAAGTGAATTTAACTCTCACATTTTTCCATTAAGGCCAATCATTTCTATGCCGATATTCTTCAACTGATGATGGATCAAAATCCTCATTATCCTTGAGAATATTAAGGGCTACATTATATGCAAATTCATCATTAATAATCATTTTCTTTTGATCCCAACTTTTATTGGAGGTGGTATAATTAATAGAAATTTCATGATTCACTTTATCACTTGTAGTTAGAATCTTATCATCAGTTGTCCCTTGGTTTCTTTTACATATTTCTTCAATATAATCATCTTGATCATTTTTTTTTTTCGAGTATTTTTATCCTTAGAACCAAGGGTCGACCACGCTTTTGTTATGCTTTTGATTCAACAGCTATAGTTACATTATATCCTATAGGGACCTCTATTCTTATAAGAGCATCTATAGCTGAAATATGCGATTTAATGACCCTACTGGAGTCAACAAAAGAATTTGGCAATTGATTTGCAATTCTTTGTAAATGAATTATCTTTTGAATTTCCAGTTCACTCACGCTTGTGTGTGAATCTAAATGGCACAACAATGTTGTCCGAGGAAGTTATATTTTATGCCATTTATTTTATCCCCCTAATTTTAGAAAAAAAATTTCATCAAAATGGTAATCAACAAATCTTCTTGTAAAAACATTCCCTGTTAAAGGCTTAAGATACTTTATAATTAATGGGGAATCATATCCAATATTTATTCCCAATATTCTTTGAGGACCCATCTTTTTTCGTTGGGTTGGTTCAATTGGAAAATACACAAATCACCCAAAAATTCGCAAATGAGTAATATTAGGCTCTGAACCAAAAGCCAACTATAAAGGAGAAACATTATGATAATTCGATGGCTTTAAATGCACAAGTGCTGAAACATGCAGAATTACATGTCTCGAAACAGATGTAGGCAGATTTGTTTTCATTAACAACGGTCTAGCAATTAATTGTAATCCTTTCATAAATGATTCAGCCAGACCATTTTGTGTATGAACATGAGCTACTTAATGTTCAATAATTATTCATATCGTATGTAATAAGAATCAATTGCATGCAAAGAAAAGTCACCAACATTTTCTATACAGATTCGTTTAATAGGATAATCATAAAATTGTACTCTTAAGCGAATTATTTGGGCAAGTAGTCTTGCAAATGCCAGGTTGCGAGTTGATAATAAACAAACATGAGACCAATAGGTCGATGCATTAAATAAAACCATAAAATATCTAAATTGTCTACATGGTGGATTAATTGGTCCACATATATGACCATGAATCCATTCTAGAAAGGTAGGACTTTCAACTCTTGCTTTTAATGGTGATGGTCTTACAATTAATTTCCCTTTAGAACATGCAGCACAAAATAGTTTATCTGAAGTCAAAACCTTTTCACTTTTCAAAGGATGACCATGCGTAGCCTCAATTATTTTTCGCATCATAATTGATCCCAGATGACCTAAACGATCATGCCAAACCGTAAATGCAATAGGATTAGTAAGCTTCTGGTTTGAATAATGTGTCTCAATAGCATGGATTTTTGTGTAATATAGACCAGAGGAAAGAGAAGCTAGTTTTTCCAACAAAGATTTATTACCGAAGGTCAATTGAGTAATGCATAAATATTCATGATTATTATCCTCCATAGTTTCAATATGATATTCGTTACGTTGGATATCCTTAAATTTCAATAAATGTCTTGGGACATTGGAGGAAAATATTATTTTATCACTCACAATTATAGTTTCTCCAGGTAATAATATACTAACTCTTTCGGAGTTTTCAATAAGTTTTGAACTACCATTTATCATAATAATATTGTTTCTCCCACGTTCAAATGAGAAAAATATTTTCACATTTAAGTATGGTGTGTGTAGTTCTACTGCCAATTAGATATGCATCTTTTATGCCATCTTTCAATCCAAAAAATAGAACAATATCCATATGATAATAATAAAATATTTACAAACTTATATATTCGAACTATAAAAGCATAATAAGATAACTATATAACAAAATACCAAAATACCAAAATATTAAAATATAAACATAGTCATTCTAAATTATTAAATAAATATTAAAATATAAAGATATTAAAATAATAATATTAATACTAAATAATAAAAGATAAACATATTAAAATATAAATTAGATGTCGTACTGCAAGTACAAAACTAACGACTTCTCATGTTACAACATAATATTCATGTTTATGGTTTTTTGAAACTATATTTCCTTTATCATTATTCTCTACCCACTTCTAGTGGTCATCAATATTTTTAGCACTTTGAAATTTTATTTTTACAATTGCAATTATAAGTGTCACATTTATCACGATCATGCAAATAACCAGGATCATATTTACGACTACGACCACGATCTCTTCTAGGATCATAAGTTTTAACAACATTCACTTCAGGGAATGGAATAGAACTTGTTCGTCAGACTTCGTAATTTTTCATTAATAACTCATTATTTTGTTCAACAACAAGAAGACAAGAAATTAAATCAGCATATTTTTTAAAACTTTTCTTATGATATTGTTGTTGCAGGACAATATTTTTGATAGAGAAAGTTTTCTCTAACATATCATCATTTGATATTTTTCTCCACATAATTTTAATTGCGAGGCAATTTTAAACATCGCAGAATTATATTCACTTATGGATTTAAAATCCAGTAACCCAAAGTGCATCCAATCATACCATACTTTAGGCAAAACAACCATCTTTAGGTGGTCTTTCTTTCAAATTTTCCTACATAATAAGAGAGTCTTTCATGGTAAGATAGCTATTTTTAGATCTTCATGAAGATGATGATGAAGAAAAATCATGGCTTTAGCACGATCTTGTGCTGATGACTGATTATTTTGCAAGACAGTGTCTACTAGACCCATCACAGCTAGATTCATCTTGCCATCTAATGTCCATGACAAATAATTTCATATGGTGACTTCAAGAGCCACAAATTCGAGCTTAGTCAGATTTGCTATGAGAAGAAATAACGTACCTGCTAATTTTTGTTACAATCTTCAACACTTTACTCGTCGGTAGAGACTCGTGTTGGATAACGTATTATGAAATTGTAGGAATACAATATATTAATAAAAGTAACGAGAATAGTATAAAAGTAAAAAGAGAAATATATTGAAAGTGAAAGGAAAATTTTATGTATGAACTTTCTAATTCTTTTGATAAAAGTTGATTCGTATCATTCCTATAAAAAATATGAAAATGAAATGGTATTCAAAACCCTCTATTTATAAATAGAGAGGAGTTTAGAGGGGATTGAATCATCGATAACATCATCGCCATCCCAATATTAATTGCATTATTGATCTTGAGGTAGAATGATAATAATAACTCTTCATTATAATGGACATCTACTAACTTCGAAGAAACTCTTCGAATTTGACAACGTGATTTGATTTTATTGTTACTTCATATTTCATCCACTTCAGTTTTTTGAGTTTTAAATTTCCGTTTATTTCTATTTTATTTCGAATCCGTTTTGTATTATTTTTTTAAAATTTATTTTACAATAATATTTTTATCTTACTATGGTTTTATTCACTTAACGTTCCTTCATTTCTTACAATATACTTATTATTATTATTTTTGTATACATTCTCTAGTTTTTTCTTATTATAATTTTTAAATTGACTCTTTTTTAAAAGTCAACCACACTTTACTTTACTGTATCTTCCCTCCAATTATTTTAGTTTTAAAATCTATTATTTATTATTATTTGGATTTTCCTTTAAAAAATTGAACTACCGTAAATTTTTAATATTTTATTTTAACTACTCAAGCTTATTATTACTATTATTATTATTATTTTTCTTTTGAAACTAACCACTTGAACTCTATCTTTTAGCTAAAGTTTTACCGTTATAATTACTATTATTATTTTCTATATTTTTCTTTTTTTTCCCCTTAAATTTTAAATTTTAGTTAATATTTTTTTTTTTATTTAAATTATGTTTTTTACTTTTTCAAAGAAAATTAATTTTGCTTTCAATTTTTAGGTTTATTTTCTGTTTTTTTTTTTTTTTTTTTTTTTTTTTTAGTTTTAAAATTAAAATAAATTTGTTTTCTAGATGGAAACTTTATTTCGTTAAATGATTTAAGTCTTCCCAAAAGATATATGTTTTTAGCTCAAATTTGATAGAAATTAGTTGGGAAAACATATTCCAAATTTATAAGTTTTGAACATAGAATATAGTGAAAAAGCTTACATTGTTATAAATTTTGGTTGTCTTAGCCAGATAAACAGGTAGAGCCAAATTCGATTAAACAACGAATGACTATATCTGTCTGAACCTATAAAAGAAAGTAAGAATTGAATTTAGATTCTTTTTCCTTTTGTTTTCATTGTTGATTGAAGGTTACATTTAAATTTTGATTTCTTGGTATCTTAAAGTATTTGAAAAAATGAAAGAAAAAGGATTCGTTTAAATACTGGTCTTTCTAACTCATCCCCCTCCTTTTATTTTCTTTTTGCATACACACGTGATGATGAGTAAAAGAACAAGTAAGGGCCACAGTAGTTAGATTTAGATAGTTATATTAGTATAATTCTTTCCTTTAAGACTTTATTATTTTCTAATAAGTTAGGTTTGCATCCCTAACTCTATTATTAATTTCTATTGAGGATAATAAATTTATTTTTTGATGTTTTAAAAATTTGAAAATTATTTATATTGTTGTTGTTTATTCTCTTTATTTTGTTAGAATTCTTTTTGGATAATACAACTTGAACGACTTTATGTTTTTAAAGAAAACATACAGTCATATTATGCCTTCGTTTTAAGACGTGACAAGAATATATAGAGTGGTGGAGATGGAGAGAATTGAAAGAAAGAAAGAAAGAAGTGGATGTAGGTGGTAGTGATTGAAGGAAAAAGAATAGAGGAGGAGAAACGGAGAGGGAGCTGAAGAGGGTCGGAAGAGAGAGGAATATGGCATATTAATACATTGTAGGTTTATTTTGGAATCATAAATATTTTTACAAAATTGACAAGAATTACAACAATGTTGGCATGATAAAGAAGAATGAGGAAGAGGCAGGGAGGGGGGGGGGGGGATTAAGTAATCTTTTTCAAAATAAAATAAAATTAGTATTAATGTGAATTTTCATTATTTACCCTTTAATAAAATGATAAATGCTCAAAATATGTTAAAATTTAATGGAAAAGTACTCAATTTTAACAGATGGATTAAAATAGAAATAAATAAAAATTAAATTAAAAATTTAAGTTATTAAGAAATTAAATGATGTCTTTTATTTATTTATTTATTTTTATCGTTGTATAATTTTTTTTTTTTTTTAGAGATGGAAAAAAGATATATATATATATATATATATATGTGTTAGCGTGTCATGGGTTGACACATGTACATGTATCATGGTGTGACAAGTGTCACCAAATTTTTATTAGGAAGAGTGAATCATTATTGCTAAACTCTCACCTAACATAAAATTAATGATAACAAAGGTGGTAATCTAGTAGTGTGGTTTCTTTTGTTTAAGTATCTCCATCTGGCTTGTCAAGCAGAGATCCTGAGTTCAAATCTCACCTGGGACGGTATTGTGCCGAATTTTAACCATGTGCTACTAACCTACATAGATAAAATTAATACCATTTTATTACTAATTATGTTCTATTTTCATGACTAGATTAATGAGACATTATATCCCTAATTTAACTCATTTTATTTTCACATAGGGGTCATTAAAGTAGACCCTTTATCATCACTATATGGATAAGATGGAGTAATTCAATTGATAGTAACTGTACTTATGATTCAAGATGTTATGAGTTCAAGTTATGTTGGAGATGAAAAGGCCACAAAATTTTCAAAAGAAAAAAATAACCATCTCTGTATTAAAGCATTACATAAGATCAATTCATACTTCCTGCAAAACACAATAGTCCCACATTGATTTTTGAAAGATAACACATGAGTATGTACACCTAATAAAAGGAAGAAAATTCATTATTTAAAGTAAGTTATTTAAGTCCTCCTGTTATTTAGTGTTAAGTTCAAATATTATTATCAGACTAAACACACACACACACACACAAAAAAAAAAAAGGGAAAAAAAAACTCCTCACCTTCCATTTATGGAAAGCTTGTAGCTAAGAGGACACATGGAAGAACTTATGAGGATTGAGCAACATCAATCACTGCCTTTTCTAGGGCTTAAAGAACTTGAAGAGCATATGGGCAATCATGAAACCAATCCTTGAACCATATATGAGGAAGAGAAAGAACTTCATTGGGAGCATAAAGCCATCACCTCATTTTAAACATATTACCATAAGACAATTGAAACTAGCACATATAAAGTCTTTTCAAAATATGTCAGTTATTTCTGCCATTTAGCCAATAATAGTATTTTATTGACAAATATATATATGTATATATGTATAGAAAAATTAGTTAATTTAGGTACTATATATTTTATTAATTTTTCTTTTATTATTATTAATTTTTAAATTCTTATTTTATTTTCATGTAACTTTTTTTGTCCTTTTAATCATATTTTATTAAATTAAGATCTTATAACCACTTTGTACTTGTTCTAATTTGATCAAACAAGTTAAAAACTGTTAGAAGAAAGTTTAAAACTTATTGTAAAGTCTTAATTTAATAAAAAAATATTTAAAATAATATGATTAAGAGGAACAAAACAATCACTAAAAATTAATATTGAGAAAAAAATAGAAAAATAATTAAAATCATGAAAAATTAATAAAATAAGGGTTAAAATGACCAATTTTTCTATTTATTTTTAATTATTTATGAACATTATTGAATCAAATTGACAATTAGGAAAAAGAAACAAAGAAACAAAGAAAGAAAAAAAAGGATGAAATTGGGAAGATGTTAAACAACCGAAGAGCAATATCAACATCTTAGCATAAATATATTAGATTTCATGTTTCCCATTCTATTTATTTCTACATTTTTTTTTTCTTTTCTTTTCACTCTCTCTCTCTTTTGTTTTGTTTTTGTTTTTTTTTTTTTTTGTAGTAATTTCGTTATTTATTAATTGAGATGATAACCAATATCTTCACTAACTAATTTAGAAAGAATATATGGGAAAGACCCCGAAACTACAACATATAATTGAATGCGGCATAAAATCGTATTAGAGTTTTATCTTATAATCTTAATAAAATTTAGACATATAACATGTATAGAGTTATATTTTTAATATTGTTGTTAAGTTGATTACAACCCTATAAGTAGCATGAGTCCAACTCAAGACCTTTCACTCGATGATAGACCAAGTAGAGGAATCTAAGTAAGGTCACCCTCATCTATCAAACTGCCATCTTATTTTCAATTTCTCCAAGATTTACAACTTCAATGCAAATTAGCTATTTGCGAAACTTAATCTTAAAATAACACAAATAAAAACATAGTATCAATGATTTGAGAGAGAGAGAGAATTAAAAAGATTAAAAAAAAACAATTATCCATTTAAATTCATTTCTTCCTGGATATAGAAGAACAATTTTAATCTTTGGCTCTTCTTTTAGCCATGGCTGGATTCTCCATTTCATCCTGGAAAAATAAATAAAGAGGAAAAAAAATATCGTAGACAAAATTAAATTATACAAATATAACCTAGAAGTTAGGATAAAAAATAGAAGAGAAGATATTGATATGTAATGGGAAAAGAATGGGGAATATATATAGCTGTGCTTGGCCCCTCGTACGCCACCCGCAACAGAAACTCCCAACCATGGAATTAATGTAAGCGTGTGGCATACAGGGAGCCAGGCACACATTCCTTCCATTATTCAATTTCTGATCGATCATCATGTTTTACCTTTTGTTATTTATTTCATTTCTTCACCAATTCTAGAGAGAGAGAGAGAGAGAGAGGGAGAGAGGGAGGGATGAAGAAAGAGATACAAAGAAACCTCATTTTATAGATAGAGAGATCATGCAAAAAATGGAAAGAGGAAATACCTTTCCAGCTTTCGCACCGCTAACAAGAACCGTTACATTCTATAGAGCATATATATAACTATGAAATATTCTATTCCACATCGTAATTATGTCTGTAATGATATGCCATGAAATATAAACATGATTTAACTATTCATTATTAACTCGAAATATTTCTTTTTTAGTAGTAAGGACAGTGCCAATAGTGAGTGTCACAAAGCTTATATAATCATGTCATGAACTCGAATTATACATGTTTACGCCTATTGGTTTAATTATATGGAAAGTTCATAAATTGACCAATATTAGAAAAAAAAAAATGAACCCTTTTTTTTTCCTTTCTTTCTTTTTCATTTGAATCTAATCTCTCTCTCCCAACATTTTTCATGCTTAATGGCGTGAAATGTTGTGTTACTTCTTTCCTTTTTGCTTTCTTTCACTCGATAAAGGCAACCAAAAAGAATTTTAAACAGAGCCTTTTTGAGTGCAGCTGTTGAAACTTGAAAGGATTGGGGTCTTATTTTGGTTTTTTCATTGAAAATTTCACTTTGAGTTTGCTTTTCCTATTACTTTCCCACTTTCTTCTATATAAGAACATCTTTTTAGTTTTAGACTTGAGCTAAACATTTCTTGTATGTATATATATACATATACATATATCTATATTCAAATGGTAATCCCATTTTTGTTTCTTTCACTCTCACCCTTTCTTTATTAAATAATAATAATAACAACAACAATTACATACATATTTCTAAATATGTTATGTTAAATTACGCACATTTTGATATTCAAATCATCTCCTCTAAACCAAAAAAAAAAAAAAAAGACTCATAGTTTATTTTATTGAGATAATACAATATAATGCTATGTATGTATATCTAACATGATTTATAACAACCAAATTTTCATTTGTTTTTTTTTTTTTTCTTTTGAATTCTATGTGAATAATAACTAATAAACGTTACAAAATGAAGATTTGAAGAATTCATTCCTCCATGCTTTGGAGGTGTGGAGGCTGTCTCTACCTAATAGTGGCACACACTACAAAAGAAATGAGTTATTAAGACATATCTATTAAGGCATTTTAAAATTACAAGCCTTAAAAGCCTTCTATTATTATGCATGTAGAACTGTCTTTAAAAATAAATATTTAGACAATTAAAAATGCCTCAAAAAGTTTCAATTAAAAAATTTAATTTCTTCATACATTAAAGGCTATTGAGGCGGCTAGAGTCGAGGAACTTATATCTTTATTGAGACATTTATATAAAGTGCATTAAAGTAAGAAATGCCCTAATATACATACTCTATTGAGGCGCTTAAGAATGTCTTAATAGCCCATTTTTTTTTTTTCTTTTTTTGTAGTGGCAGAAGTGGGGGCTCTAGAGATATTGGTATACCAAGTTAAATTCTTACATAATTTAATTTAAACACACAAGGTTGATGAATTTGTATATTTATCACAGAAACAACAACAATGCCTTGTATGATACGCTCAAATTATATATTGCAGTCATTTTCTTGATATAACTTTTACGTTAATTTCATAATAATTTCCTTAACAATGAAGAAATACTTGGGAAGAAAAGAAGAGAAGAGAAGAGAAGGATAGAAATACTGATCTTTAATTAATATCTATTCTTATATCCAATCGTTAAACGTGTTTGCTATGTTTTTTTTGCCTGTTTGATACGAATAGCAACAACTACATATGTGATTTAAGTTATAATTTTTTATTTTTCCTGTTTTTTGGTGCTAAGGATAAACTAGCAATCAAGTAAAATACCCAAATTTATAACAATCCGAATTTCAATAGAGATTTTATTGGGATTACAATGCTTTAATACTATTTGTTGCAACAAATAACATGAAACAAGAGGGGGCTACTTGTGTGTTGGAAAGAGGTCCTTGGATTGTAATGGGGCATTAATTGTTGGTGTCTAAAGGGAAGCCTCATTTAGGCCATCCTTGTTGCTTCGTTTCTTGGAGCTCCTATTGGAGCTTTTCAACGAGGAAGTCCTCTACATGATGGGTAATACTATTGGCATAACAATTCAAATTTTTAACACCATGGCACAAACAACTAGAGGGAGGTACGCCAAGGTATATATGTATTGAAATCAATTTGGCAACTCCTTTTGTACCTTTTATTACTATATTTGGATGTCAACAATGTGTTAAACTAGAGGGGGTTGTATTTAGTTTGCTTTGAATGTAGTAATACCTAGACTTATGTTTCGAGCAATTAAGGAATTTTAAGACTTACTAATTATTAAGGGTTATGGATTACGTAATTATTAGTATTTATCATTCCTTTCTTGGAGCTCCTATTGGAGCTCTTCAACGAGGAAGTCCTCTACATGATGGGTAATACTATTGGCATAACAATTCAAATTTTTAACACCATGGCACAAGCATCTAGAGGGAGGTACGCCAAGGTATGTATTGAATCAATTTGGCAACTCCTTTGGTACCTTTTATTACTATATTTGGATGTCAACAATGTGTTAAACTAGAGGGGGTTGTATTTAGTTTGCTTTGAATGTAGTAATACCTAGACTCATGTTTGGAGCAATTAAGGAATTTTAAGACTTATTAATTATTAACGGTTATGAATTACGTAATTATTAGTATTTATCATTAAGTTATTTTATCTTACAAGAAGTCCTACTGATATTAAGTTTTAACAATTAGTAGCTATTTTTTCTTTTGAGATAAATATTATAGTTATGTTTTCTTTTAAGATAAACCATATAGTTATCTATTTAAGAGACGAATTTGTAAGAAGCTTGATTAGAGAAAATTTGATTGAGGAGTATAAATGAGGTAAGTCAATTCTTCGATTTCTTTTAGGTTTAAATTTGGTTTATTAGAGAGAATTTAAATTGATTTATGATAATTAGGTTGGAATTCAGAGATCGAATATGTTGTATATCAGACTTTGATTGGAGATCAATCGTAGAGGTGAGTAAATAGAATATTTCGATTTTCTATTTTTATGACAAATTCTTGTTTTTGTTTCTCTTCGAACGAATTGATTTGTTTTTTATATCTCTATTTCTTCGAATCGTAAGAAGTGAGTAAATGAGATATTTTGATTTTCTTCGCATTCCCATTACTTGATAAAATTCTTTGAATTCTTGTTTCTTTCATTTTATCGAATTGAGTTTTCGATTCTTAATTTTCATTTCTTGATAAAAATCGTTGAATTCTTGTTTCTTTCGTTTCATCGAATTAGGTTTTCAATTCTTGATAAAAACTTTGAATTCTTGTTTCTTTCGTTTCATCGCATTTAGTCTGAATTCTTAATTTTCGTTTCTTGATATAACTCTTTGAATTCTTCTTTCTTTTGTTTCATCGAGTTGAGTATTCGATTCTTGATTTTCATTTCTTGATAAAAATTCTTTAATTATCGTTTCTTTCGTTTCTTTGTGAAGGAAATAATTCGTTTCTTTTTATTCTCGCAACATCCTTTATATCTATTTTAAAGTTAATTAAAATTTTTTTATTTTTATTATTTTCTTCAAAGATTTAAATCATGAAAATTTTTATTAGCTTTCTGAAGATATATATTTTTAGCTTCCTAAGTATTTTTACCTAAATATATTTTCTTTGTTTGAAGAAATTTATTTTGTTAAAATATTTAAGCCTTCCATAAAAATATATAAATTTTTTTTTTTTTTTTGGCTCAAGTTTGATAGGAATTAGTTGGAGGGATATGTTCCAAAATTATAAGTTCTAAACCCATAGTGCATGGTGAAAAAGCTCAAACTTTTATAAGTTCTGGATGTCCTAGCGGGAGTACAGCTAAAGCCAAATTCGGTTAAACCAACGAGTGATTATGCTTGCTTGAGCCTACTTAAAAGAAAAGTTATTTGAATTTGTTATGTTCTCTGTTTAATTAAGAAAGTTTTGTTATGGAGAAGTTTACTTTTGATTAAATGTTTTTTTTTTTTTTTTGAAAATATGATTTTTGACTTTATTCCTATTTTTTAAAATTTTGTAAAAACAAGAAAAAAGAAGTATTTTGTTTATTTACTGGGCTTCTGGCTCATTCCCTTCTCTTTATTTATCCTTTTTGCAAATACTAGTGATGATGAGTAAGAGAATAAGTGGAGATATCGATTCTTGTGATTAGATTAGATGTTATTTTGGGTTGCATAATTATTTTGTTTGAATTTGTTTAGTTTTTAATAAGCTTGGAGTCGTACCCCTATCTCTGTTTGATTTCTTGGGAGATTGTAGTATTTTGTTTCAGAATTTCTTTGAGAGATTATACTCTTTGTTATTTTTGGAATTTCTTTTGGAATTTTTTATTTTATTGAGAATTTATATTTCTTTTGTTATACACTTGGGGCTAAATTTTTGATTGAGTTGAGAAAGTGACCTTGTGCTCTTGGAGGAAACCTTAAGGGTAGGGTCGTGTCGCGCCTCAGTTCCGGGCGTGACAAATGTGGTAAGTACAACCACCTCTCAGAGAACTACAATCTCAAAACTCTTGAGTAGTTGAATAAGTAGAAACTTAGACAAGAAATCAAGAAAAACAAGCATTAGAAAATGCCCTCTCCTTTGCTCCTTGGATTTTAACTAGGAGGGGTAGACGCCATTAGTAGAACTCAAGGGGCATCGTTGTTTAGCGGATGGTAAGAAATACAATATAGGAAGACAAGAAACCCTAAATGCTAGGGACAGGTACACCTAGGGTTTGGGTTAGGAGACAATTAATTTGGATAATGTGGATACTTGTGTCCATTCCAAAGAGGAGCAACCTAGGGTTGACTCGATGCTGAGGCCCAGGAGAATCTACCAACCCAATCCCATTTTGCGATTTTGGCCAGGTTGGATACAAAAGGAGGGAGGGATGATATAAAAAAGACTCTAAAGTAGAAGATAAATTCAATCTTTGGACCCAAAAAAAAGGACTGGTAGAAGCAGCCCATGAAACAATAGGGCTTAGTCATTCTATTAGAAAGGAAGGACACTAGGCCCAAAACAAAAGTTTACTAATTTTCAAAGAAAAGACCCATATAAGGAAACAAAGGCGGTGTTTGATGACCTCAGATACCCAATAAGCTAAGTATTCAATCTCTTAACTAAAGGCCAAATCTTGTCAGTCCAAGCTACTTCTAGTCAACAGGATGTAGTGGTCTCAAATTCAAGGGTGTCAGTTTGATTGAGCTAAAAAAATTCTCTCTCTAGACTTGTTCGCTCTCTGAACATTGTTTTGTTTCCGGTGTGAACATGGCAACATGCGGCACGGCTCCTCCATCAACGGAGGAGGCAGACCTCTTAGAACTGAGCACTAAAAAGCACAAGTGCCAACAAGAGGTAGGGGGCACTGACACGCCGATGGAAGGGGACCAGTCTAATTCCATCAAGCAGGAACCCACAACCAAAAGTGCTTAGGGCCATAAATCTTTTGCGGAAGCTATTCGGGAGGATCCCCTTGTTAGGGAATATTACTTGGGTGAAGATGATGGTACGGAGTATGACGATTTTGGGGCTTTGTGTGAGGCGTCGGTGGCTAGTAAAGGATAAATTCTCGATTGTTGTCAAACCGGCCAAGATTAATTTAAAAACTAGAAAGCAATATAGAGCTCACCAGGTCATCTCCCAAGGAAGCCTTAATCGTTAAATTAATCTAAAGAACCCACTGATCTCAATTGAAAAAGAGGGGGTTTTATGTTTAACAGGAATTTATAAACAAATAAACTAATGAATTTGAATGCAAACACAATAATGAGAGAACA
>JAXGGT010000001.1:11733750-11757616 GCA_035583425.1 Marsdenia floribunda
AATATAAAAATATAATTTCTTTATAAAAAGATAATTATTTATTCAAACTTAATTATCTATTTTACGTTTTCTGAAAAATAAGACGATATCAGTATATCCTCACGCATAAAAAAGAAACACTATTAAAAACAGAATTAAATTCACAATTCAATTATCAGTTATTCTTTCAAAAGAACTCTATCAAATAAGCATCATATCCCAAATCTGGATCTGATAAACATCATATCATCATTGAAATTCAAATTCAAAAACAATTCAGATCAATTTAAAGCAATTTAAAAGGGATTAATTCCACCTACCTCGAATGCGAAAAGACAAAACTTGATTACTTCAAATATTCTGCTCCTCTTCTGCACCGTCAAACTCTACGAAAATTATAACATTAATTAATTAATAATTAACCTTAATATCATTAATATCTTTAGATGGGAAGATAGAAGAGGGGATAATCTTACCCTTGTCTAGAGTCTCAGAAAACCCATTTAGAATGCCGTGAGTTTTAGTTAGTCTCTCAGACATTTATTCATAATAATATATTTATTATTGTATTAATTATCTATTTATAAATTAGTCTCTAAAGATTAAAATAATTCATTTCTACTACTAAAATTTATTTGGGTATTACACTTACAATTTGAAAAATCAAGGATATCAAAACTAATCAATTCATTCGAAGATAAACAAAAACAAGAATTTTTCAAGTAGAAAATCAAAATATTCTATTTACTCACCTCTAAAATCTATCTTCAATCAAAGTCAGATATCACATCTATTTGATCTCTGAATTTCAACCTCATTATCATAAACCAATTAAAGTTTTCTCGAATAAACTAAATTGAAACTTAAAGGAAACGAAAGATTGACTTACCTCTTTCTCTTCTCATAAATTTGTTTCTTAAATAGACAATTATAGAATTTACCTTAAAGAAAAAGATAATTATTAAATCTTAAAATTTAATATTAATAGGATTTCTTATTAAATCAAATAACTTATCGATAAAGATCAATAACTACTTAATCCATAATTTTTAATAATTAATAAGTCTTAAAATTTTTTAATTACCCCTAACATGGGTATCATTATTACATGAAATTCATAATCCGTTCAATTATGAACACAATTGGTCCAATAATATTGGAGCTTACAAAAAATAATTATTTTTTCTTATGAAGGAATATTGCGAATAATAGGAATCACTTCACATAGGAGGTTCCACCAGTGGGAGCAGAAGTAGAGAATTGTGGCAGTTGGCAGTGGCAATTTTGAGGTGTATCCCATGCCACGTTTCTTTTCTCTTTCTGAATCCCCGTTAAAAACACAGGCGCGTAGAGGCTTAGTGGTAAGCTAGGGGAAAAGGCTGTTTGAGGGAGGAAAAATGGCGGAGGAAGTGAGGAACAACAGGCAGGTGATACTCAAGAATTACGTGAGTGGTTTTCCGAAAGAGAGTGACATGGAGATAATCAACACTACGATCAAACTTAAACTTCCTGAAGATTCTTCTTCGGGGGCTGTTTTGGTGAAAAATCTTTACTTGTCTTGTGATCCTTATATGAGATCTCGCATGAGGATGATCGAAGGCAGCTACGTAGAATCCTTTACTCCTGGTTCTGTGAGTTGCTTAATCTTCTACCAGTTTTTTCCATTCGCTATTTTCTTTTTCTATTTTTGACGGTGTTATTGTTGGATATCTTCTACTACTAAGTCATGAGTAGGGTTTGAGGGAAATACTGAACTTTAGAAATTTGTTTTTTTCCCGGATGATTGCATTCTTCTGTTATTGTTTGAGTTTATTTTTTAATCGGGCTTAGACATTCCGCCCGAGTAAATACAAAACTTTTGTATTGGGATTTGGAGATTTCATTCTTTGTCCTTTTACGAGTTCTTTGACTTTGGTTATTATTTTATTAAATTGGTGTAATGTTTGATGATTAATTTAACTTTTTTTTTATTATTATTTTTAATAATGAATTGAAGAATCCTTAAAATTGATGAATTCAGTATTTAAAATCATTATTTTTCAGCATGAAATTGATAAAAATTGGACTATCCAGAATAAAAAATAAAAAAAAAAAAGGCAACATTTATTTCTTGAATTCACCTGTAATCAACTCAATAAATCCAATTGGATACAGGTGTATCTGTGAATGGCTCACTATTTTTGTTGTATGAAGTATGGGGATGTCTCTCTTGACAATCATCCGTAGCTTAACTATGTCTTTTTATTTGCATTTTAAACTTTGATACTCATAGAATGATACATAATTCCAACAATTCCTTTTAATTTTATTTTTCCTATAACTTTCAAGTGGGGGAAGTGGTAAAAGATGATATGAGTGGTTGAAGATCTGGCGTTTTACATAACTTTCATATTGAAAGATGGAAAGATGATAACTAGACAGAAGAACAGGTCTAGTGGCAAGTTGGTTCTGGTAAGTAGTGAGATAGTGTTCAAGCTGTGCGATAGTGGTAAGTTGTGGATTGGTTCTGGGTATCTATTTTCTAGTTTTCTGATCTTTCTTTTATGTATAAATTGTTAAATCTAGATAATCAGCTTGAAAGGCTTAAGTTGAAGTTTATAGAGAGGGCAAGGATTGGGTTAAATTTATTCTCACAACATAAATAATGATGGTTCACTAAGAGTCTTCAGTTCTTTATTGTTTCTGCATCCTGTTTGTTTCGCATTTAGATTGTCTCAAAATGGGTAGCTATTCTTTCTTCTGCTCCTCATTCTTTGGACTGAAATTCTTTGTTATTTAATATGTACATATAGAAGCTTCTCGATTTGTTATGGTTTGAGTGGGAAACTCTGCAATATCTCTTTGTTTGAAGAGTAGAAGTCAGCATATCTCAGACAACACTTTGTTTAGTCATTGGATGAATGTAACTTCCAGTCACACCCCTGGTCCATGAGCCAACGACACGGCCTTGGGTTTCGTAATACCTACGGTTACTAATTGATTTTTATGGCTCTGTCAAAAAGAGTTGACAATGCATGCTAGACCTATCTCGTCTTCCATATTAGACTCTTACATATTTTTGCAGGATTGGGGTATCACACTTCGCATTTATGTACATGAAATATTTGCTGGGCTAACAATGCTTTTAAGTTACATATTAAATAATTCTGTGGATACATAAGTTGACTTCAATGATTTAATGGATGATTTCCCTTTCTTTTATAATTCAATATGACAATATAGAATATAATGAGATTATGCCTTTTGCAAAATGCACATTCGATATGTTCCATTGTACGAGTTTCTAAAGATTCAAGCCATATGCTCTTCTTCAGATTATCCCTGCAACTAGCTTTATAGAGACAGTACTAAAGCTAGATTCATAACTATTTCTTTTTGCTGCATTTGTAGCCAATTCTAGGATATGGAGTATCTAGGGTATTGGATTCTACTCATCCAAACTTCAGCAAGGGTGATTTTGTTTGGGGACTTACAGGATGGGAAGAGTATAGCATCATTGCTGCTACTCAGAGTCTCTTCAAGATTCAGCATACTGATTTGCCCTTATCATACTATACAGGAATTCTTGGTAAGTTAATCCCTCAACATTTTCAGATGCACATCTGATAGCATTTCCATGATTGCTCAAATGGAAAAATGAGCTAAGTATTTCCACTTTGTTCCACCCACAATCATCTAGTTATTAAAAGATATATCAGTGTTATTTCAGTGGAAGGTTTATGATAATCTTTTTTCAGTATAAGTCCTTTCATGTCTGAATCACTTTCTTTTCTGGAAAACCAAGAAACCTATATCTCAATATAAAGTGAGTGGTGATTATTGAAGCTTTACACAACGGCTATATTTTCTGGGTTTTGTGTACTTTCCTTCTAGCATTCTATTTCGTAAATTAGAGTGTATGGGATAATTTTAAAGATGAAATACAACAATTTGCCATCAACGCTATCTATAATGTTAGTCAAAAAAAAAAAAAAAAAAGAAAATGAAAGAAAGAAGAAGAAGATGAAGAAGATATGCCAGAAGTCTAGAAATAATCTTCACTAAATCATTGCGTCGACCACATGAACTTTGATTGCAAATTTGATGCTATTTATGGTTTCAGTAACTTCAAATGTAACCATTATGTATTAAATATAAAAATCTTTTGAAGTTAGTCATAAAGACTCCCGAAGTATTTGCTGCTACGGTTTGTTGCTCATACTGGAACAAATTCAACTTTTTATCTCTTCCTCTTCTCTATGTCCAAATGGATATAGCTGCTAATTTTTATGAATATGCTCATAGGTATGCCTGGAATGACTGCTTATGCTGGATTTTATGAGATTTGCTCCCCTAAGAAGGGAGAGCGTGTCTTCATTTCAGCAGCTTCAGGAGCAGTTGGTCAGCTAGTTGGACAATTTGCAAAGTTATTGGGTTGTTATGTCGTTGGAAGTGCTGGATCTAAAGAAAAGGTGTCTTCTGTTCATTTCCTCTGGGAATATTATGAATCTCTTTAGCTAAAAGCTTTGAACTTGATTTACCTGCTTTGAAAAACAACTAACTTAGATCAATTGGGTTATACCTTTCAAATGAATTTGTGTCAATTTTGTCCCTGCTTAGAACTCTCTTTTCTCTCACATGCTCTCTCTGTTTTGCGAAATTTTGATTTGATCAATGTTGTTAATTATGCTGACTCCTTATTTTTGGCTAAGATTGATTTGTTAAGGAACAAATTTGGCTTTGACGAGGCTTTCAACTATAAAGAAGAGCAGGATCTAGATGCAGCACTAAAAAGGTCAGTTATTTGTGTATTATAAACTCAAGAAATTAGCATGCTGCCAAGGAAGATTGTTTTCTTTGTTCTTCTTTCCTTGCTCTTACGCCTTCACCTGGGAAATGCTGTTGGTTTAGGTATTTTCCCGAAGGTATTGATATTTACTTTGAGAATGTGGGAGGGAAGATGCTTGATGCTGTGCTTGTGAACATGAGACTCCACGGTCGCATTGCAGTTTGTGGGATCATCTCTCAATACAACCTTGAGGTGACAGAAGGTGTTCACAATATATTCAGTCTAATATCAAAGAGAATCCGAATGGAGGGATTTATCGTGATAGATTACTATCATCGGTATCCAGAGTACCTGGAAATGATCCTACCACAGATAAACGAAGGGAAAGTTGTTTATGTGGAAGATATAGCCGAAGGGCTTGAAAATGCGCAAAGTGCTCTGGTAGGCCTATTCTCGGGTCGTAATGTTGGGAAACAAGTGGTAGTTATTGCTAGAGAATAATAACGCTTCTTGTTTTTCAAATCTTCAATTTCAATGCTCAAAAGTATACTTCTCCAGTGTGGACTTTTTGTCTTTGGGGAAAAATTGTCATGCCCCCTAATTTGGGTCTAATTTTAAAATTTAAAATCTCGAATTATAAGTGTAATACGATGGCGTATTGAGATATAACTCAAGAATCAAACACAAAATTAAAGTGTAATATTAAAAAAATATACATATATGAAATTAATCTTTAAATTAAATACAATTTTAAGAACTTAAAAATTTAAAAAAAAATATCAGACAATTTACATCATTATTAAGAGTAAATGAACTTAATAAATTTCACGATATATAGGTCGTTATAATTTTTAAATATCCTTCTTAAGTTTCAAATTTTATAGATTATCGAAAATTCTTTCAATTTAGGTTGTGAGTACTACAAAAAAATTTTGCTGAAGACTGTTTTATAATTTATATAAATTTATGCACATGTAGTTATAATTGACGCGGAATTTCTTAAAATATTTTTTAAAATGTTGTCTCAAACAACAATAAAATTAAATTTTATGATATGTGTCAATTTTGATTAATTTTCTTTTAAGTACACAATAAATCCACCTATGATTAAGTGAAAATTTGAAAGTTATGTTAGCCAACGTATGAGTTACCGAGTTAACCTTTCTTGAATAGTATTGGATATTCAATAGTTTTTGAAATATTTTTTAACCTTCATCATATTGTCCGGAAATTATCTCTCTCTTCACTAGATTCAACATGTACTCCTGGAAGACGTTCAACTTACGTGCTTGTATTTGATAATCTTATCATGTATTCTGTCACTGATTTGCCTCAACAGCGCCGTCTTCTTTTGAAAGATCATGTCATTCCTTTGCCTTCATGCATTCCATAAGATACTATTAGGCTCAGAATTTGTAAACCTTTTTTTTTCCCAAAATTCCACAGCATCTGCTGGCAACTAGCTTTACTCCTTAATTTGATCCTTGTTCGCATTTCCTTGAAGCCCATGACATTCTGTATCTTCTTTGATTTTGTACAATGAATTAAAGCATGAATTGCGTCTTCACTAGGGTAAGAGCATGCATCTTGGACAGCCCTTGGTCACACTTAAAATTTTATTTACCAAGTTTGCATTTATCGGTAGTTTGTTAGGGCAAAAACGCCATACAGGCGTGAGATTTGGTGGTAGAGTTTTATGTTTCCGTAAAACTTCTTTCATAATGCTTTAACCTTGCTTAAATTCGAACAAGATGATTCATTCTTTGTTTTTACGTTAGCATTTTTCGAAGCATGATATCCTATTTTGATAGTACTGTAGTTATCATTTCATTTATGCTTCTTAAATCTGCTTGTCGTCTATGGAGTTCACATTGCCAGTTGGTACCTCAAGAACTACCCAAATAACTTCCTCTTCAAGCTTTGTATTCAGCTGTTGAATTGAACGTTCCATATGGTTGTTCCTTCGTGGAAGTAGTTCTTCAAACTTTGATTACACCAACTTTGGTTGAATATGTAATAGGCTTATTCAGCTCTGCACTTCCTATTTTGCACAGTCGCTGATCAATCCAGAATTTTATGCTTTCTCCATTGTCAATCTTCCATTGAAGACCTTTCTTAAGGAAGTTTCTTCATATAAGAATGCTCTTCCAAATATATGATACATTGTTTGGTCTGTTATACTCTAAAAGATCAGTGTTAGCGTAATATATAGGCTTGAAAAACTTACTTATGAGAGATTTTGAATGATTGAACAACCTCCATGCTTGTTTAGCTTGTACAGCTTGATTATAACCACTCATCTTGCGAAAGCGTAATCCATCTTTGTTCTTGCTTTTACATAACAAATTCCATTTCATCAAATGAGTCTTTTTGTCCTTTGTATCACAACACCAAAAAAAAAAAACTTACTCATGATGCCTATGATCTTGTCGTCTATCACACCTTTGGAATTTCAT
Organism: Marsdenia floribunda; assembly: GCA_035583425.1. Taxonomy (NCBI): domain Eukaryota; kingdom Viridiplantae; phylum Streptophyta; class Magnoliopsida; order Gentianales; family Apocynaceae; genus Marsdenia; species Marsdenia floribunda. The sequence goes on from JAXGGT010000001.1 coordinate 11,740,954, forward strand.
AGCGAGACATAATGTAGTTCGGAATGAATTGTAGAAATGGTTTGATAAAAATTGTCCTTCCAACAAATATTTTCCTTTCCAGCCATTTACTTTTTTCCAAATTCGATCAATTATATATTGAAACACATCCTTTTCTCTTCTTCCTATATTGAGTGGCAACCCTAGAAACCTGTCTATGTTACCTCCTTCAGGGATGTTCAATATTTGCTTGATGTTTTGGCAAGTTGTTGGCTGCACATATTTCCCAGGGTATTAGATTCAAATTTTCATTATTGATTTTCTGCTCTGAATGTTGTTCATATATCTGCAAAAGATAAAAAAATGCTTTTGCCATAGTTTCATTTGCATGTGCAAATAGTAAGCAATCATCTACAAAGAGTAAATGAGATATTGAAAAGCCATTAGCAGAAGCTTAAAATCCTGGAGAGTATTCTTCCTTGCTTCCATCCTAATGAGAGATGATAGGCCTCCTGCACACAAAACAAACAAAAAAGGAGAAATCGGGTCTCCTTATCGGATTCCCCTAAAAGGACTGAATGTTTCTGTTGGTCTTGCATTAAAAAAAATAGAAAAACTTGTCTTTGCTACACATGCCACAATCAAACTTCTAAACCTTTTAGGAAAATTCATTTGCTCCATTATTTTATTAAGAAAAGGTCACTCAATTCTATCATATGCTTTCTTCACATCCAATTTCAAGGTAAAAAAAAAATTAGACTTGGATTGTGCATTTTTCTTAAAATTATGAAAGATCTAATTTGCTATAAACACACTATCCGTTATAAACCTACCTTGTAAAAAAAGCGTTTTGAGCCTCATCTATCACACTTAGCAAAACTATTTTGAGTCTATTGCAAGTAGTATTATATATCAACTTATACACTACATTGCAAAGATTAAGTGGCCTAAATTGAGTCACCGATTTGACGTTTTTCACTTTGGGAATGAGCACTAAGAATGTATGGTTAAGTTCTTTAAACTCATGGACCAATAAAAGAAAAGGTGATGCAATGGTATGGATTAGGATTTATATGGCCTCTAATCAGATATGGCAGTGCCCCCTCCCTCAACTTGGAAAAATGACTTTGGTGGCAACAAGTAGTGATCATAAACGACTACTCATATTAAGGAACTAACATCATGTGATGAGCAGCTCATCCAACTCACAATCAGTAAGAATGTATGAAACTTTTTGGATCAAAGAGGAAGGAATTGAAGATTTCATCAGGCAATTATGAATGGGCAATAGCAAGAAAACAACAACACAAGTGGGAAATGTCATTGAAGGACTAAAAGAAGCTCTAGATAGTTAGCGTTCAAAGCTCATTTGACCGTCAGTGAAAATGAACTAAAGAAGGCTGAAAGGGACCTACATCCTATTCAGAATGAGTCATTAGATATCAAGACTCACAAAAGGAGCTAGTATTGGAAAGTGAGGGGTAAAAATCGATCAATGGTTAGGAAAAAGAGATAAAATCATGTCATATCTCCACAACAAAAGAATGAACAAGAAGAAGAAAGATTGGCTGAAAAAGTCATTAGATATCAAGGCTTACAAGAGGAATATTGGAAAGTGAGACGTAAAACTCAATGGTTTAAAAAAATAGATATATACATGTCATACTTTCCAAGTAAAGACTTCTTCAAGAAAGAGCAAAAACAACATTGTAGAATTAAAAGATGAACAAGGCATGACACACACATCAAGAAGAAAGTTGGAGGAAATATATAGCAATCCACTTATACAAGAACCTTTTTCAAACTAAACAAGCTCATGAAGGGCATGATCTAAGGCTGGAATTGGAAAGAATTAGCACTAGACAGGAGGTAGAATTGGCATTGAAACAAATGGATCCAATGAAGACGTCAGAATTTGATGGCATGCGTGCTATATTCTTTAAAAAGTGCTGGCATATCTTAGGGAATGAGGTTAATACTTGTGTATTTAAATGTTTAGTAAATTCAAAAACTAATTAAGTTAAATTTTTTTAAAAATTAATATTTATAATTTTTTTAAAGTAAAAATTACTAAAATATTTTTAATTATTTATTCAAAAATAAAAATATTGATTTAATGAAAGTTAATAGTTTTAATTTTTGAGGTTAATTAATTAACATGTGTTTTACTTTTATAAGTGTTTTATAGATGTCTTAAACAATATATTGTTGTGAAATTCGAAGAGTTTCTTTGAAGTCAGTAGATTTTCATTATATCGAAGAGTTATCATTATCATTTTACCTCGATATCAATAATATAATTAATATTGGGATGATGATAATGTCATGAATGATGCAATCTCCTCTAAACTCCTCCCCATAAATAGAAGGTTCTGAAGACAATTTCATTTCATAATGAATTTCGTACAAAAGATACGAATCAACTTGTATCAAAAGAATCGGAAAGTTCATTAATAAAATTCTCTTCTCACTTTCGATATATTTCTCTTGTTACTTTTATACTCTTCTCTTTACTTTCATTATTCAGTTGTATTCCTACAATTTCATAAAACAATATAAACAGAGTCTCTACGGGCGAGTAAAGTGTTTGAAGATTTTCTCAAGAATAAAGATATAAATTATTTTTCTCATGACAAATTGTTTGATGTTTGATTCAAGAATAAAAAAGGTATGTTATTTTTATTCATTACAAACCTTATTAAGATTGAATTTGTGGCTCTTGAAGCCATGGTAAGAAATTATTTAATTTCTCATGGACATTTGATGTCGAGATGCATCTAACTGTGATGGCTAGCTCTGGCAAACACTGTCATGAATCATTAGCACAAGATAGTGCTAAAACTATGATTTTTTATTCATCTTCATGAATATTTAAAAATAGAATATCTTACCATGAAAGACCCTCTTATTCGGTGCAAAATTTGAAAGAAAGATTTGACCACCTGAGGATGGTCGTCTTGCCTAAAGCATGATATGATTACATGCACTTGAGGTTACAAGATTTTAAATTTGTGAGTGAGTTTAACTCTACAATGTTTAAAATTGTCTTGCAGTTAAAATTATGTGAAGAAAATATAATGGATAATGACATGTTAGAGAAAACATTCTCTACTTTTCATGTCACAAATATTGTCCTGCAGCAACAATATCATGAGAAAAGTTTTAAGAAATATGTTGATTTAATTTCTTGTCTTCTTGTTGTTGAACAAAAAAATGAGTAATTAATGAAAAATCATGAAGCCTGACCAACAGGTTCTACTCCATTCCTAGAAGTGAATGTTGTTAAAACGCATGATCACAAAAGAAATTGTGTTTGTATTTGTGGTCGTGGTCGTAAATATGATCTTGGACATATTTGTGGTCGTGATAAATATACTACTTCTAATCGCAATTGTCAAAATAAAGATTCAAAGGCTAAAAATATTAATGACCATCAAAAATGGGTAGATAATAATGATAAAGGAAATATGATTTTGAAAAACTATGAACACAAATATTATGTTGTGACATGAGAAATTGTTGGTCTTGTAACTGTAGTACGACATCTAATTTATATCTTAATAATATTTATCATTTATTATTTATTTAATATTGGCATTATTATTTTAGTATCTTTATCTTTTATTATTTATTTAATATTTTAGTATGATTATATTTATCTTTTATAATTTTAGTATTTTGGTGTTTTGCTATATAATTCTCTTATTATGCTCTTATAGTTTGAATGTTTAAGTTTGTAAATATTTTATTATGATCAGATGACTATGGTCCCATTTTCCTAATTAAAAATGGAATAGAAGATGTATGTTTGATTGACAGTACAACTATGAACACCATACTTAAAATTGAAAAATATTTTCTCATTTGAACGTGAGAGAAACAAGTGTTATAACAATAGATGATAGTCCAAAACTTATCAAGGTCTCTGGAAAAACTAGTATATTATTACCCGGAGGAACTATAATTGCGATTGATAAAGCACTATTTTCCTCCAAGACTTGAAGGAATTTATTAAGTTTTAAAGATATCTGACGTAATGGATATCATATTGAAACTAGATGATAATAATCATGAATATTTACTCATTACTCAAATGACCTCCGGTAATAAATCTTTGTTGGAAAAACTATCATCTCTTTCCCCTGACCTATATTACGCAAAAATCCATACTATTGAGGTGCATCATTTAGTAAACCAAAAGTTTACTAATCCTGTTACGTTTATGATTTGGCATGATCGTTTAGGTCCTTTGGGGTCAATTATGATGTGAAAAATAATTGAGGCTACACATGGTCATCCTTTGAAATGTCAAAGGAATTTGACTTTAGATAAACTCTCTTGTGCTGCATGTTCTAAAGGAAAAAATAATTGTAAAACCATGACCATTAAAAGTGGGACATGAATGTCCTATATTTCTAGAAAGGATTCATGTTGATATATGTGGATCGATTAATCCACAATGTGGGCAATTTAGATATTTTATGGTTTTAATTAATGCATCAACTCGCTGGTCGCATTTTGTTTATTATCAACTCACAAACTAGTGTTGGCCAAATTACTTGCCCAAATAATTTGCTTAAGAACACAATTTCTTGATTACCCTATTAAGCAAATCTGTCTAGACAATGCTGGTGAATTTTCTTCGCATGCATTTGATTCTTATTAAATGTCGATATGAATAATTTTTAAACATCCAATAACGTATGTTTATACACAAAATGGTCTAACTGAATCATTTATCAAAAGATTACAATTAATTGCTAGACCATTGTTAATGAAAATAAATCTCCCTACATTTATTTGGGGGCATGCCATTTTGCATGCTTTAGCACTTGTGCATTTAAGGCCATGGAGTTATTATAATATTTTTCCTATACAGTTGGCTTTTGATTTAGAGCTTAATATTGCTCATTTTAGAATTTTAATTAGGTGTGATGTATATGTTCCAATTGAACCAACTCAACATACAAAGATGAGTCCTCAAAGAACATTCGATATGTATGTTAGGTGTGATTTCTCGTTAATTATAAAGTATCTTGAACCTTTTGTCATGACTCTGGCCTGCGAGCCCGTGCCGCGACTATGGGTCTGGCAATACCCACGGTCAACTACTTGGTACTTGTCCTCACTGTACCAAAATGGATATCCCAAGTTGACAATCAACTACCTAGGCCCACACTTATATTCCATGACATATTCACATATACTTTCAATGTGGGATGGAGTATCACATTCACCCCCCCTCTTAAGGCCTAGCGTCCCCACTAGGGCCCAACATAATTACTCTAAACCCAAGATCAACCAGTGGACATTTTGAATTCTAGAGGTGGCTCATACCGCACATATGGTGTAGCACTTAGTTCCCATAGTCCAGGCTGGCTACCCGCTCTGATACTAACTGTCACGACTCGAGCCCACGAGCCCGTGCTGCCACTATGGGCCTGGCGATACCCATGGTCAACTGCTTGGTATTCGTCCTCGCTGTACCAAAAGGGACATCCCAAGTTGACAATGACTACCTAGATCCACACTTATATTTCATGGCATATTAAATGTCACGCCCCAGATTCAAGGCACGGCACGACACGACACAACCATACTCTCAAGGTTTCACCCAAGAGCACAAAGTCTCTATCTGAACTAATAATATAATAAATATTCTTAAAATAAAAGGGAAAACACCTAAGCTCAAATCCTTTAAAATAAGATCGAAAATAAATTCCAAAAAGAATTACTACAATTTTCCAAAGGATCAATTAGGGGTACAACCTCAAGCTTATTAAAAACTAACAAATCCAAAAAAAAAAAACAAAAAAATTATCCAATCCCCGAAACAAATAAATGACTAAGAATCCAAAATAAAAAACGGGAGTCAAGCTTCATCTACTCTCTTATTCCTCATCACTAGAATTTGCAAAGGAATGGATAAAAAGAGGGAAAGAAATGAGTTAGAAGTTTAGTGAATAAACAAAATATCCATTTTGTCTTGTTTCCAAAATATCTAAAAATTAGCAACAAAAAAAAAAAAAAAAAAAGAATGAATTCAAAAGTCAATTAATCAAAACAAACTTCCCCATGACTTTAACAAACAGACAAAAACATCATAAGTTCCAAATTCAAATTCCTTTTTGGGTAGGCTTAAGCAAGTTTAGGCACTCGTTGGTTTAACCGAATTCGACCCTAACTGTACTCTTGCCAGGACGGCCAGAACTTATATCGAATGTTGAGCTTTTTCACCATACTTTATGGGTTAAAAAACTTATCAAATGTGGAATATGTTCCCCCAACTAATTTTCTAACAAACTTGAGCCACAAACTCAATTTACTTTAGAGAAGACTTTAAATAAAACAAGAAATCTCAAGAAATTAAAAGAAAATAAAAATCAGAATTTAAAGATTCTCAAAAAGAAATTATTGGAAGAAAAAATAAAAAAAAATAAAAATTTTTAATAAAATAATAATAATATAATAAAATCATCATTATTCTTATCATTATAAGGAAAATAAAATAAATAAAAAAAATAAAAATTAAGAAACTGAAACAATAGAACATATATATATACACGTAACTCAAAATTAATAATAATAACAGAAAGAAGAAGGATATTGAAGAGGACTTGCAGCGCGCGGCTCTGCACCTCTGTTGAATCCCCTTCTTTTTCTTTTCTTCAAAATTCATTTTTTTTTCAAGATCCCCAAATTAAAATATGAACTCCTACTCAATCACCAAGTCCCAACCTATTATCATAAGATTAATGCAGGTTCTGTCTAAAAATTTTAAATATCAAATCTTAAGCCTAGCGAGGTTGAAGAATTCACTTATCTCACTAATGATTGTTGATTGAGTTTTCCCCAACTATTCTCAATGATTGGCCACCTCCTAGAATATAGACGTAGTATAAGCCCTCTCTAAAATTCAGTAACTCCAATAAACGAAATAACTAAGTCCTAATTAATATACGTTAAATAAAATATATTAAAAATAAATATCTATCACTAAAAAAAATTATGACTTTCCTTATTTGCCCTTGTTAAAGGGATTGGGTATTACATTCTACCCTTCTTACAAAAAGTTTCATCCTCGAAACTTAGAACATTGTCATTCCTTGAGAAATAAAATATCAATTCAGACTTAAGCTATACTCCAATGCAAACCACACATGCTTCCGTTGTGCACTTTATAAAAATATAATACCTCTAATGAAATTAATACTTATCGACAGTATACCACTAGGGACAAATACATGAGAATTACCCATCTAATTTTATAGGCTTAACTTCTAAAGCAAATCTCCTATAAATAACGAATGTACTATATCTTCTTATGCCCCAATCAAATAACACTTTAACAAGTAAAGAGTGTACTACATTCATACCTGTGACCACATCACTTGGATTCTCAGCATATCTCTTTGTCAAAGCGAAGACTCTTGCATTTGATTGAGAATTCGTCGGTTTTGTTGCCTCTTTAGGCTTGATTGAAATTATTGGTATCATATTAGGGCAATCTCTAATTTTGTGTCCTTATTTTCCACATTTGAAACATGCTCCAGTTTTCCATCTGCACTCTCCAAGATGAACGTGATTGCAAGTCTCACACGGCTTGCGTTGATCTCCAATTGCTACTTTCTTGAAAGGAATTTCTTTCGTTTCTAACTGAAAACTCTCTGAACTTGAATTTTGGCCTTCATTTTTGGATGGTCTTTGCCTCTTATTTGCCCTAAAAGTATCAGCTCTTTTCATACTTGCCTCCACACTAATAGCAGTTTCATGTATCTCAGTATAACTTTGTGATCGAATAGTAGCCATTTTACCTTGAATTCTCCCAAGTAAACCATCTTGAAATCATAGGAGTTTGAGATTCTCATTAACCATAAACTCGAGAACAAATCTCCCCAAGAAATTGAATTTCGCTGCATAATCTGCAACTAGCATTCCTTCTGTTTGCTTCAAGTTAAAGAACTCCTTCTGACGTTCTAATCGAAGAGTCTTTGGAAAGTAGTTATCCAAGAAAGCCTTCCTAAATACCTCCCAAGTCAGAGAGCGACCCTCAGTAACACATGTTGGTGCAGCACCTTCCCACCATCTCTCTGCCTCTCTAGTGAGGGGAAAAAAATTGCTAAATCTGCCTTCACATCCTCACTCACCTCCAATACTCGGAAGTTCTTCTCTAAATCCTTGAGCCACTTCTCCGCAAGTTCTGGATTAGCAGTTTCCTCAAAACTTAGCATGCTTGCCTTCCGCAGTCACTCATAACATGATCTCATCCCAACCTAAGCTTGCCTAGGACGACATTCCTGCTCCACTTGCCGCCTCAACTGCTCTTCTTGAAGGCGTTAGGCTTGCATAGTTTGGACCATCATAGAATAGGCCGCAACGAGATCAAGTTGTGGCATAGAAGGTACAACATCTTCACTTCTGTTTGCAGATAGTCCACGACCTAAATCTCTCAGCGGTACATTCAAATCGTCATCTTGTTCTCCAACCTAGCTGTTAGGATTCACATAATGACCTCTGAAAGATCCTCGCCTTGCCATTTAATAATTTTGAAGTCAAACAAATAGATTAGGAATAAAGGAGTCTAACACTATACCAAAATTCACAATCCTTACTTAAGATTCTAAGGATTCGTAACTTATTGCTTTGATACCACTAAATGTCACGTCCCGAATTCGAGGTGCAACACGACCGTACTCATAAGGTTTTCCCCCAAGAGTACAAGGTTTCTATCTGAACTGAAAACATAATGAATATTCTTAAAATAAAAGGGAAAACAACTAAGTCCAAATCCTTTAAAATAAGATCCAAAATAAATTCCAAAAAGAATTACTACAATCTTCCAAAGGATCGAAATAGAATTAGGGGTATAAACTCAAGCTTATTAAAAACTAACAAATCCAAAAAAAATAATAATAATAATTATCCAATCCCCGAAGCAAATAAATGACTAAGAATTCAAAACGAAAAACGAGAGTCAAGTTTCATCTACTCTCTTATTCCTCATCACTAGAATCTGCAAAAGAAGGGATAAAAAGAGGAAAAGGAATGAGTTAGAAGCTCAGTGAATAAACAGAATATTCATTTTGTCTTGTTTCCAAAATACCCAAAAATTAGTATTAAAAAAAAAAAAAAAAAAGAATGAATTCAAAAGTCAATTAATCAAAACAGACTTCCCCATAACTTTAACAAATAGAAAAAAACATCATATGTTCCAAATTCAAATTCCTTTTTGGGTAGGCTCAAGCAAGTTTAGGCACTCGTTTGTTTAACCGAATTGAACCCTAGCTATAGTCCTACCATAACGGCCAAAACTTATGTCAAATGTAGAGCTTTTTTACTATACTATTAGATGGGTTCATAAACTTATCAAATGTGGAATATATTCCCCCAACTAATTCCTAATAGATTTGAGCCAAAAACTTAATTTACTTTGGAGAATACTTTAAATAAAACAAGAAATCCCAAGAAATTAAAAGAAAATAAAAATCAGAATTTAAAGATTCTCAAAAAGAAATTATTGGAAGAAAAAATAAAACAAATAAAATCTTTAATAAAATAATAATAATATAATAATAAAATTATTATTATTCTTATAATTAGAAGGAAAATAAAATAAAGAAACAGAAACAATAAAACATATATATATACACGTAAATCAAAACTAATAATAATAATATTAATAATGATAACAGAAAGAAGAAGGATACTGAAGAGTACCTGCAACGCGCGGCTCTACTGAATCCCCTTTTTTTTCTTTTCTTTAAAATTCTTTTTTTTCTTTAGATTTCAATAAAATAATTCTTTCAATATAAAATAAATTAATAAAATTAAATCTATTATTTGCTCAGAATATAAGATATGATTTGAACAAAGATTAGAGATTTATTAAGAAATCGAATACGAAGGAAATTGAATATTTATTTACTCACTTCTAAGATCCCCAAATTAAAATCTGAAGTCCTACTCAATCACCAAGTCCCAACCAATTATCGTAAAATTGACTTAGACTCTGTTTAAAAATCTTAAATATCAAATCTTAAGCCTAACGAGATTGAAGAATTCACTTACCTTACTAACGATCATTGATTGGGTTTTCCTTGACTGTTCCCGATGATTGACCACCTCCTAGAACATAAACGTAGCGCAAGCCCTCTCTGAATTTCAATAACCCTGATAAACAAAATAACTAAGCCCTAATTAATATACGTTAAATAAAAGATATTAAAAATAAATATTTATCACTAAAAAAAAAAATTTGACTTTCCTTATTTACCCTTGTTAAAAGGGTTGGGTATTACACCTTTGATAGGGGATATTTTTACAACAAGATTTGTTGATTTCCATTTTGATGAAAATTTTTTTATCAAATTAATGGGAGAAATGAATGACATAAAATAGAACTTGCTTGGACAACATTGTTGATCCATTTAGATTAACGCACAAGCTCATGTGAACTGGAAGTTCAAAAGATTTAAAAGAATTGCAAATCAACTGCCACATTCTTGTGCTGACTCCAATAGAGTCACTAAATTGCATATTCCAACTATAGATGCTCCTATAAGAATAGAGGTCGCTGCAAGATATAATGTAACTTTTATAGTTGTTGAATCAAAAGCACTCCAGAAGCATAGCGGACCTCTTGATTCTAAGGATAAAAATTGTCAAAAGAGAAAAGGATTAAATGATCAAGATTATCATATTGAAGAAATAGGTAAAGGGGACCAAGGGAAAATTGATGATAAGATTCCAACTATAAGTGATGAAGAAAATCATGAAATTTCTATTAATTATACCACTTCCAATAGAAGTTGGGATAGAAAGAAAATGATTATTAATGTTGTGTTTGCATATAATTTAGCCCTTGATATTCTTAAGGATAATGAGGATTTTGATCCATTATCAATTGAAGAATGTCGCCATAGAAATGATTCACGAGAAGTTTTTGAATCTATAGTCCAAACACCGAAAGATATAAAGCATGTTGGCTATAAATTGATTTTTGTGCGAAAAAAAAAATGAGAATAATGAAATCGTAAAGTATAAAGCACAACTTGTCGCACAAGGTTTCTCGCAAAAATCGGGTATTGATTATGATCAAATTTATTCACCCGTGATTGTGCTATTACACTCCAATATATCTTATAAGTCTGGCAATTCATGAAAAAGTGTTAATAGATGCTATTACAACTTATCTATATGGAAGCTTTGAAAATGAAATTTATATGGGAATCCATTATATGGGATTCAATTTTCCTATGGCTTATGATGGCCCTCGTGGAAATTATTCCATGAAATTACAGAAACCATTGTATGGGTTAAAACAATCTGGATGTATGTGGTATAATCGCCTTAGTGAATTGTTTTTGAAATCAGACTATAAAAATGACCAAATATACTCATGTGTTTTTATTAAAAAAAAAATCTGAATATGGTTTTGTAATATTTGATGTATATGTTGTTGATATCAATCTCGTTACTCCTAAAGAACTCCAAGAAGCTCGAAATTGCTTGAAACGAGAATTTGAAGTTAAAGATTTTGGAAAAATCAAGTTTTGTCTTCGGTTACAAATCAAACATGTGAAAAATGAATTTTTTATCCATCAATCAACATATATGACTAAAAATTTGAAAAGATTTTACATGGACAAAGCACATTCATTAAGTACTCCAATGGTCGTAAGGTCACTGGATGTAAATAAAGATATATTTAGACCTCGAGATGATAATGAAGAACAACTTGGCCCTGAAGTGCCATATTTGAGTGCTAATGGTGGATTGATGTATATTGCTGATAGCACACGGCCTGATATAGCATTTGCTATAAATTTTTTGGCAAGGTTCAGTTCTTCACTAACATGATGACATTGGAATGGTTTTAAACATGTCCTTAAATACTCCAATGAACTATTGACATTAGATTGTTTTATTCAAATAAAAATGACCTAATCATCTTTCTTACCTGCATAAAACACGTTCTCAAATTGACTATTTATTTACATATGGCAATACTGCTATATCATGGCGCTCTACGAAGCAAACTATAGCAGCAACTTCTTCTAATCATATTGAGATTATAGCCATTCATGAAGCAAGCCGAGAATGTGTTTAGTTGAGGTCAATAATTTATTATATTAAAGAGACTTGTGGTTTATGCCCCGGAAGGGAGATTCCAACTCCTCTATATGAAGATAATGCAACTTGTATAGCTCAATTAAAAGGATAATATATCAAAGGAGACAAGACAAAACAAATTTCACCTAAATTTTTTTTTCTTTACTCCTAAACTTCAAAAGAAAGGTGCAATTGATGTGCTTCAAAGTGGTTTGCGTCTGTTTAAAGATCTTGAGAGTTCATCTCAACAGGAGGAGAAATATATACATAAAAAATAGTGTACTTTTTTTTTTCACTAGAATTTTTTTTCCACTAGAATTATTTTTTCCGTTGGGTTTTTATCTAGTAAGATTTTAAAAAGGTATATTCTTTATGTCACGGACATCCAAGGGAGAGTTGTGAAATTCGAAGAGTTTCTTTGAAGTTAGTGGACATCCATTATATCGAAGAGTTATCATCATCTCTTTACCTTGAGATCAATAATATAATTAATATTGGGATAACTATGATACCATCAATTATGCAATCCCCTCTAAACTCCTCCCTATAAATAGAGGGTTCTAAAGACCATTTCATTTCATAAAGTTCATTAATAAAATTCTCCTCTCACTTTCGATATATTTCTCTTGTTATATTTATACTCTTCTCGTTACTTTCCTTATTCAGTTGTATCCCTAAAATTTTATAAAATATTTTTTAATTTTATTAATAATTCTAAAGTATTTATAAAATGTAATTTGTTTTTTTTTTTAATATAATTGATATTTTAATTGATGATTAGTGTAATCTTTTTTTAAAAAAAAAAATTACTGTTGTAAATGAATCGAAGAATCTAAAATTTATGATATCCGAATGACTCCAAAAAGTCTACATTTAAACTATTAATTTTTTTCCTCGTGAACTTGACACACACACACACACACACACACACACATATATATATATATATATTTTATAGAGCAATATTTTTTAAGAGGATTAATAAACTAAAGTATTTATTTTTATGATTCCCCAATGCATCAAAATTTTAGAAATATGAAATTTATATAGGGTTTATAAATTTTAGCTATAGGAAAATTTGATTTTTGGGATGAATTTTTTTTTTTTTTTTTTTTGTTTTAACTATTCTATATGTAGAGTTATTGTTCTAATAAATTTTGATTTAATTGGTGTTGCATTTACAGAGTTTAATTTGTATGGGAAGCTTTATTTTAGTGCTTACAATTAAATGTGAGAAACTTTTTGTAACATTTACAGTTATTTAAGACTTTTGCCAAAAATAAATTATGTTCAAAGACACAATTCTTAAATTAAATAATTTAAAACATTTTTTATGAAATAAGACTATAAAACTATTTAGAATTAGATATATATATATATTAGAATATATTAATTAAAGATAATTTTATTTATGATTAAATTTATCTTTTACTCTTTTTTAGGTAGAATTTTTTATAATTAAATACTAAAAAATCATTAACTAATTTTTCCTTAAAAAAAATTTAAAAAGCTTAAATAAATAAATTCCAAATGTGATAAATGAGAAAATGCATTTCAAAAGGTGGGATAAGTTATGGCACACAAAAGATGGATGGAGACTTAGATTTTAGGAATTTGCTTGAATTTAATGTATAGGTACAACCAAAATCAGTTTCGAGACTCTACAAAAACCCTAATTCTTTAGTTAGTAAATTTATGAAAGGTAGTTCCTAACAAAATCGTCATTTCTTGGAAGCAAATTCAAACAATAAGCCTTCGTTTCTTCAATAGAAATTCTATAAAATGGACTTAAATGGAGAGTGAGAAATGATAAAAATATTAGTTTCTTTCTTGATCCTTCGCTTTTTAAGAAAGATGCTCTAACAATTCCTCACAAAACCCTTTTCAATATTGGAAATTCAGGCAAAAACGACAGTTGGAAAGCCACCATTTTTTATTTTCCAATCGTTGTTTTTGCCTAATACTGTGATTACATGATAATTTTTTTACTGTCATTTTCGATTGCATCATTTTTTATAAATTGCAGTACAAAAACGAGTTTTTGTACAAAAATAACATTTGAAATGCTGATAAGCAAAAACATCATAAAAATGAAGACATGGGCACAAAAATGATTAGTTGTACCAAGCATTGTATATGAAAATCATAAATGACAGCTGCCCAACCGCCGTTTTAGATATTTTGAATTTTTATTTTTATTTTTTTAGAAAATAATTGGTTTAGGGTTTCGGAGAAAAAATAATGGTTTAGGGTTGTCATTTTATATATATATATATATATATATATATATATATTGCATTTAAAGTTTAGGGTTTAAGTTTTAATTATGATTTTTAGGAGTTTAGGGTAAAACAAAGCGATCATTGGCCGTCATTTTTGCCCAATTTTTATTGAATAAAAATAAAAATTAATTTATTGAATAAAAATTATTTATAAATATAGAAAATGAATTCTATCTATCAAAGTATATCTCAAAATCGGGATCATGTAAAGGATTTAGTGAAGGGTTAGGTTGAAAATTTGGCTCAATCACCGGAGAATCGACACTAGCCGGTGTAGAGGACTGGGAAACAACACTGAAGCCAACAGTGTCTATTCAACTAAATAGCAGCTCGGCTATAATTTGTAACTGTCTGATCATGTTCGAATCGACTACTCTCTTGACCTCGATTTGTGCCTGCATTTAGGCCTAGCAGGTCTCTATGTAAACTTGAACTTTAGCTTATTTAGTTCGTAGTTGTTTCTAGTACCTGGGAGCTAGTGCCACAAGTGGGGGCCAAATAGAAGTAAGGGTCGGTCCCTTACTGTGTCCTTAAACACAACCCCTAGTCTCCTGATTGAAATGGTGATGAAGGATTGCATGTTTCGCCGCATTGGTGTACTCATCCTCTAGTAATGACTTTCACTCAATACTCTAAAATAGCCTACATTTCGAAATAAATAAATAACTACCATATAAGAGAACAGATTGAAGTATGAAAAGATTATACTTATAAAGAATTAGTTGATATACTTACAACCATATCGACAGTAATTGCATCTGTCTGATGTCTCGCTAGTGCTTGATTACTACTAACATATCGTATTGCGACGTGGACCATCAAATGCCCTCTACAAAAATATATATTATAATTAATCTAAGTTCTTTTCAATATGATATAATCATATAATCACATATTAATAAATATATAAATTGTTAAAATGTTTATTTAATAATATATGTACCTGATTCAACAGAACAAAGTGTGGTGTCCTCCTGGTGGTATGAGGATACACAATCTAAGCCATATTTTGTTTGTTCTACTGAAACTTTTAAGCAAAAACAGATCTTATGCATTAGTGACAATATAGAAATAAAATAATTAAAAAATTAAGTTTATACTTGTGTATCTTGTAGTTCACAATAATCCACTAGCATCCTCCATTGATGTAAGTCTACCCTCCAATCAAGGTAGTCCGGTATAAGGCCTCCTTTGTGTGGCTCGTAATACTTCCTCTCCAAATTGCGCTTCTAATCTCTCCAAGATGACCCTATCATCTTCAGGGTCAAACTGCAGAACAAAGGTGCAACATGACTGTACTCTCAAGGTTTCCCTCAAAAGCAAAAGGTCTCTTACCCCCATAATATCCATAAAAATTTCTAATAAAATAGAGGAAAAAGTAAACTATAATCTATATGTCCTCAAAAGTAATATAAATACTTCTCCAAAATTTCAAAACATCAAAACAAATTCATTATCCTCAATAACAATTAATAACAGAGTTAAGGGATGCAACCCTAATTTATCTAAAAATAATAATCAAGATTCAAAGTCCAATGATAACACTAAAACATATCATGTTTTTAGGATTAAATTATGCCTAATTTGAGTTGATTTTTAAAGTATTTCGAATAAATTGACTGAGAATGACACTACTTTACATTATTTTGGCTACAGGAAAGTTCCAGGGATTAAAATGAAAGAACGGACGAAATCAGGGACAAAAATGTAAGTTTGGCGCAAGAAAACACGGCCATGCTTCAAGAAGGACCAACACGGCCATGCTTCAGTAGAACACGCCCGTGCTTTCCCAAACACGGCCATGCTTCACTAAACACGGCGGTGTCATTCAAATTTCAAACAACACGGCCGTGCAACCCTCAACACGCCCATGCTTGCTTGAACACAGCCGTGCTAACATTAAACACGGCCGTGCTTCTTCTCCGATCCGAAAAATCGTGGATCTCGTTGATTTTCAGCCATAAGAATCCCTAAAGAGCCTCTGGACTCCTATAAATAGTGGTGTCGTTCCTCAGAGAAAAACTGAACAGAACTCGCCGAATCAATAGGAATTCATGTGTTTACTCTAGATCTTGTATAATTTCCTATTAGAATTTTAGATAGTTTTTCTCTTTATTATTATTATAGCATTTGAGCCTCGAACCGTAAGGGAGAATACTATAGAATAATGAGAGATAGATTAGACAAAATTCTTGAAGATCGAGAAGAAGACATCCATTGCAAGGATCCCGAAGGATTGGAGGACTGAGCAACCGTAGAAGAAGTGACATCAATACGGCACACTTTCTCTTCCCTTTTCTTCTTATTTTGTA
>JAXGGT010000001.1:11757716-11778664 GCA_035583425.1 Marsdenia floribunda
TGGTGAGCACTATATTGCTTTCTAGTTTTTAAATTAATCTTGGCCGGTTTGACGACAACCGCGAATTTATTCTTTACCAATAGTCAACTATTTGGCACTGTTCTCGCTGTACCAAAAGGGATGTCTCGAACTGACAATGACTACCTATACCCACACTTATATTCCATGACATATTTATGTATCACATATATATATATATATGTGTGTGTGTGTGTTTGTGTGTGTATAATGATAATATAAAAGACAATTCTTTTATGAAAAGAGTGAAATACTCTTTTTGGAAAACTTCATTAATCTCACATCAGAATTACAACCATATTTTATTGAGTAAAACACCTCTAAAAGGGTTCATATTCCCCATTTTAGGTAAGTTGAATATTTCTTTTGCTTTAGAGTTTGCCTAAAGGATAGATTTCTGACTAAAGTATCAAGTCTTCTGGGGAAACTATCATTTTCCCACCTTGCAAGTTATTTGAGATCACATTTGCTTGGAGGGACCATTCGAGTTTCTAAGAGTACCATCTGACAACATCAAGGTCCAATCTTTTCTCTTTCAAATGTACAAGAATAATTAACTTTGCATTAATTTCTAGTATAGAAGGATGTTGTTCTAATACAAAACATTTACCTTAGAGAAGAATTTTTATGCTAAAAATACATATTTATGTTAGGACAGCCAAAACACCACCTTAACTCCACATTAGTATGATATTGTCCGCTTTAGGCCAAGCTCGCATGGATTTGTTTTTGGGCATCTCCCAAAAGGCCTCATACTAATAAAGTTAAGTGGACACTTATATTCAAGGTAATCTGTCCTTGAATTTCTGATGTCGTACTTGGGTTTGCTACCCAACAATCCTTCCCTCAAACCAAAGGACCACACACAACTCGTGGCCTCCCTCCTGCGAACTCATTGTGACATTGTGATCCATCTCATTGTGGCCTCCCTCTTGCGAACTCATTTCGATCCATCTCATCTTGTACCACCGCTATCACGCTGCGGGACCCGCCGCTTGACCACCACACTGTCAGGAAGACTTTCGACACAAGGCACCAAACTCATATCTCCAATCGCGAGGGCATACTGGGGGCCTCCCACACAATGTAGTCCACCTTGCGAACCACTTGGCTCTGATACCACTTGTTAGGACCTCCAAAACACCACCTTAACTCCACATTATTATGATATTGTCCGCTTTGGGCCAAGCCCGCACATATTTATTTTTTGGGCATCTCCCAAAAGGCCTCATACTAATGAAGTTAAGTGGACACTTATATTCAAGGTAATCTCTCCTTGAATTTTCGATGTGGGACTTGGGTTTGCTACCCAACAAAATCGTCAATCGAATTTTCTCTGACTAATTCTGTTGATTGACCACCTTTTAAGATGTAGACGAAGCGTAAAACCTCTGAGACTCAATGACCTCGATAAAAAGAATAAAATTAAATCCTAAATCTTTAAACAATAACATTAAAATACGTAAATAATAAAATATAATTACTTAATATTTTTTTAAATTTCCTTATTTACCCTTAACTTGGGCCAGGGTATCACACTTAATCTGATGAGTTTTATCAAAAACAGTTGTCCTGTATAGTCATACTTTGCTTATCATACTCATAGTATTTACATGTGTAATTTATTGAGCATGGTGTTCTTGACCTTGTTTTGTACTTTCAATATCCATACAACTTTCCTCCCCTCTCCATCCCCTTCTTCTTTTGCTTTCCTCCTCTCCTTTTCATCTCTTTCATCTTCAAGATCCTTATAATTTTCATGCAAACTTGCTACTTTTATGCTCAACTGTGATTTAGCATCGACATTAAAATCATTAATATTTTTCTCAGTCGCATCGTGAATTTCATCAGTTGGATCATCTAATTTACATGGTTATAAAAAATTGTATTCTTTTCTTCAATCTCTTCTTCTTCATCTTCATGTTGCTTTTTCTCATCAACGTTCTTTTCTTCTTCATTCAAAATCCCTTGCATTTCAAGATCTTTTAAGACCAAATCTACAAATGCATTTGTATTGTAAGTTTGAGCTTGTTTTACAACAATGACGATCAAGTTGGTCTTCTCCTTAGCAGGTTCAATAGGTTGTGAAGTGAGATAGATATAGTAGCCACTCAGTTGATAGACTCGGGAAGTATTATCAAGAGCTACAACATGAAATTTAAATTTCTATAATTCTTCAACTACTTGAGGATTCTCCATTACCATACACTCTAAAACCATATTTTCTGTATCATTCTATCTAAAAGATAATTCATGTATTGGATTCTTATTGTGTGCAACTACATTTTCTATAAATTATCTCATTGAATCAACATAAAATCAATTTGGTGTCATCCACGCACAAAAAGGCAGAAAAATGTTAGATTAATTAGTCTTATATGTCCTATTAATACTATATAATACACAAAATAATTATCCAATAAGATTTCTTTAATACTACAAATTATCCATTAAGATCCCTTTAATATTACAAATAATATACAAAAATGGTCCCTTTAACACTACAATAGTTATGATTATATTGCAACAAAACAATTATTTATTCAATTTAGTTTACTCCTTATATTATTGTGCATTTAAAGGTCCAAGTATGACAAGTAATAATCCATGTGTTAGGTTGTTCTTCACAGTATGGTATAGACCATGGAATACTTGTTGTACAAATAAAATTATATTCTTAGTCGTTTGATGGAACTGGGGGTTTCATCAAGGTAAGACTATTATGTCATGATTTTCACTGAGGAATGGTTTACCTTAAATCAGTGAGTAGTTCACTCACGTCATAGGCATAAGTGTATTTCAAATATGTATAGAATTGGACCTATAGTAGTGGCCCCTCTCAAAGTACTATAATTATAGAGACTAGACTATTACTGCTACAGCTTGGACGGATACTCTCACACTTGAGCATGAGCTGGTGCTTTGGCAAAGCTAGAGTTTTACACTTTGATATATATGTTGGGTGAGATTTCTTTTGTGAGATCAATATCCTTGTATGTTGGGTGTACTACTTTAGTTAGTTAAGAAAAACTCATAAAAAGAGTTTCTATACCTCACTTAGTGAGGATTAATTACCCCTTTGTGATTGTCTAGGATAAATTAAATAATCCAGGGCCCTAGAAACGTGACTTTAGAATGTGTGCTTTTGGGTAGCTCCTAATGTTAAGCAAATACATTCGAGTGAGTCATGGATTATCTGTCACGCCCCGAATTCGGGACATGGCACGACCGTACTCTCAAGGTTTCCCCCAATAGCACAAGGTCTCTATCTGAATTCAAAACATAAATAATAATCCCAAAGTATAGATAAACAAAGGAATTAAGTCTTTAATATGAGGTAAATAATCTCCAATTTAAATCCTCAACATCCAGTAAATAAGTCTCAAGAGAAATTCTAAAGAAAATACTACAATCTCCCAAAAGTTAAAACAGAGTTAGGGGTACCACCCCAAGCTTTTTAAAAACTAACGACTCCAAAAGAAAAACAAAAATAATAATAATAATTATCCAATCTCCAAGTAAATGAACAAATGACTAAGAATCCAAAACGAAAAATGAGAATCATGCTCCATCTACTCTCTTATTCCTCATCACTAGAATCTGCAAAAGAAGGGATAAAAAGAGGGAAAGGAATGAGCTAGAAGCTTAGTGAATAAACAGAATATCCAGATTCCTTATTTTTCAAAATATCAGAAAATCAATAGCTAAAAAAAAAAATATTTTCAGAATATCGAAAAAAAAAATCATTTCAAATCATCAATCAATTAATCAAAGTAAACTTCCTTTTAACAAGCTTAACAATCAAACAAAATATCACAATTTAAATTCAGATTCTTTTTGGTAGGCTCAAGCAAGTGTAGGCACTCGTTGGTTTTATCGAATTTGGCCCTAATTGTACTCCCGTTAGGACGGCCAGAACTTATCAAAGTGTGAGCTTTTTCACCATGCTCAATAGGTTCAGAAACTTACAAATGTAGAACATGTTCCCCCAACTAATTCGTAAATAAACTTGAGCCAAAAACTTATTTTATGTAAGAAAGATTTTAAATAAATTTAACAAGGACTTCTAAGAAATTAAAAGATTTTCAAGAAAAAATAATTCTTTACAAAAAAAAATAAAAGAAATAAAGTAACAGTAATAAAAATATAATAACAATGATTAGGAGAAAAATAAAATAAATAATAAATAAACGAAATAAACCAAAATAACTAAAGAAGCAGGAACTTATGTATAATTATAACGGACAGAAACAAAACAAGTATATATGTACACAAAATATGTGTGCGCTGACAATGAAAATCAATTATATTATAATAATAAGAAGAATCAGAAGAATCTGGTTTGCAATATTTTTTTAAAAAAAAAATTTAGGAACAGTGCGGCTCTGTCGCAATTCTCGTTCCCCTTTTTTTTTTTTTTTTTTTTTTAAGAAATCCAAGAAGAATAACCCAATTACAACGAATTGAAATCGAATACGAATTAAAAGGAAATTCAAGAAATTTATTAAAGGAATTGAATATCTATTCACTTACCTCTGAGATTCCAAATCAAGATCTGAACTTTCTATTAAGTCACCAAGTCTCAACATAAATATCATAAATGAGGCTTAGGCTCTGTCTAAAAATCTCAAACATCAAATCGAAGCCTAAAGGAATTGAGGAATTCACTTACCTTACTAAAGATTGTCAATTGGGTTCTCTCCGATTGTTCCCGATGATTGGCCGCCTCCTAGAAAAGACGTAGCGTAAGCCCTCTCTAAAAACCCCAATAATGATATAACTAAACCCTAATTAATATAGGTTAACTATATAAATATCTGTCACCTAAAAAAATTGTGACTTTCCTAATTTGCCCCTCACTAAAGCGGCTGGGTATTACATTATCAAATTAAAAATCTAAGGATGGTAGATGTCTTTAAGATGGATGTTTGTATATTTATCCTATCTCATTGATGGGTGTTACTTAGAGGGGTATTTCTGTTATTTCACCTGTAGGTCAGAGACTATGCTTTCGCAGTATTATTCTTCGAATCAATATTTCCATATGGTAATGAATGAGAATATTTAAAATGATAAAATATAACTATTTGATATTAAGGGCATTTAGGTCATTTTAGTAGCCATGAATAATACGTCTTTTGGTCCCCGAAGTAGCTCAAATTACCTTGGTGTTGTTTAAACACAATCTGAGTTTATTGGATAATTGATTGGATTAGAAATTAAATTTATTCTAAGAAACTATTTAATTAATTATTTGGACTGGAATAAATTAATTAATTGGGCTTATATATGTTGATATATATTAAGAGTCCAATTAGAATTAATTACTTAGTCTTGAATATTTTATAAGGGTCCAAAAAAGACAATTAATTAATTAAGAGGTTTGGTCTAGTTTTGGACAAAATTTTTTGAGCACAAAATCTAGCCCTTTTAGGACTAACAAATTGCAGTCATTAGGACTTTGTCAAGTCCTTAGCTAGCCAAAATTGTTGAGATAGTATCCAACTAGGTTTCAATTTTTCCTTTTAGATAAGATAGTTGATTTTTTTGTTTCCTATTCCTACAGGAAGACTATACCTAAGAGCAATTATCTTAAAAGGAATTAAACCGTAGAAAAATTCTAATTAATTGTGCCGCCTCTCTCCCTCCTCTTTTGGTCCTCTCTCTCTTCCTCTCTAGTAGATTTTTAATCCATTAAATATTCTCACCAAGTTAAGGCTTAGAACAAGGAAGAGTCATACTCTGGAATGCTAAAAGGAAGAAGCTTGAAGCTTTATTCCTAGTTTAGCATTAATACTTTTTTAGATGATCGGACATGCAATTCATCCCTGATCAGGCTAAAAATTTTACAATAGGTAGAGAAGACGCATTTCTTCAATCTGAACGGTAGAGATCAAATTTCAATAGTTGGAATTTGGGATATTAATTCCGCAACAGAAATCATGTCTTTAGTTCAGCAATTAGAATCGTTTAGATGATTGGAGAACCAATTCATCTCCGATCAAGCTGAATTTTGGATAAAAGATAGAAGATACTTTTTACTTCAATGTGAATGGTAGCGATCTATTTTCAACGGTGGAATTCAAGTATATGTGTTCAACAATATAGGCTCTGTTTTCTGTAATTCATTTTAAGAAGTTTGAACACGTTTCATACGAAGGAGTAGAAGATTGGCTAGAATCCCTGTGTAAGAGCCGGGGCTATCTTCATCCCTTCTATCGCAAGTTCAAGCAGAAGTTTCAGTACAACCCATCCCTTTGTTGTTGAATTTGCAACCGGCATGAAAAGTAAGTACATTCTTCTAGATGCGGCTCGTAAAAAAATAAATTTTTTCCACTGTGTTATTACTTTAATGTTTTTTCGATCCCTCATTATCTACTAGGGTACTTTTAACACTACAAATACTATCCAATAAGGTCCCTTTGACACATTAGACATTATCTAATAAGGTACCTTTAATATTACAAATATTAATGAATAAGGTCCCTTTAACAATATATGCATTATCCAATAAGGTTCCTTTAACACCATAGACATTATCCAATAAGGTGTTTTTAACAATACAGACATTATCCAATGAAGGTCCCTTTAACATTCTATAGACATTATCTAATTAGGTGTTTTTAACACTATAGACATTATCCAATAAGGTCCTTTTTACAGTACAAATATTATTCAATAAGATCCCTTTAACACTATAGAATTGTCCAATAAGATCCCTTTTATACTTCAAATATTATCTAATAAGGTCCCTTTTATATTGTAGCAATTATCCAATAAGATCATTTTAACACAAAAGATATCATTTAATAAAGTCCTTTTATACTTCAAATATTATCTAATAAGGTCCCTTTTATATTGTAACAATTATCCAATAAGATCATTTTAACACAAAAGATATCATTTAATAAGGTCCCTTTATCACTATAGACATTATCCAATAAGGTCCCTTTAACACTACCAACATTATCCAATAAGGTCCCTTTACATTAACAATATTGTCCAATAAAATCCCTTTAACACTATAATTGTTATCTCATAAGGTCACTTTAAATGTATAGACATTATTAACTAGTAAAGTACTTTTAACATTGCAATAATTATCCAATAAGGTCCCTTTAGCAATAAAGACATTGTACAATAATGTCTCTTTAACACTATAGATATTATCCAATAAGTTCTCTTTTACACTACGAATATTATCCAATACAATACCTATGATAAATAAAAGCAAAAACATACTCACAAAGCTTGGATATCCACTCTAATCATCGAAATTTTAGTAACATCTTCCAAGAACTTCTTGGCATAAATCAAATGAAGTATCCACATTCAAATCCACCTTCCTGTTATAGCACCTACATCATTCAATGCAAGATAAGAACAATATACTAGTCTTAAGAATAAAATCACATTGATGTGCAACACTTATATTTGAGAATAAAAGCACATTTAGGTGCAACACTTATGTTTGGGACTAAAAATGGAACGTTCATCACATCATTAGCCTCAATAGGCATTCCATAAGCTTTAATATATCTATTACAAATCTGGGCAAAAAAGAGTTCAAACTTATAAATTTAAATTTCAAATATAACAAGTATAACTAATAATGAAATAGTTCTTACTTCCTTATAGGAACTCTGTAGTTTTATTCTCTTGATCAAAAAGAATCCAATAGAACCATACAATGACGCTTTCCTTGCCCACATGAATTGTAGAGTATGAGAAATTTCCTGTCAGACCACGCAATAATGAGTACAATACCTTGTTTGTCCAATACCTTGCAACATTGAGTTTTACCTTGTAAGAAAATGTTCTTCTTCAATGTCCATTGCAACACCTTTTGTTTGTCCACGATTGAGTAAATGTTGAACCATACAGGGTGAATACAAGAAAATGTTCCTTTTGTTAGAATGTATGCCCTCAAAGATTATGTACTCCCGATGATTATATTGCAATAAAATGTTTATTCATTCAATTTAGTTTATTTCTTACTATAACAAGTAATGGTCTATGTGGGTTGCTATTCACGGTAAGGTATAGACCATGGGTACTTGTTATATAATTAAAATTTAGTTCTTAGTTGTTTGATGGAGTTGGACATTTCATCTAGGTAAAACTATATTGCAATAAAATGTTTATTCATTCAATTTAGTTTATTTCTTACTATAACAAGTAATGGTCTATGTGGGTCGTTATTCAAAGTAAGGTATAGATCATGGGTACTTGTTATACAATTAAAATTTAGTTCTAAGTTGTTTGATGGAGTTGGTCATTTCATCTAGGTAAAAATATTATGCCATGATTTCCAATGGGGAATGTTGTACCTTAAATCAGTAAGTAGTTCGCTCACATCATAGGCATAAGCATATTTTGAATACGTAGAATTGTACATGTAGTAGTGGTCTATTTTAAAGTACTATAATTATAAAGACCAAACTACTATTGTTACAATGTGGACGGGTACTTTCATAGTTGAGTATGAGTTGGTGGTTTGTTCAAGCTAAGGGTTCTACACTTTAATAGGTGAGATTTCTTATGTGAGATCAATATCCTTGTATGTTGGATGTTTTGTTTTAGTTAGTTAAGATGGACTCATACAAAAGAGATTCTATGATCCACTTAGTGACGATTAATTATGCCCCAGAATAATCTAAATAATTCAGGGCCCTAGGAACATTACTCAAGAATGTGTGCCTTTTAGTAGCTATAATGTTAAACAAGTACATTCAAGTGAGTTATGGATTATTAGACTAGAAATCTAAGAATAATCTAAATAATTCAGGGCCCTGGGAACATTACTCAAGAATGTGTGCCTTTTAGTAGCTATAATGTTAAACAAGTACATTCAAGTGAGTCATGGATTATTAGACTAGAAATCTAAGGATGGTAAATGTCTTTGAGAAGGGTGTTAGTAGATTTATCATGTCTCATTTATGGGTGTTACATAGTGGGGTATTTCTGTCATTTCACCTGTTGGTAGGATATATTGCTTTAGTAGTATTATTCTGGAGTCAATATTTCCATATGGTGATAATTAAAAGGATTAATTAATTCTTTAGGGACATTTAGGAATAACTAGTTAAAAGGATTTGACTAGTCCTGGGTTGATTTTAGAGCACAAAATTCTGCTCATTTAGGACTAAGTATTTTGGCTAAGAGGACTTAATTAAGTCCTCAGGCTGGCCGAAAAAAAGAGGCATGTGGTGCCATTTCTGAAGAGGATTTTCAGTCCTTTCCCTTTCTTTTCGTCTTCAAAAATTCTATCCTCTAAACTCTTTCACCAAGAAAAGTTTAGTGCAAGGTAGAGTCATACTTCAGATGACAAGAAAAAGAAGCTTGGAAGTTTGATGCGTAGGAGTAGAAGATTGGCGGGGATTCTTGTTGACCAACTTATGCTATTTACTTCTCAACCAACGCAAGAATTTTCAATTCAACTTGCTCCTTCATTGGTTAATCTCTGACTACTACAAAAATGTAAGTACTCTTCTAGGTATGACTTAGAAAAATTTATTTTGCGCAGCATTTTTCTCTAAAGACATGATCCACTTCACTCTTTTTATTTTCGGGTAATTGTCCAAAATGTAACTATAAAATAACAATAAATTAGAGACCCAAAATTAGAAATGTGATATATATATATCATTTTTTTCATTTACCGAAAATATTTATCAACACCTCATAATTGAGCATTTTTTCTTCAAGAATTTTATTCTTCCAGTGAGACTTGAACTTTGAAGAAGCGACTTTTTTTATGTTTTGCACCACTTCGAGTCATCTTCTACAAGCTAAAAACACAACATAGAATATGACTTTAACACCATACATAATGATTACAAATATGTCAAGAACTCTTTGTCTGGCCTTTCCAAAATATTGAACACCATAGTAGAAATGGTAGGATAAAAGATAGCGTATATGATTGAAACTATGACATGTCACAAATTATATAAAGTATCACTGAATCTTGTACGACGATGAAGAAAGAACTAGAACTTATTGCAACAATAGACATGAAATGGATTCGAAGTGTGATTCTCTCTAGTTCCCAATAGGTTAACATTTGGAGGGAACTTCATAAGCTAGGAAGAAAAGAAACTGACTGTTATACCCACTTCTATTATTAGACAATTTATTTTCTGTTTAAAAAATTTAAATATGGACTAATTTTTCCTTCATTGCTATTAATCATAATTTTGAAATAAACGAAAGTTTCACACCTTAATGTAAAATTATGTATTAAAGGGACATTAATGATTAATTTTATTTAGTAAAGGGATCTTATTTGATAATGATCATTGGTAAAGAAGTTTATTGGATAATGTTCAGTAAAAAAAATGGACCTTCTTGGGGAAGTTATATAGAAATGGGGACCTTATTGGTTAAAATTATTAGTTAGGAACCTTATTGGATAATAACCTTTGATTTAAGGACCAGTTCAGATAATAATTCATAAAAATATTACGTACTCACATACAAGATATCATATTAGCGAGAAATCATTTGATATTCTGATTCAGATTTCACAAGATGCCAAAATAGCTATATATTTACTCTATAATATTCTATTTTCTTCACTGGAGGAACAATTTCTTTGGAGCATGCTAATTAGACACTCATGGCTGTTTCAATATAGAAATTTAAGTATATTATGAGACATCCAATCATTGAATATAGCTAAGGAACCTTGTCATCAAGTTAGAAATTTAAGATAGCATTGAAAGACATTGATACTGTTGTAATATTTTGCCTCCATTTTAGGTAATCAATATAAGTATTTATTTAATTTATTAAATATATAATGTTATAGTGAATTAAAATATATTGAGAATATTAAGAATTAAATAACAAATAATTAATATATTAATAACCTTTTTTAAGTTTTACTTATTATGACCAAATAAGTGATGATAAAAGAAAAGAAGTGAAAAAAAAACGTGAGACAAAGGACTAATAGGGATTAAGAATTTTATTGAGATGATTAGAAAATGTAAAAATCTTTTTATATTTTATATTATATTATTAAAAAATTATATGATTGGTTACAATAATTAATTAGAGTTTATTATGTTAAGATTTGATCGTGGAGAAAATCTGTAGAACAAAATGTGAGTAAATAGAACTGATTATCCCTTTTTGATTTGAGGTAAGTAGAAACAATTCTTTTTCTATACTTTTCAATATTGTATTTATACTGTGAAAAGAAAAAGGATGAGTTTTAAAGAATTTTGCATGATTATAATTTTTATTTAGTGAAATATATTGTTATTACATATGGATTGATTGATGATTTTGAGGATTATAACTGACTACATTTTTATGATTTTGATTTGTATATTAATTTACTTATATTTTTTTATTTAATGTATACAATTTTAGAAATAATTATATTACAACGTCATTCCATCAATTATTTTATATTTTTAGATAATTTTTATATGCAGTAAATAATCTTGATTTTATTTAAAAATTTCTATGTATTAACTTTTATTTTTATAGTATTTTGATAAACTTGATTTTTATTTAATGGGAAACAAAAAGAATTTGATATATTATTAATTTTAATTATTCTTTAAAGTTTACTTACATAAATAATTAAATATGGATATCTCTATATACAAAGTTTTTGAAAAGTTTTGATTGACAAAAAAATACGGAAAACGTTTTAAAAGTATTTTAAATATGTATTAAAGTAATGTTTTTATGTATAAATATTTTAGTTTTTATTTAAAATATATATTCCTTTTTAGTGATTATATATATATATATATATATATATATATATATATATATGTCTTATATATAACGATTTTGTCAAATACTTTAAAGTGTTTTGATTATTAATTTAAAATATTTTAGAGATTATTTGTTATAAAAGTATTTTAAATTAATGTTATTGATTGAAAGTATAGAAAAGCTAAATCAGAATTTATATTTTGGAAGTCATTTTAAGTATCAACTAAATTGTTAAAATATTTTATATTTGAATGAATATTTTGAAAAAAAATATGTTATTTTGTAATTGAAATTAAATCATTTTTTATAAATATGTTTTGAATCAATGTTTATAACAATATTTTTAAATTGGTCAGGATAATTTTTAAAGTCATTTTGAATATCAATTTAATATGTTAAAAATATTTCATACCTGAATGTAATATTTTACGTATTTTATAATTTAATTATCTAAAATTTAAAATTTTAATGTTTTGAATTATAAAACATGACAAGAGATAAATATTTTTATTTAATAAGATGTTATGAGATAATTTATTATTGAATAAAGTCAAATGAAAATGAATATGATTAAACAATGTATTGATTATTTTGGATAACATGTTCCACATCAAATGCAATGAATCTTTTGGTATAGACAAAAAGCCACCTCAATGAAACTGTAATGGTCATTTCTTGACGGTATAAAGTTAAGAGCTAAATTTAGTTAATGACCTATTAGTTTTGTATAGGGATGGCAACGGGGTGGGAATTTGGGGAGGACTCCTTCCCATCCCCATCCCCATCCCCGATTCCTATATATATTCCTCATGCCCATCCCCATCTCCTAGGATAATTGGTTTTACATCTCATTCCCATCCCCAACGGAAATTGAATATCACAGTGAAGATTTTTCACCGTTATATTTCTTATTAAATTTTTCATTTTTAATTAAATTATTAATAAAAAAAATTAATCAATAAATTTCATAAAATAAAAAATAAAGTATTTACAAATTTTTGATATAATTTTTATAAAAAATTAAAATTATAAAATTAAACTTTAAAATAAAAATAAAACAAACAACATTTTTAACCTTTTGTCAGGAGTCTTTCACTAATTCATATAATTTATGTTTAAATTTTAAAATAATTAATTATTATAATTGTTATATTATTTTATTTTTATTATAAATATATAATTAAATATTATATATATATATATTTTTTCGGGGCAGGACGGGGACGGGACGTGGATGGGGATCGAAGATTAATACCATCCCCACCCCCATCCCCTATTTTCTCTTTCGGGGAATCACCATCCCCATCCTCAAACTCGGTCAAAGCGGGAATCCCCGATCAAAATGGGGTCGAGATACGATTCCCCATCGGATATGGTTTTAATTGCCATCCCTAGTTTTGTACTTAATTATGTCTTAACATATTAAAATGAAACAAAATAAAATGATTTTTTTTTTTTTTTATTTGAGTCTCAAAATATGGGTATAATTGAATGTTAAGTTTGACATTTTAACGAAGTTTGATATTATAATTAAATTTTATAGTTTTTATAATGCTATTACATGTTTTATGAAAGTATAAGCTCCTTGTAATGTTACATGAAGTGATATTAACCATTAAATTAATTTTGATTTGACATCAAAAGAAATTAATTGATATTAATTGAGTAGTAAAATGTAATGTAATGTAATTGAATAGTTGACATTTTAAGGTATGTTGAAATTGAAATGAAAGAATGGTAAATTTAGTCCCAAACATTTGTTTCATTTCCATATTTGGTCTCAAACTTTTTTTTTTGGTGGATTAGGTTCCTTACTTTTAAAAGCGTGTGTGTATTAGGTCCTTTTGTTCATTTTCGTTCATTTTTTACGCTCATAATCCACACAAAAGGACCTCATACACACATGCTTTTAAAAATAAGGAACCTAATCCACAAAAAAAAAAGTTTGAGACCAAGTATGAAAACGAAGCAAATATTTGATACTAAATTCACTATTCTTTCAATTGAAATTGAATTGTATAATTTTGATAATGTTATTAAATGTTTTATATAAATACAAGTTTTTAGATTCTTATACGAAATGATATCTTATTCTTTTAATGTTTTTAAAAAGTTATTTACTTAATAAAATTGTACTCAAATTTAGAAAAAAGAAAGTTTTACTTATTGAATTTAAACTCACCCCCTCATATTCTAACTTTTTACATATGTTACAGTAATGAGAATGAGTTTGAGGAGAATAGTCATGTTAGGGAATGAGTTTTTTTTTTTTAGTTAAAGAAGTTATTTTGATGATATTTATTTGAAATCGTCATGTGAAAACACTTTAAATTATATAAATTCAATTATTGGATATACTTGATGATTTATTTCTATGGATATTAAGATTATTTTGATCTTTTTTTTTTTTTTTTTTTTTTGTAAGAATGAAAGGTTTTATATCATATTTTTGTCAATTGGATATGCGGGACTTTGCATCTTTGAAACAATTATAAAATATTATCGTGTTATGTCTTAGATTTTTAAATTTTAGTCCATAAACAAAGACTAGATTCAGAGCATGACAAGTGCTATATTCTAATTTATATATATTCTAATATAAAAATATTTAAAACAATGAAAGACCTTGACAATGCTATATTTTAATATATATATATATATATATATATATATATATAATGGAGTGATTTGATGCCTACAGTATAAATTGGGAAAAATTCCATAATTGTAAATCTTCGAACTATAGATCATTTATCAAGGTTTTTTATGAGCATGTTGCTCAAATGAACGTAATATCATTTGATAATATACTAGTTTAGTGAAAGTTTGTATTATAATTATATACATATATTACATATTTGATATTTATAATTATAATTTAAGGTATTATGTGAATTGTTTTAAACTTCATTTCTATTTAGTATGATCTTATTAAAGAATAAGAAGGACCAGTTAAAAATTGACATGTTCAGATCGCATTACATGTAATTTCCACATTACATACCATACTTGATTTATGTCGTTCAATTATGTTGATTTGGGTGATTATTGTTAGATTTAATCACAACTTTCGCGATGAATGGCCATTTGATTTTATATTTATATAATTAATGCATTACATTGATTTAGGATGCAGACAGTAATGATAGTAAAAATTTGAGTGTTGCTTGTAAGGATTAATGATATATAATTATCTTGTAACATTAAGTCCAAGTGAGAGATTGTTAAATTTATTTCAATAAATCATGTGCCTTATGTATCAATTGTGTATCTTTTAAAGGCTATTATATTTGGTTAGGCTCAATTAAAGTCATGATTTAATAAAGTTTAGTAGACTTATATTCATCAAGTATTTGTATGAACCTACATATGTAGATACCATATTTTTAATATGTGATAGGTTAATTAGGAATATGACAGTTTCAAGGAAATATTAAAAACTTTTTATTCTAAGATTGTATCATTGAAAAATAACCACAAACTCCAATAAATTTATTAGAAGATTGTGTAACTCACGTGTGTGAATCACAAGTGTATTAAATAGCTTCCAAGAATTCAAGATTTACCCTAAACGTTCAAGAACTTCAAGATTCAATAATCCTAAGATGACATCAGATATAATTTCGTAAACTTATTAATTTTTTAATCCCTCATAATATGATATAATAGGTTTTGAAATAAATTTTAATATACATATTTTATCTATATTATTCTAACATTAAACCCTAATTTTCATAGTGTCAACTACATATGTAATTGGCCGCTTGTTAGTAAAATCAGCGTACCACTCCTCTTTAAACCATAAATGAGTTCCTATCTTAATTTATGAACATTATGCTTTCTTTCAAAACAAAGATAATTTGCTGTCCCTATTTATATATATATATATATATATAAATAGGATGAGGATAATATTCTCTCCATTCCCCCTCTTACCCCGTCTCACTTCCTATATATATATATATAAAATGTTTATTACCATACGTTCATATACGAGATGAATGTAATAGTTTGTGAGGATCTCCAAAAGACTAATGAATATAATAATAGAATAATGAGAATGAAAAATAGTAACAAGACAAATGAAAGAAAAGTGGATATAAAGTATTTACGTGGTTCAGCTAAAGAAACCTACGTCCACGGGCGAAGATGAACAAAATTTCACTTAAAAAAAAAAACAAATTACAACAAGAAAAATCTCTCAAAACAAGAAGTCCATTGACACTTTCCTCACTATTTAAAAGACACTTAAAAAATTTTATTTCAAAAATACAATAAAATTAGTGTATTAATTTGAAAATTAAAATCTTTAAAACAAAGAGATAGAGAGAAAAGAGGAATTGAGTTTGGATGGATTTATCTCCTTCTAAACCTCTCTATTTATAGGGACAAGAATGAGGAAGTCAATGGTTAGGATTTAATCCTTAATTTCTAAGAATGTATCTAATGGTTGTTATTTATCCCTGTGATTAATGGTTGAGATTTAATCCTTATCCTTAAAAATATATCCAATGATTGATATTTATTTTTGTGTTCAATAGTTAAGACTTAATGTTTAGTCTTTACGAATATCTAATGACTAACACTTAATCTTTAATCTCTAAAAATATCTAATAGCTCATTTTGACTCAGGAGAGCAGAGGATTTTTTTTGGGGGTGTATGATCCCATGCCACGTTTCTTTCCTGATTTTCTGAAGCCCTCCCGTTAAATACATAGACATATAGAGACTTCAGAATCAGATAGTTGAGCGAAAAGGCTGTTTGAGGGAAGGAGAAGGAGAAGCTAGAAAATGGCGGAGGAAGTGAGTAACAACAAGCAGGTGATACTCAAGAATTACGTGAGTGGTTTTCCGAAAGAGAGTGACCTGGAGATAATCAACACTACCATCAAACTTAAGATTCCTGAGGATTCTTCTTCGGGGGCTGCTGTTTTGGTGAAAAATCTTTATTTGTCTTGTGATCCTTATATGAGATTTCGCATGAGGAAGATCCAAGGCACATGCGTAGAATGCTTTACTCCTGGCTCTGTGAGTTTTTAATCTTCTATAAGATTTTTAATTCGTCATTCGTCATTTTCTATTTTTGACTGTGTTGTTCTTTGGATATCTTCTACTAATAAGTCATGATTGCATGCTTCTGTTCTTGTTTGAGTTTGTTTTCTAATCGGGCTTACAGACTCCGCCCGCGTGAATACAAAACTTCTGCTTCGTGATTTGCTGATTTGATTCTTTGTCCTCTTATGGTTATTATTTTGTTAATTGATATACTGTTTACCTATATTAAACTATTATTTTTCCTGTGAAATTGGCAATTTCTTAAGTTATATAATATGTAATTCTGTGGACATATAAGTGGGCTTCAATGATTTAATGGATGATTTCCCTTGGTTTTATAATTCAATTCAACAATATAGACTCATTAGCATGTATTGCAAAAGGCTCAATCGATAGTTGCCATGCTACCAGTTATTGAAGATTTAAACCATATACATGCTCTTCTTTAGATTGTCCCCTGCAATTAGCCTTGCAGAGATTTTTTACGGTGCTAAAGCTAAACTCATAACCATTTCTTGTTGCTGTTTTTGTAGCCAATTGTCGGATATGGAGTATCTAAAGTAATGGATTCTACTCATCCGAACTTCAACAAGGGTGATTTTGTTTGGGGATATACAGGATGGAAGAGTATAGCATTATTACTGCTACTCAGAGAACCATCAAGATTCAGCATACTGATTTGCCCTTATCTTACTATACAGGAATTCTTGGTAAGTTAATCCTTCAAAATTTTCAGATGAACATCTGATAGCATTTCCATGATTGTTCAAATGGAAAAATGAATGAAATATTTCCATCTTGTTCCACCCACAATCATCTAGATATTGAAAGATACATCAGTGTTATTTCAGTGGAAGGTTTATGATAATATTTTTTCAATATAAGTTCTTTCATGTCTGCATGACCTTCTTTTCTGGAAAACCAGGAAACCTACACCTCTATATAAAGTGAGTGAGAGCTGATTATTGAAGCTTTATACAATGGCTATATTTTCTGGGTTTTTCATGCTTCCTTCTAACATTCTATTTGGTAATAGAATGTATGGGATAATTTTAAAGATGAAGTTCAACAATTCTCCATCAGGCTATCTCTAATGTTAGTTTAAAAAAAAAAAAAAATGAAAATCAAAAAAAGAAGAAGAAGAAGTAGTAGTAAACAGGCCAGAAGTCTAGAAATAATGTTCACTAAATCATTGCACTGAACACATGGACTTTTGTTGCAAATTTGATGCTATTTATGGTTTCAGGAACTTTAAATGTAACCATTCTGTAGTAAAGATAAAGATCTTTTGAAGTTAGTTAAAAAGACTTACGACGTATCTACTGCTATCTTAAAGTAATGGTTCCATGCTAATACTGGAACAAATTCAAATTTCGTCTTTCCCTGCTCTCTATTTCCAAATGGATATAGCTGCTAATTTTTATGAATATGCTCATAGGTATGCCTGGGATGACTGCTTATGCTGGATTTTATGAGATTTGCTCCCCTAAGAAGGGAGAGCGTGTCTTCATTTCAGCAGCTTCAGGAGCAGTTGGTCAGCTAGTTGGACAATTTGCAAAGTTATTGGGTTGTTATGTCGTTGGAAGTGCTGGATCTAAAGAAAAGGTGTCTTCTGTTCATTTCCTCTGGGAATATTATGAATCTCTTTAGCTAAAAGCTTTGAACTTGATTTACCTGCTTTGAAAAACAACTAACTTAGATCAATTGGGTTATACGTTTCAAATGAATTTGTGTCAATTTTGTCACTGCTTAGAACTGTCTTTTGTCTCACATGCTGTCTCTGTTTTGCCAAATTTTGATTTGATCAATGTTGTTAATTATGCTGACTCCTTATTTTTGGCTAAGATTGATTTGTTAAAGAACAAATTTGGCTTTGACGAGGCTTTCAACTATAAAGAAGAGCAGGATCTAGATGCAGCACTAAAAAGGTCAGTGATTTGTGTTATTCTTTGCTGCCTATTTTCTTTGCTTGCTTTTATGTCTTGAAACGTATCAAATTTCTTGTCCTAACACCAGGAATTCTTTTTGGTTTAGGTACTTTCCTAAGGGTATTGATATTTACTTTGAGAATGTGGGAGGCGGCAAGATGCTTGATGCTGTACTTGTCAACATGAGACTTCACGGTCGCATCGCAGTTTGTGGGATGATCTCTCAATACAACCTTGGGGTGACTGAAGGTGTTCACAACTTATTCTGCCTAATCTCAAACAGAATCCGGATGGAGGGGTTTCTCATGTTTGATTACTATCATTTGTATCCAAAATACCTGGAAATGATCCTACCACAGATAAAAGAAGGGAAAATTGTTTACGTGGAAGATACAGCCGAAGGGCTTGAAAATGCGCCTGGTGCTCTTGTTGGCCTATTCTCTGGTCGTAATGTTGGGAAACAAGTGGTACTTATTGCTAGAGAATAATAATTCTTCTTGTCTTTCGAATCTTCAATTTCAATGCTCAAAAGTATACTTCTCCAGTGCAGACATTGTCTTTGGGGAAAAATTGTCATGCTCCTAATTTGGTCTAACTTAAAATTTAAAATTTCTAATTGTAATTGTGATACTTTGCGTATTGAGATTTAACTCAAGAATCAAGGCACAAAATTAAAGTCTAATATTTAAAAAACAAAAATTAATCTTTAAATCAAATACAATTTTAAGAACTTAAAAATAAAACATCTTACAATCTACACCATTATTAAGAATAAATGAACTTAATAAATTTCACAATGTATAGGTCCTTATAACTTTTAAATATTTTACTAAGGTTCTAAATTTTTATAGATTATCGAAAATTCTTCTAATTTAGGTCGTGAGTACTACAAAAATGTTAAAGACTATTTTATAATTTATATAAATTTATGCTTGTAGTTATAATTGACGTGAAATCTCCCACGATATCTTTTAAATTACTATCTCAAACAACAATAAAATTAAATTTTATGACGTGTCAATTTAATTATTTTTCTTTAAGTACACAATAAATCCATCAATTATTAAGTGAAAATTATGTTAGCGAACTTATAATAAGTTACCAAGTTAGCCTTTCTTGAATAGTATTGGATATTATGTATATTTGGCCTATTCAATAGATTTTGAAATTCTTTTATCTCATAAACTAGTAGAGAATTTTCTATATCATTGGATAAAACCATTCTTATTGATTTTTGATAATCTATTTCCACCGTGAAGACTTGTATTGATGGATTGCTCATATTTCTCCTTCCAAAGGTAATGATGTGAATTTACATTGTTGTCCGTATTTCAATGTTGGGGAAAGCCTTGGTTGTTCTTCACAATTCCCTCAATAGTTGCTTTTCCATTGGACTAAGAAGCATCAACATTTAATTTCAGCATAGATTGTATTTCATACATGTACTCCTTGAAGCCGTTCAACTTATGTGCTTGTATTTCATAATCTTATCATGCATTCTTTTACTGATTTGGCTCAACAGCGTCGTTTTCTTTTGAAAGATCATTTCATTCCTTTGCCTTCATGCATTCCATCAAATAATCAAGATACTATTAAGCTTAGAATTTATAAAATCTTCTTTTTTCCCAAAATTCCACAACATCTGCTGGTAGCTTTACTCCTTTGATCGCTGTTCGTATTTCCTTGAGCCCATGGCATTCCTTATCGTCTTTGATTTTGTACAATGAATTAAAGCATGAATTGCATCTTCACTAGGATAAGAGCATCTTGGACAGCCATTGGTTGCACTTAAAATTTTATTTACCAAGTTTGCATTTATCGGTAGTTTGTTATGGCGAAAACGCCATACAAGCATGAGATTTCATGGTTTAGTTTTAAGTTTCCATATGACTTCTTTCATAATGCTTTATCCTTGCTTAGATTCGAACAAGTTGATTCATTTCTTCTTTTTACATCAGCATTTTTCTAAGCATCATATCCTATTTTGACAGTGTAGTTATCATTTCATGTATGCTTCTTAAATCTGCTTGTCTATGGAGTTCACAATTCCAGTTGGTACTTCAAGAACTACTCAAATAACTTCTTCTTCAAGCTTTGTATTCAGCTGTTGAACGTTCCAGATGGTTGTTCCTGTTGGAATAATATAGATATTACAATCTATTCTTTAGATCAATCCCAAGACCTATTATGTCAGATTATCGAAAATCA
>JAXGGT010000001.1:11778764-11792383 GCA_035583425.1 Marsdenia floribunda
AAAAAGCAATAAGCAAATATGACCATTATATGTGATGAAACTTTTACAACAATATATATATATATATATATATATATATATATGTGTGTGTGTGTAATATATTTTAAATTTACGTAATTAAAATTATTTTTTTCTGCTTCTTCTGTTTGAATATGGAAATAGAATTAATAAAAATGAAGTATAAATATTAAAGAGGTAGTTTAATTGGTGTGATATTTTTGGTGATGGGTTTTGAGTGTGATTCATATTCTTAAATTAGATTTTATATTTTTATTTTTATAATAGTAGATTTTATAATTATTTATGATTATTTGACTTTGTTTTTTGACTAACTGTTTTAAAATAATTTGAACGATTTGGTCATGAGAAATTTCTTGAGAATATTTTTAATATAATAATTTT
Source organism: Marsdenia floribunda (assembly GCA_035583425.1). NCBI lineage: Eukaryota > Viridiplantae > Streptophyta > Magnoliopsida > Gentianales > Apocynaceae > Marsdenia > Marsdenia floribunda. The sequence goes on from JAXGGT010000001.1 coordinate 11,779,167, forward strand.
GGTATTTATATGATCATTTGATGAATACATAACCAAAATAATTGAATTATTTGAAAATTTTGGTCAGAAATATCATGTCAAGTAATCGTAAGTAGTTAAGATCTAATACTATAAAAAAAGAAAATATAAGAATCCAATATTGTAAAAATAGAAAGTAGAAGGATCTAATATTGCAAAAATAGAAAATATAAGGATCTAATAATATAAAAATAGAAAATTTTCCAATAGAAAATATAAGGATGAAATTTAAGAAAATAAAATAGTTATAGATGAAAGTGGAGAAATTTTTATCTCTAAAATCAACATTTAACTGAAACATTTAAGCACATCATTAAAACTGTAAAACAATTAGTCATTTAAGTAGAAATATTTAGGTTAAATTTAAAAATTTTGGGCAATAATAAAAATAAACATTTAAGCAAAATATTCACATTATAAAACAAATAATTATATATGAAAAAAATATTTGGTTTAAAAATAAAAATATTTTAACAAATAACTGAAATAGTTGATAACAAAATGTCAAAAACTAACATTTAATTAAAATATTTAAGAAAATATTAAGACAAAAATAATTGTGGACCATGATTTCTCGTCTTAAAATATAAATTAGAAATAATGCAAGTTGAAATCAATTACAAATCATATATTTCATTAATTTAGAAGTATGAGTTACAATCTCCTAATGGATTCGAGTGCCCTTTGGGCTTAATCTCGATCTATTATCACAATATCAATATGGATCTAAATCCATCTCAATGGTCTTTTGACTTAATCTCGATATGGATCTGACTCCGAGGGCCTTTGAGGCTTGATCTTGAAGGTATATTTGGACTTGGAAGAGGAAAGCATCTGATATATCAGGACTTCGCCACCTCCAAGAGTTGTGTCTTTGAAGCTCTCCCTTGGCCTTCTATTTATAGAGAAAGGGAGCCACATCACTTTGTCATGTGTCAGCCTGTAATTCGTCACGGTAAATATAAAAGGTAATTAGTAATTAGTAATAAGTAATTAGGGCAAAGTAAAAAGAGTAATTAGTAAATAAAAGTAAAAGTTAATTACATGGAATTTTATAGTTACTACAAAATTACTATTTTTATAAATTACAACATTTTACTATCTACAATAATAATAAATAGTTATTTGTGTAAAAATAATCAAATTAAAAATAAAAATACTTAACTTAATAATGAAAATAATTGATGAAAAAAATATTTAAACAAAAGATTCATACAACAAAAAAAAAGTAAAAATATTTAATTTAAAAATAAAAATATTTTAGTTAATAATTAAAATAATTGATAATAAAAATGAACAATTAAATTAAACATTTTAAGTTAATAACTAAATATTTAATTGAAATATTTTAACTACAAAACAAATAGTTATTTAAAAAAAAAAATATATCTATACAACAGATAAAGGTATTTTAACCAATAACTAAAATAAATTATGAGAAAAAATATATACTTAATTCAAATATTTAGATTAATAAAGAAATTTAAATATGTTCTTAAATTTCTAGTTGTATAAAGTACAAAAAAAATTAAAATTATTATCTTGAAATCTAAATATATCAAACATAATTATGATAATTAAATTTTATATTTATTAATAATTTCTCATTCCTAATTGCTACAACAATTACCTGCAAAATGATGGGAAAAAAAAAGTAAGATCAATAGAGAAAAAGATTAAAAAATTTATTATAAACAAAAAGGGGGTAAAAAAATTAAAAAAAAAAAAAAAAGTAAAGAAAATATCATGTAAAGTAGGTTATATGAGAGGTGTTTGTAAGTGTAGATGCTGCTATCACAAACTATTGCTTTAATAAAATTTTATAACATTTGTGTTGATTTATTATTGTTGCAATAGGGTGACATTTTGAGTATAAAACTTAATATATATATATATATATATATATATATATATATAAGAAACTTACTAGCTTCTTCCATCTCAACAAAAAAGACCATCTATATTCTTTTCTTTCAATGTTTTTTCATCTAATGATAAATAAAAAATATAACTTCTTTTTTTTTTCCAATTATTCAAAAATTAATTGTTTTTCTTTATTATTATTATTATTATTATTTTATGCATCCATTTTGTAACCATTAGTAATTATAATAATTTATTGTAAGGTTTAATTTTATAATATTTATTTTTATTTTACCATACTAATTATTCAATAATAGTTTTCATGATTAATGTTGATATTAATGAATGTTATATTAGTAGCTATATTAATATAAGTGCAATAAAAAAATTCAAGTAAATCTAATAGAGTAACAACAATTTTAAGTAAATTTTATATATTTTTTTAACTTTTAATTTGAAATTATTTTATGGTAGGAGTTAGTTTAGTCTTTACAAAAAAAAAAAAAAAAAAAAAAACATTTTTACAATTTTATATAGTACTAGCACTTTTTATATAAAAAAATATAAAAAATGACCAATTTTTCATATTTTATATATATCAAAATGAATAATTTCTAAATTTACATTAGACTTGAACTAACATCATTTGAAATTCTTGGAGGTACTAAAATAGTGCTCTGCAAACACTACAATAAAAGTGAACCCCATAACATCTCACTTCACAACCATAACATATAGTTCTTCACATTTCCCAGTCCCACTGGGCAAACAAAAAACTTTTTAAACATGTGCCAGAAAACTGGTCCACTGTCAAGAACCTGGTAGGCCTATAGAGTTCCGACAGACATATTTACAGTATAAAGATTCATGTTGGTAAGAGAAATAAATACCTTTGTTTTCAGAATAGAAAAAATATGCTCATAGTTCACTGCAAAAAAGGAGAAATGCATTCCCATCTCTGTGATCTGTATCCGATTCACTTTCACACCAACTTTACTCTCAGAACTAAGATTTTAATAGTGGAAGCTTATCGAAGCACCGCCGCCTTGTTCAACTTCTGAGCCACAGCTAAGTACAGCCTCAAGGCTCTGTGAGTACGTACTTGAAAACGCAAACAATGCTCGAAATACATTAGGAAGGCTTGTTTGTAAGTTGTTGAGAATCATTGTTTGAGTGGCCTCAACTGAGTTTTTGTACCTTTCCTTCTCGTTGTCAACTTGCTTCTTCAAGATCTCAACTTTGTTACGCTTCATGGACAATGGATGCTTAGGACTCAACACAGTTTCTGTTTCTTCGTTAGTTAAGTTCCCTGTGAACTTGATCTCCATTTCAGTCAGCAAGTTCAACTCCCTCTGTAACTTCCTTTCCAGTTTCTCAGTTTTCTTACGTAGGTTTACTTCTTCATCTTGCTGTAGAACTATAGAGTGGACTGCTGACAAAAAGCTCTTAATGGCATCCAAGGACATCTGCATATTAAGAACTAGGAAGAATTAAAATTCAAGCAAAAGAATTTAAGATTTGAATCTGAAGCAGCAAATGTTGTATGTAATAATGAAACAAATTAAGGGAAGGACAAATTATGATATTTTGCAGGATCATTATTACATACTTCATAGTTCGGTTTTTCTTCTTCTCTACTGTCAATTGAAATTGTAATCTACACTAATTAACAGAAATAACAATTATCAATCGGAAAACAGATACGCAGAAATAACAGAGTACGACCAACTGATCTTCTCGTGGTGTTGAGATTGCGATCCACCAATTTCTCTCGTCAGGTTTTTGCATTATGCTCTGGATAGGCTCTCTCTCTTGGAAAATAAGGGTTTCTAATATTCTATTTCCTCTAGGGATGGAAAGGTGAAAGCCATTTTCAAATTGAGTTTGAGTAGACTGTGATACCCGATCCCATAATGTAAGTATACAAAAATGTGTCACAGAATATAGGTATGACATAGGTACTCATCGTTAAATCGAAATATCCTTTTGGTACAACGAAGATGGTACTAAATAGTTTGACATTGGGAGTCGTCAGGCTTATAGTCGCATTGCTGGATCAGGTAGTGACAAGCATATTGTTGTCCAAATACACCTATATTGTTAAACCACATTTTGGAACTCATTGTGCGATCCTTCACTACCAAAAATCATTCGCAAACTATAATATGGATGAGATTTTGCACCATCAGCTAGTACATCAAGCTACTCACAATGGAGATCCTAGAATCAGATTTAAGTTGACACCAACCGCAATAAAATTTTCAAGCCACACAAGACTACAGTAGCAAACTACAAAGGAATTCTAAATATTTTTATTCAAGAGAATAGGTAATTTGAAAAGAAATGCATCAATAAAATCAATAAATAAAACGAAATGTGAAAATGAAGAAAATGAACCTTGTCAGGGAGCTTGTTGAGTTCACAGAGCCATTGTTCAGAAAGCTTATGCACAGCAGACGAGGTTCTACTTCTTTGACCAGCATCTGCAATGCCATTAGTGAGTTGGATCCAGCTGCAGAGGATACTTGCATATTCTCGCTGAGATTTTACAAGTTTGACGAAACTGTGATACCAGCAGGTAACCTCATTTTTCAACTGTGCTGCAGCTTGCTGATGGTATTCAGTTGTAGGTTCCATATTGTTGTGATTAGCAAGATGATTCAGTTGCTGAGCTATATGGACCTGTACTTGATGGCTTTCACACATTCTTTGCCACATACACATTAAACTGAGAGAGAGAGAGAGAGGGTATTCGAACAGTGAAATCTACATTAAATTAGGATCAATAGTCTATTTTGAGTAACTTAACAAACACATTCACACACACAATAATAATAATAAATAAATAATAAGAAGAAGAAGACAATCCATATTATGATTATAGAAAAGAAAAGAAAAAAAAAAATCTTGTTATCAACATACAACATTTCCAAGCCTCCCTCACCACACCGGCCACCTAAAAAGGGAAAAAACATGTGAAACTAAAGCAAAAATGAAAGTGGAACTCTTTTGAAAGTGAAAAAGTGAAGGCATTGATCATAAAACTAAAAGTAGCTTATTCTTTACTTTGTTCAAGCAGGAGAAAACTTAGCAATTTCAACAACTATCATAGAGAATTTGAACCTCTAGTCATCTTAATGAAAGGACGTTTAAACAAAATTGTTTCAGAAGCCATGAGAATGGGGAAATATTGCTCCTTGCAGAATTTCCATAATTAATTACACAGCTGATATCCATCCATTCAATAAGTGAAATACATAAAACTAGAGACAGGACCAAATGATTCCATTTACCTCTTTCTTAATCCTTAAGTGCTGAAGCTGTAAAGTCCAGTTCTCTATGTGACACTTACAAACTAGTACCAACTAATGTGCCTAACAATAACCATAAAATAGAAACGAGTTTGATCCCCTACCCGGAAATTAGTGCAATTAGCTGAGGGTACAGCTCCTCATCTATGAGCTTTGATATCGTGGAGCAAGTTAGACTTATTGATTCTTGCAGAGATAAAATATCAGACTGTAGCTTTTCAACTAAGGAGCGTGTTTTCTCAGTCTTCACCCAGTCATGATCTTCCTCTTCTAGCTTTTGCAGCATTTGTGATCTTCTCTCATGTTCTGATTTGGTAATCTCTTCCCCCTGTAAAATTAAATGAATAAAGATAATTGAAAGCAAAAGAATAGATGGTACATCTTGACCATATTAAATTGCACCACTGCGTGTAGGATCTATTTCCATTAGGAGTCCTTATATTCAAATTAAACAAACTATTTATACAATGAGAGAACAAAAGGCAAGGAGAGCATATATGTTTTTGAGTCTATTTCAAAAGCCTTTTAGGTATTCCATGGTAGACATGTATCCTGAAATTGAAAATTTCTGACTGGCAGAAACTATTCATGTAAACAGCAACTACCACATCAACTGGTTTTCAATTTTTTTCCCCCTCTTTTTCCTTTTTCATCCATGAAGGAGGGAGTTACAATTTGAACCCTTGACTTCCTGCATCATGACATATTCATCAATTTCAAAAGCATAAGTTTAACACAATACAGGCACCACACATTTAAAAGGAATTAAACAGAAGAACATTAAAAGAAAAAGGAAAAACTAAAGTTTCTCTACCAATAAGCAAAGTAGAAAAGACGATTATTGACATCCTTTTCTGTTTCTTCACTATCAAGTAATTGTTAATACAAATATATTCATGTGCAAGGGGGGCGGGGGGGAGAGATAATGAAATTTTAACTAATGTCATTGCACAACTGTAGAATCTATGCTGCTGTGGTTAGCGTGAACCATTATTAGAACATCATTAAATTATGACTTTCTAACCATTGACAAAATTCAGAACTCTGACCAGGCTCCAGTGGAAATGGGAAAGAAGAGAAACAAACTTTGCATCATAATATTGAACATCATGAAATATATGTCCTACAAATTAATATTCCTAGTAGCAATCAGTAGACTGTGTGCTTGTCATACTGATTTGAATTACCTTCACTTCCTTGTAGAGCTTCTGCTCAGCATCATAAAGTTTCTCTAGGGTAAGACAATGAGCTCCGGGCTTGCAGGGTTCACTGGGGTTATAAAATCCTCCAGTGTCCTTTGAAGAATGAAGTGATTTAGAAGACCAATTCCATGTAAGAGCATTAAAAACCTTTGCCGAATTGGATTTCCTATCTGTTCATCATAAAGCTACAATTATAAGCAAAAGAGAAGTGCAGATAGCTAAATTACATGTCTAAATCACTAGCCTAGATAAGGATGAGACCGGGTACGTATGGGATCTGATGGCAGATATTGACAGTGCCTTGCAAGAGAGACAGAGAGCTATAGTGTTTTTCAGCTAAAAGGGGATCTAAATATCATTCATTTATGCAAAGAAAAAAAATTATAATATGCATAATTATGACTCCACATGGCCATTCACAAGCTCTACAAGAGAGTTTCAATGGTTGACAGAAACCTCTACACTGAAAAGGAAGGGAATGGAAACGAAATTGAGAAATGTAACAGGGAGCTGTTGCTGTTTAGAAAATGAGAAATTTACAGAAATAAGGAGAACCGAATATATTGCAAGACCCTAAGATGATGCAGCCAAATTGATTTAGAATGCTATTCAACAATTCTGTCAACCTACATGTGACTTGAGCATATTTGAGTATGGGATTAGAATTTACAGCATAACTTGATCATATTATATCATCAAAAGAATGAAAGAAAGAAATAACTATTTTATTTTCTAGGTATAGGTTCCCAAAATCATTCATTTCGCTTTCTTTTCTTCTTGCACAATAAAATATCATTATTATTATTTTTTTTAAGAAATATCTGCAAGTATGGTAAAGAATATTACTAAAGCATTGGAAGGGACATTACATGTAAGCCTAACAGAATAGATGTCACATAAGCAGATGACTTATCATTTTTCTAATCCTAGCAATCTAATGACCGAAAATTGAAAGGTTTCATGTGCATTACTTCACTTGTTGAACAAAATTCTAGTCACTTGCTACTTCTGTGTGTAGTCAAGAGCATTTCAAGCTTTCATTTCATTGGCACAGTATGTTTAAATTGCTAATTTCTGCTATTTGGCAAACCAATCTATAACACAAGTTGAAAGATTTAGAACTGAAGTAAATAGACAAATACATATGAACCAAATGTTAGCCCCTGAGTTGCTAAATCTTTCTAGGTTGGCAAACTTAAATATTCATATTGTCATTATTATCAAAGTAATTGACAACAAGAAAAATAATTAAGTCTATGTAAGTCTTAGTAATTTACCCAGAGTTGAGAGAGTGAAATTTGAACCCATTTAGCATGGTAAATCAATCATAATTAAGTCTGCTCTGATAATTAGGCTTCAATCACTTCAGTATGCTCTTAATCCAGTTTTCCTTTTCTTCTTCATTTTTTCTTTTTTTGTTTTATTTTATTTTCTTTTTGTTTACCTCAAAAGTAAAATGAATAACAAGCCCTTCACTTTTCCAGTCCTCCAAAGCCAAATTCTGTGCATAAAAATCATTTTATACTGAAAGACACTATGTTCACATCACATATCATAACCAAAGAATTCAGAGCAGCAGTATAGTAAACAGGAGATAATGCACATGATGAATACAATGCAAAAAAAGGAAAAGCAGGAGTTACTAGGTTAGATGGGATAAATTACTGGACTTGCATTCTCTTTTCACTTAATCATAATTCTTTAGGAGCTCAGAAAGTAGTTAAACATATAACAGGTTCAAAGAACCGTAAATTTAGACTCAACTGTATTTTGAAAAGCTCACATAGTGAAGAATAGTAATATCAAAGAGACAAGAAAAGGAGAATGACACTGTAACTAAAGAATAACATGCGCATTTCAGACTGTATATGACAACATTTTTCCTTCTAATCATAAAGCATGAATGCTGATAGCAAGACAAAAATAGTATAGTAGAATGGTAACTGTTATTATTTGGATTATTGGGTGGTAGAAATTACTTTTGTTTTCTTCAATACTGTGGTAAAGGAAAGTTTCACCCACGTTGACATCCAAGAAAACAGCTATATCCTTCCCACCACCTGATACTTTCAAAAAATGATCATCTAGTTCCCTTACAATACGAGACAGAGTTTTCTTACTTCTCCAGACTACCATGGCCATATCAGCAGTGTCTTTAGTGTTCCAGCTCATCGTGGAAGAATTATCATCAACTAAGTCAACATTCTGCTGCTTTACAGGAATCATATTATCCACACTAACAGCAGCTCCCAGCTCCTCCTCCTCTTGATCTTCATCCTCAAATTCAGATTTCGTTTCTGCCCAGTTCTCCTCAACTTGTTCCCCAGTTTCAACCTTTTGCTCACACTCTGCTGATGAGGAGCCAAATGGATCCCAATACTCCCACGACGTATTCAAAACTGGCGGTGGTGGTGGGGTGTTACTATTATCCTCATTGATATCCATAATTTCTTCTTTAGAAGTCATTAAGCTATGCTTGTTTTGAGAAACCCTCAAATCAGGGCTGAAATTTGGTGGAGGGGGCGGGGAAGGCGGCAAAGGTGGAGGAGGAGAGGGAGGCAACACGTCTCCAAATGCAGGCTCATCGAGTTCCAATGTCTCAGATTCAGTGAACTGGCGAAGGGTAACTCCAGTATTTTTCAGGGCTCTCAAGTATGATAGCTGGGAAACAGCAAATTCTTTTCTGAATGCCAATAACTGTTTCATTAACCTCTTCCTCTCCTTGCAAACTCTCACCCTTTCATCTTTATCAATGCTTGATACAACACAACCCATTACTTTAGCAAAGAGATTGCACAACCAGTTTATAGTTGTATTTTGTATGCTCCAGTAGCAACACGCAGCAAAATTCAAAAGGATTCCAAGAACCCCGGGCTAGTTCTACAAGAATCTTCAGTTAAAAAAAAAAAAAAAAAAAAATGAAAAATCAATTACAATATGAAGCAAAAAAAAAAGTGATGCTCAAAATATGCGACTCCCTTCGAGTGGAAAGGAAAACCTCAAATTACTCAACAATTTCATTTGACAAACAAAATGTCCAAGAAACTTTACTCAGTTCTAGATTCTTGAACATTTCTTGAACCAAAAGAAATCACCTTTCTAAACAATATCAACATGTTCAAACAAACAAACAAACAACACAAAAAAAAAAAAACACACACACACACACACACAAATCCCTTTCTCTGCTCTACCCAAACTAATGTTGCATGAAAATTCAACTAAGAAACGTGAAGCTCCTAAAAACTACAGCGTCTAAGCTTATCGTCGACTTTTAAATTCAAGAAATGGCCCTGAAGTGCTAGGCATTACACAAAATCAGGACATGACAATGCCTGAAGGCAATGTAGAGTACAGATCCACAACATTAAACATTCATTTAGTTTGCAATTTTTGCTGACTCAAAAAAAGAAATAAACTTTAAAACCCAAACCTTCACGAAGGCCAACACATGAGAGAAACACAGCATTTAAAAAAAGAATTAGGCAAACATACTGTAAAGTAAAACAAAGAAAGAAAATCCCAAATCTCCTCCAAAATACGACAAAAATACCATTAAAGAAATGCATTTTTGATATTTTGCAGGGATTAGAGAAGACAAGGGCAAAAAAAACAAAAAAAAATAGTAATAAAAAACAACGAGACTGACAGATAAGGTGTCAGAGTTTCAGAACAGCTGCAAAATGCTAGTAGGACATTACCTCTCAACAAAAAGACTTTAAAAAAACGTCAAAATTCCAAATTTGGGAAGCTCCCCTACTGGATAGAGAGAAGAATCCTGAGAAAAGCGTCAGGAAGAAAACTCATTGGGTTCACCATTATTCATCATGCTCTAGGAAAAAAGAACAAAGAATTAATGAGAAAAAGTGTTCTGATATTGAAGAAAAGCTCGAAACTTAAGACAGGATGAGTAGCATCCGAGGCGCATGTTACACTAGTAACAGTAATACTTCTTTCCTTTATTTATTTATTTATTTGTTTTTTTGGGTCTCGTTTAGTTGAGTTTTTTTGGTTTCCCATACATTTGGCCATTATTTTTTTTTATAAACAAATTTATATTCTACTTTAAAAATTCTATATCTATATTATGGACCCACTTAATAAAAAATATATATATTATTAATAAAATAATAATATATACTAAAATTCAAAAAAATATTCTCTTACATACAATTATTAATCATTACACTATAAAACATATATACCATTAATAAAATAATATTATACACTAAAACTCAAAAAAACATTCACTTACAAACACAATCATTACACCTATAAAATTTATATATTTAACTCTCACTTTTTTCAACATAAAATTTAATTTGAGTGATAACTTATCTCAAAATTCTATTTTTCTTCTAATGTAGAAAATCCAAACACACCCTTAGTTACAGCCATTAGTAATCCTTTCTGTTGCAAGAAAACACTTAGCCTGCATGTAGACTGTTGTGGTTGTATTCATGCTAATTATCTTATTCTGTTTGACTTTTGTATTTTTTTTTTTTTTTTTTTTTGTTTAGGCAGAAAATCGTGCTATAGTGTGAATTGAAGTTAGATACAGACCACAACATTGATGGTAAGTCTGGTAATTCAATGATGTAATTTTTTTTTGTTAAGTATTTTTATTTAGCTTGTCGAGTGAAAATTTTGAATTCAAATTTTATGAAGGATGACTTTGTACTGAATTTCAGTCATGTGTTACAATTTTGAGATTTTTCACTATAGATCCCTCCCTAATTAATCAATAAAGATAATCGATTATAAAAAAAAAAAAAAAAAAAAAAAAGTGTAAAATAAGTGATATTGAGACAAAAATTGTATTATTAAGGATATATATATATATATATATATGCATCAATTGTTATCAATTCGCACAAACTCAACTTTATTGTATAACTCTAGCCACCTTTTAAGATATAAGAATTTATTCCATTTAAACATTTTAGATAAGAAAGAAAAATGTCTAACTAAAAACTTTGCCACATTGTAAGTAATTATTCTTTGACAATTACTCACTGGTAGTTACAGGTTCATCAGGCTTTTCTATCTCTTTCAACCTATATGTAATACCCCGTACCCAGCCCCTTAGTAATTGGGAAAGCTACAACCTTTTTTTTTTAAGTGTTAAGTATTGATTTAATTGATCGTATATTAATTAATGTTTAGTTATATTATTATTGGAGTTTTCAGAGAGGGCTTGCGTTACGTCTTTTCCTAGGAGGCAGTCAATCATCAGGAACAATCAAGGAGAACTCAATCGATGATCGTTAGTAAGGTTGGATCTTGGATTGAATAGAGATTTCGAATTCTTAATTTGGGGATCTCAGAGGTGAGTAAATATATATTCAATTTCTTGAATTCTTGTTCAAATCGTATTTTATATTCTGAACAAATAATCGATTTAATTTTATTAATTCGTTTTATTTTAAAAGAATTGTTTTCTTAGATCTTTTAAAAGAATTATGTTCGTGAATCTTTAAAAAAAAAAAAACGAAATACGGCAGAGCGTCATACCTTCGTTTCCTTCTTCTCTGTTTTAATTTTATTATTATTATTATTTTATTAAATCGTTTTATCTATTTGATATATATAAAAACATAATTTCGTCATTTTTCTTTTGTTTTTATTCTCATTTCTTTATTTGCTTTTTTTTTTTTTTTAATGATGAGAATAATGATTATCTTATTAATAATATTATTATTATATTATTAGTTTTCTCTGGTTTATATGTATATATATACTATTTCTTTTCTTTCTTGATTCTCGAAGAACTGAATTTTAACCTTCTTATTATTATTTCTTTACTAAAGTTTTAAATTCTTTTATTCTTTCCCTCACGAAGTGTTTTCTTGAAAATCCTTAAGGCTGTATTTGGACTAGAGTTATTTTTCAGTTTTTCACTCAAACTCAAAAAAAATGAGGTGTACTGATTTGGACACACACTGACACAACACTGTTCATGTCTGCCAGGCTGAAAAAAAAAATAATAAAAAAATAGAAAGTGAGGTGATCATATACAATAAAATAAGAGAGTTTGTGTATTTCCATAACTATCTGCTGGTGGACCCCATTTCTATCACCATCAGTTATGGGTCCCATATGCAAGATACTCTTTATTTGTAATATATACACACACACATATATATATATATATTTGAATCTTCATCACCATCAGTAGGCCACCTTTCTATCACCATCAGCTGGTGGGCCCCATATGTAAGAGTGACTCTTTTTTTTTTTTGGGTAAGTTGAAATGCATTATATGAAAACAAGACAAGTAAACAATACAAAGGAAACCATCAGTGATCTACTTCTCCTACCAAAAGTCAGGTGGCAAAAGGGAGAGATCGACACGTCCGCAAAAGTGGGAATTAAATGCCCATCTAGCTAGTGAGTGGGCAACAGCAGTACACGTGCTTGGGGCAAAAGATAGAAACCAGAAAAGGTGCTCAGACAAAAAAGTTTTGCCAGCCTTATGCAAGAGTAACTCTTTATTTATAATATATACATATATTTATATATATATATATATATATTTGATTCTCTTTTTTCAATTTCACCAACTACAAAATAAAACAATCCCACATTTTCTTTTTTTCTCTTTTTTCTCTCATATCTTTTACTTTATTTGATGTCTTCAGTGCTCTTCTCCCCTTTTTTTGATTTATTGGTCAACCAACAATATTATATAAAGATAAAAATGAAGATCGTATTGTTTACAACGGATCTGAACAACTTAAAAAATGGTTAATCTTTCGGAACAAAATTATAGATGATATAAAAAAATTATAAATAATATAATAATTTTAATACAAGATAAATA
>JAXGGT010000001.1:11792483-11815343 GCA_035583425.1 Marsdenia floribunda
GATATTTTATTTGTCTATTTTGATTTGTAAAAGGGAAGTCTATTTTGATTTGTTAATTGATATTTTGAAAAATGTTCTTTTTCAATTATTAATTTTTGGATATTTTGAAAAATAAGGAGATTGGATATTCTGGTTATTCACTAGACTTTCTAGCTCACCCCTTCCCTTTATATCTCCTTTTTGCAGATGCTAGTGATGATGAGTAAGAGAATAAGTGGAAACTTCGATTCTTGTAATTAGATTAGAATTTTATTTTGGGATTGTACCCCTAACTCTTTTAGAATTTCTATGGAAGATTATAGATATGATATTGTATTTGTATTTATTTTCGGAATTATCTCTTGTATTAAGGATTTAGATTTCTTTCGTTCCACATTTGGGGCTAAATTTTTGGATAGTATGAAGAAAAAGACCTTGTGCTTTTAAGGGAAACCTTGAGGGTACGGTCGTGCTATGTCCCGAATTTGGGGCGTGACACTAACTTTGTTTATATGTAGACAGAATATATATATATATATATTAGTTATATTTTGTATTATATATACAATTAATATAATATTAATATTTGTAATTTTAGTATTTATAATTTTAGTAATAATTTCAGCTTTTATGATTTTATAAATTATAGTATTTTATAATTTCAGAATTCAAAATTTAAGTATTTAATATAAAATTATATTTTATGTATTTATCAAGGACATTATGATTATTTAACATTCTAAAAATATTTAAGTAACCATGATAATTTGTCTAATTAATTAGTTCTAGTTTAGGATGTTTCTTAGTGTAGAATAAATTAGATATTTTAGACTTTTGAAATTATTAGATTAAGTATTTTAATGATTAGTTTGAGTATGATTATTATTTTAGGTGATAGTTATGTTACCATATATAGCTAATAGATTTATATTACCATATATAGCTAACAGATTTGTACAGCCCGTTTATTTTGTATTCATATTCTCTTTCCATAAGTAGATTGTACAGCTGTAGGCAGACATAAATTAGCCTCAATTAGGTAGAGATAAATCAGCCCCAAATCTTTGTAAAACAGCCTTTAATTACTGTATATTCAGCTACATATTCAGTGAAATAATAGTGAACAGGCATTGAGCCATTCAGTCAAAATACTCTCACAGCAAAAGTTAACATGGTATCAGAGCTCTGGTCTTAAGAGTTCTTTTTTTGTGGAATTTTTTTGGTCATTCTTGGGTGTTCTTGGAATTTCAGGCTGCTAGATTGCTGTTTATCTTGTTTTCTACTGAACATAGCGGGCAACCTCTCTGAATTTTGTGTTAAATTCACAGGCAAAAATTATTCTGCCTGGGAATTTCAATTCCGTTTATATGTTACTGGCAAAGAGTTATGGGGCCATATTGATGGTACTACTCCAGCACCAACAGATACTGCTCAGTTGGCTCAATGGAAGATCAAAGATGCTAGGGTGATGTCTTGGATTACTGGATCATGTGATTCTCAAATTGTTCTTACTTTACGTCCCTATAGCAGCGCTCAAACCATGTGGAACTATTTGAAAAAGATTTATGCTCAAACAAATTCAGCCCGACGATTTCAGTTGGAGTGTGAAATTTCAAATTATACACAGGGGAGTCTCTCTATTCAAGATTACTATTCTGGTTTCCAAAATTTATGGGCTGAATTTTCTGATCTAGTGTGTGCTGCAATATCTAAAGATTCTCTTGCTGATATTTTAGCTATTCATGAGATTAGCAAGCGCGATCAGTCCTTCTCTGATATGGTTCTTCTTCCTAGCTTTGCTGAAACATCTTCTTCTCCAGAACGCTTCAAGCCTGGCTATGTATATGCACACCATCCTGCACCATCGCCCCTTCGGACTCCAGCTCCGTCCTCTGATCCTGCTCCGACGCTCTTGAGACGGTCCACGAGGGTCTCCCATCCTCCTCTTAGGTATGGTTCCTTTCATACATCCTTTAGTGCTGCTTTATCCTCTATTTCGGTTCCATCTTCTTACTCACAGGCTGTTAGGCATGCGTGTTGGCAACACGCCATGGAAGAAGAACTTCAAGCCCTTCAGGATAATCATACATGGGATATTGTTCCCTGTCCACCTACCATTAAACCTATTGGGTGTAAGTGGGTTTATTCAGTGAAACTTCACTCTGATGGGACTTTGGAACGCTATAAAGCCACGTTAGTTGCTCTTGGTAATCGACAGACATATGGGGTGGATTATGAGGAGACCTATGCTCCTGTGGCTAAAATGACCACTGTGCACACAATTCTTGCCATTGTTGCTTCACAGGGTTGGCCACTTAAACAAATGGATGTCAAAAACGCTTGTCTCCATGGTGATCTCAAAGAAGATATCTACATGCACCCTCCTCCTGGCTTGTTTTCTTCTTCTACTTTAGGAGTTTGTAAGTTGAATCGTTCACTGTATGGCTTAAAGCAAGCTCCCCGTGCATGGTTTGAGAAGTTCCGATCTACCTTGTTACAGTTTCACTTTGTGCAAAGTCAATATGACTCTTCTCTTTTCCTTCATAAATCGTCTACTGGCATTGTGCTTCTTTTGGTCTATGTTGATGACATAGTTATAACTGGGACAAATTCTTTATTGATTACTCAGCTTCAGCAGCATCTTCATGAGTCTTTTCATATGAAGGATCTTGGCCCTCTGACATATTTCTTGGGCTTAGAAGTTCGATCTACTTCCTCTAGCATCTTTCTTAATCAGCATAACTACACTCAAGATTTAATTGCTATGGCTGGTCTTCAGGATTCTTCATTGGTTGATACTCCTCTCGAAGTCAATGTCAAGTATCACTCTGTTGAGGGAGACCTCCTTTCTGATCCATCTTTGTATCATCAATTAGTAGGTAGCTTAAACTACCTGACTATTACTAGACCTGACATTTCCTTTGTTGTTCAACAAGTAAGTCAGTTTATGCACTCCCCTCGCCATCTTCACTTGGCCGCAGTTCGTCGTATTACCCGCTATCTTTGGGGTACTCCCTGTCGTGGTTTATGATTTTCCTCTGAATCTTCTCTGTACCTTCGTGCTTTTAGTGATGCTGATTGGGCTGGTTACCCCAATACTCGTCGCCCTATTACAGGATGGTGTATGTTTCTTGGGAATTCTTTGATATCGTGGAAGAGTAAGAAACAAGATCGGGTCTCTAAATCCTCTACTGAATCTGAATATCGGGCTATGTCTGCTGCCTGCTCTGAGATCACTTGGCTTCGAGGATTATTGACTGAATTGGGATTTCCTCAACCAAATCCCACCCCTTTACATGCCGACAACACCAGTGCTATTCAATTTGCCACTAATCCTGTCTACCATGAGCGCTCCAAGCACATTGAAGTTGACTGTCATTATATTCGAGATGTTGTCAATGCTGAAGTTATTTCCCTTCCCCATGTTTCTACAGCTTTGCAAATTGCCGATGTGTTTACCAAGTCTCTTACTCGACAGCACCATCAGTTTCTTGTCAGCAAATTGATGCTTCTTGATTCTCTAGCATCAATTTGAGGGGGGATGTTACCATATATAGCTAACAGATTTATATTACCATTTATAGCTAACAGATTTGTACAGCCTGTTTATTTTGTATTCATATTCTCTTTCCATAAGTAGATTGTACAGGTGTAGGTAGAGATAAATTAGCCTCAATTAGGTAGAGATAAATCAGCCCCCCCAAATCTCTGTAAAATAGCATTTAATTACTGTATATTCAGGTATATATTTAGTGAAATCAGAGTGAACAGGCATTGAGCCATTCAGTCAAAATACTCTCACAGCAAAAGTTAACAAGTTATTCTTGGGATCAATATTATCTAAGTTAGTCATTTGATAGAGGTAAGTGATTCTAACTTTTTCTTTATTTTACAAAGAAAGAAATTGGTTGTCTTATGATTTTATGTACATGAAAAAATTTTATTCTCATTATCATTGTTTTTATTTCTAAATGCAGTTTGGACTGTTCTCTTATTTATTTACGTATTATTTATTTAAAAGAATAAGGATGGTGTATTTTATACATGTTTATGATTTATGCTATCTCATCTTAATATATTTTGGGACATTTGTATTTTACATGGTGTTGACTCTTATTGTCTTAATAAACCTAAAGGACTCGTTTTCATTACACCTAATTGTCGGTGAGTAGACATGACAAACATGTATGTTATGTTTATGTTATGACCCACCCAACTAGGATAAAGTTGAGTTTGACATCCAGTAGGGATATTTCTTAAGACTTGTTGAGTCACATTACTTGTCTTATGTATGTCGAGATGAGAAATTGATTTTTACAGGATTTAAAATTATACTATGTATTATGTTTATGTTGTTATTATGATTAGTATTTCTATTTTTGATTACTTGGAAAAGTCTTATAATGATTTAGTGATTTATTTCCTAAACTACCTAAATTTATGGGGAAGAGTTGGAATTATTTATTGGGTTTTATAGCTAGTTATGTTATTTATTCATGTCTTGCAGGTTTTAATAAGGAGAATTAGTTAAGGGACTTGAATAAGACTCGTGGTAGAGAGTCAGTTGTTGATTTCACTTTTGGAATTAGACTTTTTTTCTTAGATTATTAATTTTGGTTGTTTTGAAATTGAGTTGTAACTATTAACTTTCAAGTTTGGTTGTTTACTTATATTAGGACAACAAAAATTTTTATTCGAGGATTTTATTTCTTAGTTATTTATTTCATGGACTAGTTATATTGCGTTGTGTGTTGAGTCTCTCGGTAATACACGGGTCCAAGTTAGGGACAATTAAGGAATTTTAAGATTTTTATTAATTACTAAGAGTTTGAATTACGCAAGTATTAATATTTATTGCTAAGTTATTTTATTTTAAAAGGAGTCCTACTGATATTAGGTTTTAATAATTAGTAGTTATTTTTTCTTTTAAGATAAATTCTGTAGTTATATATTTTAAGAGACGAACCTATATGTAGAGTGATTAGAGAAAATTCGATTAATGAGAATCAGTAGGGTAAGTAGATTTATTTTTCATTCGTTCAAGACTATGATTGAAAAATAGTTATGAAACTCAAGGATTTAAATTGTTTTATTTTAGGATGAAATTCAGAAATCCAATAGGTTGGATATCCAATTACAATTGGAGATCGTAAAATGTGAGTAAATGAGATATTTTTCATAAGAAAATCTTCTTTGCATTCTTTTTTCTTTCTTTTTATTTCACAAAATTCCCTTGGTTTCTTGTTTTTCGTTTCCACCTAAACGAATTTGTTTTGGTCAATTAAATTTGAAATCTTCTTCCTTTGCTTAGTTCTTGGAAACTCTTGTTGAAAGAAACCGATTTTTTTATATTATTATTGTTCTTCTGTGCCTTCTTCATTATTATTATTATTATTAGTATTTACAAGGTTTTCAAAAATAAATCGAACTCTTCTCATTTTGTCTTTTTAGCTGAATCAAAATTCTATGAAATTTTTATATTGTTTGGGAAAATATTAAGTTCAGTCCCAATACTATTTTGAACAGCCAATTCAGTCCATAAATTTTATTTTTGGCCAAATTTCATCCTCAATCAATTTTTTACCTTCTAATTAAGTCCCGTAATAGGTATTTGAAAAGGTTGTTGGTATTTTTTTTTTTTTTAATGCAAAAGGTATTTTGGGGAATTAACATTAAAGCAAAAACATATGTTTCTTCCCTCGGAACTAGTGTTCGGAGCTTTCGGTCTCGGTAAATAACAAGTGAGTGGAGCCCGGTAAATTCTTCAGGGAAGAGATGTTGAAGACGGGGACAGTGATGCCCATGCCATACATTCAGGATAAAATGCCCAAGAGGTTATTCTTGCCCCGAGTCATTATCTCAAAATTACCATTTTCAACCAGCAAGCTTGAAGAGCTGAAGAAAATATTCCACACCAACGATGAGTCTCGCATGGGGGACATGATGAGAAGCTTGCAGGGCAAGTGCGAGAGAGCATCGAGCCGCAGAGAGACCAAGCGATGCATGGGGTCGGCGGAAGACATGATTGACTTTGCAACGTCGGTGTTGAGCAAAAACATCGTCGTTGGGACAACGGAAAACACCCAAGGCTCAAAAGGGAAGATAACTGATCATCGTATCCTCAGAGGGAACGGTTCCCATCATTGGGACCAAAAGCTCCAAACACGAGTACAGAGGGAAGAAAGATAGGTTTTTGCTTTAATGTTAATTCCCCAAAATACCCTTTGCATTTTAAAAAAAAAAATTACCAGCAACCTTTTCAAAAACTTGTTGGGGGACTTAATTAGAAGGTCAAAAATTGATTGAGGATAACATTTGGCAAAAAATAAAATTTAGGGATTGAACGAGCTGTTCGAAAATAGTATTGGGACTGAACTGACTATTTTCCCATATTGTTTTATTAATTTTAAAATTTCTTTTAAAGTTAGCTAAAAGATTCTCCTTTTTATTCTTTCCTTCCAAGATTTATTTCCTAAAGATTTTTGTTTTCTTTATTTTTGAAGAAAAATTATTTCCTTAAAATTATTTAAATCTTCCCCAAAAGATATATAAGTTTTCGGCTCAAGTTTGATAGAAATTAGTTAGAGGTACATGTTCCAAATTTATTAGTTGTGAACGCTTAGAGCATGACGAAAAAGCTCACATTGTTATAAGTTCTGGACTACCTAGCGGGATAAACAACTAGTACCAAATTCGGTTAACCAATGAATGACTATACTTGCTTGAGTCTATGTAAAAGAAAGTAAGAATTGAAATTGAATTCTTTGTCCTTTTGTTCTGTTTGAAAGTAATTTTGTAATGAGAAATTTTTTATTGTTAATTGAAAGTTATTTTTAAAAAATTGTCTTTTGATATTTTTAAAGTTTTGAAAAAAAAAAATGATTTCATTTATTCACTGGGCTTTCTATCTCATTCTTCTCCCTTTACTTCCTTTTTGCAAATACAAGTAGTGGTCAGTAAAACAATAAGTGGGATTGCAATAGTTGAACTTTAATTTTTTTTTATATAAATTAGGGTTGCATTCCTAACTCTATTATTAATTTTTGAGGTAATAGATTTATATCTTTTTTATGATTTAGAATTTTGGAGAAGTAAATATATTACTTTTGATGACATATAGATTATAGTCTATTTTTCTCTTTATTCCATTGGGAATTTTTATAGATATTATGAGGTAAGATACCTTGTGCTATTGATGGAAACTTAAGGGTGCGATTGTGTTGTGCCTAGGTTCCGGGGCATTACACTCTCAATGTGTGGCATGTCATGCTTGATTTTGGATATTGACACTATGAACATGAAGACTTTGGATACATATTATATAACCCTATTGAAAGGAAGGTCATAAGAAGCAGAGATGTTGTCTTTCTTGAAGATCAAATTTTTTAAGAGATTGACAAAGTTGAAGAGCCTACACCTTCATTTGACATTCTTGATAATCCAAATATAGTTTCAATGCCAACTGATTTTGATCAAGGGGGAGTTGAAGTAGCACATAAAGAAAAAAGTTAATAGAAATAAAGATGAGATTGTAGTTGATGAATTTGAACCAACAATTCAACTACCACTACTACCATCACCTCAAGATGAATCTAGGAGATCTACTAGAGAAATAAGAACTTTATTAGGTATGATCCTAATGAATATGTGTTATTGATAGATGAAGGAAAATCGGAAACTTTGAGGGAAGCTTTAGAGCATGAAAAGAAAGAAAAGCGGCTACAAGCTATGCATAAGGAGATAGTTTCTTTACAAGAAAATCACACTTATGAATTGGTGAAGTTGCCTAAAGGTAAGAGAGTTTTGAAGAACAAATGGATCTATAGGTTAAAGACTCAAGAGAGCTGCTCACAGCCAAAACACAAAGCAAGATTAGTTGTGAAGAGTTCCAATAAGAAGAAAGGTGTAGATTTTGAAGAAATTTTCTCTTCAGTGGTAAAGATGCCATCAATCCCGTGTTGTTCTTGGTATTGTAGAAGAGGATATATATATGGAGCAACTGGAGGGGTTCAAGGAAGTGACAAAGAGAACATGGTATGTCGTCTCAAAAAGAGTCTCTATGGTTTGAAACAAATACCAAGACAGTAGTACAAAAGTTTGAATCATTTATGATAGCTCAAGAATACCGCAAGCCTACAACCGATCAATGTATTTATGTGAAAAAGTTCTTTGATGGTGACTTTATTATCTTACTACTTTATGTTGATGACATGTTGATTGTTGGTCGTGATTCTATGAAGATTGGTAAATTGAAAAAGGAGTTAAGCAAATCCTTTGCAGTGAAAGATTTAAGACTTGTCAAATAGATTCTTAGAATGAAGATCACACAAGATACACAAAATGGAAAGCTTTGGTTATTTCAAGAAAAGTATATTAAGAAAGTACTTGATAGATTTAACATGACCAATGCTAAGGAAGTTTCAACTCCACTTGCCAGTCGCTTCAAGTTAAACATCAATCGGTGTCCATCAAGTCAGAACGGTAAAGCAGAGATGAAGAATGTTCCTTATGCCTTAGCAATTAGCAGTTTGACGTATGCAATAGTTTGCACCAGACCAATATAGCTCGTAAAGTTAGAGCGGTTGGCATGTATCTTTCCAATTTTGGCAAAGAACATTGAAATGTTGTCAAGTGGATTCATCTAAGAAGTACTTCCAAATTTAATTTATGCTTTGGAAGTGACAATACTATACTTGATGGTTATACATATTTTGACATGGGAGGAGATTTTGATAAGAAAAAATCTACTTCTAGTTACTTGATGATTGTTAGAGGGGGAGTAGTCTTATGGCAGAATAAACTCCAAAAGTGTATTGCTCTTTCAAGAACCAAGACAATATATTATAGCTACTGAGACATGCAAAAAGCTTCTTTGGCTACAAAAGTTCCTACAGGAGTTCGGCATGAAACAAGATAAGTACAACTTCTATTGTGACAATTAGAGTGCAATTCATTTGCATAAGAATTCCACATTCTATTTTTCGATCCAAGCATATAGATGTGATGTATCATTAGATCAGTGAAGTATTGGATTTCAAGTTGTTAACACTTAAGAAGGTGCATACTAATGATAATGGCTTTAATACGATGACTAAGACATTGCCTAGAGAATATTTTGTAGAGAAGAAGCATAATTGGTTGTGCCTCCAAATGAGTTGGAGGGGAAAATTGTTGGGTTTGAGTCCAACCCATTTAGCTGGCCCACAAATTAAATAAAACCTAAAATGATAAGAGGGAAAAGAAATAGCATAAGGAGTAGTGTGTCGTAGTTTTTGGCTCTTTCAGAAAAAGAAAGAGAGTAACGAGGAGTGAGTTATTCTTTCATATTCAATGACATCCTTTCAAAACTATTTGTTTGGGAGATGATTATGACGGTGTATCTATAGTATTATCTAGTGAAGAATGTGTGTTCCAATTATCACTGATAGTAGGATTTTTTGAACTAAGTCTCATGATTTTTTTCATCTTAGATTTTTCCACGTTAAAAATTCTTGGTGTCCTGTGCTTTGAGCCTTTACTATCTTTATACTTTTTTGTGGTTATTCTTTTGTCGCTATATATATATATATATTTTCTGAATTTGAAAAACAGTGAATCTTGAAAAACTGTAATTTGGTTGAAATTGTTATTTGTGGTATTTCTGCCCAACATGTTGATGATTAGTTTTAGTGGGATTAAGGATTAATATATAGGTGAAACATGTACATTGTTATTTAGGTATGAAAGTAGGATACATAAAAATTTATTTTTCACTTCTTTTCTTGAACAAACAAATCTCTGTCATCCCCCATTTAACCAATGTGGTGTGATCTGATCTGGTCAGCAACTGAGCTTCATTCACCATAGTGACCTTTGGTCCTTAGAAGCCTCTTTTGCAAGTTTGTTAATTTTCTTGGCAGAAGTAGGTTGTTCTTGTTGCACAAAATATGCTGTCCTCTCTTCTCTACATACCAGGGTTGTTCCAAACTTCGGAGGAGTCTTCTTCAAAGGAGCTTTCTAATTGCTGAACTCCATTATACCTCAACCTTGTCATCACAGCAAGACCTAAGCAAAAGAGAAGATCAAACAATTAAATTTTTGCTATTGTACTTGTGCTTATTATATGGATCTTGATTCTTGAGTACTAAAATAGTTGCCTAAGTGGGAATTTTAAGAATTTTGAAATAGTTCAGCTCTCAGTGATAATTGTTCATACGTTCAATGACGCTGTAGAGAGTTGACCACCATCTATCCCTTGGAACCA
This sequence comes from Marsdenia floribunda, assembly GCA_035583425.1. NCBI lineage: Eukaryota > Viridiplantae > Streptophyta > Magnoliopsida > Gentianales > Apocynaceae > Marsdenia > Marsdenia floribunda. The sequence continues at coordinate 11,802,706 of JAXGGT010000001.1, forward strand.
TGTACTCATTTAGTGTCTCTTCAATAACTTCATCATGTTTCCCTTCCAAGACTTGCTGCAAAGTTACGACTGCAGCCCTTGTTTCGTTCAACACATTACTGGAATTTTCAACTTCTACTTCTACTACTTGAAGATCCTTCAGTGCAGAAGCAAGACTAAGAGAAACTGCAAATTGAGCTGCTGCCCTCCAGCGTGAAAATATCCTCTCTCCATGAATCTGTCGCATCGGATCTCCTTTCTCCCTGAGAACTAGGCTGCGCAAGTACTGAGCATTGGCATCTCCTGTACTTTGAACCATCTTTGAGAAAGCGCCTTCTTCCATCTGCAAAAGCTTCTCAGGAGTATCGTATTCCACCACCTTCAAATGGAAGTCAAACACTTTGAAATGCATTCTTGAATGCCAGATTACCATCCTAACTTGTGAATCACTACTAAACAGGTTTGTTAGATTCTGAGGTTTATGTTTAAGAACTTCACAGCATTTAAAACAAAGTTTGGCATAATGAGCAGAACCTTCTTTTAGTACTGTATTTTCAGCAGGCAGCAATAAGAACTGAAAGGTATCTGACTAACATTATAACATACCTGACCATCATCCAGCACCAGAATGCGGTCACTATCAATTATGGTATTTAACCTGTGAGCAATGATGAGCATTGTGCAATACTTGAATTGTTCTCTAATAGTTTTCTGTATGAGTGCATCAGTTCTGACATCAACAGCTGCAGTAGCTTCATCAAGGACAAGAATCTTTGATCTCCGGAGCAGTGACCTAGCAAGACTTAACAACTGTCTCTGTCCAACACTGAAGTTATCACCTCCTTCAGAGACCTTCAGAATTACCAGAAACATGCATTAACTCCACTTTCTTTGCTCATTAACTATATGCAGTTGTGGGAAAAAGAAGGGCAGTACTTGATAACATATAATGCAAGAGTTAGAATTATCAGTCCGTCTAAAAGAAATATTGCTATATTCTACATAAACTTATGGAGGTTAAGATGAACAGTCTTAAACCAGTAACTCCAACTATGTCATGACATGGAAGATTCATAAAAGGAAGCAATAAATAAATAAACATAATAAGGGAGAAATGAAGGAACACCAATCTTCCTTAGAAGTTGGGAAAATAAAATGTTTTGCAATATAAGAACCACCTTACCCCAATGAATAAATTAGTTTGATGGATTATATATCCTGCCAATCTTCCAGGTGAATTATTGTTCTTAAAAAAAAAAAAATGATGCAACTCAGATATGTGTAAGGTTGGCACGAATAGAAAGCATACAAACAAGGGAATGTACCAAAGAAATTGCTTCTAGAAAATCATATATATATGTGTGTGCGCGCGCTATCATTAGATAATTTAAAATGGAAATACCAAGAAGTCAAAAAACTTGAGCAGGTGCTGAAGGATAACATAGATTTTAAACTTTCAGCTGATCTTTTACTTGCAATGATTAATCACATTGGGCTTAAGTAGAGTTGGCAATGTCACTCTCACTGTAGGAACTTCTCAAAGAGTTTAAAGAGGTTTCAGACTATACCTCTGCATCGAGACCAAAAGCATTTCTTCTGATGACATCTTTTAAGTGTGCTCGTTCTAGTGCTTCCCAAAGATCAGCATCATTGTGTTCACCAAAAGGATCAAGATTAAAACGCACAGTTCCTAAACAAAAAGAGGGTGACCTTAAGAATAACAAATAAAGCATGATGACATAAAGACAAAAGAAGCTCTTACTTAATTCAAGGTAATCTGCTAGGTTAACTCACAAAAAAAACTTGTGGACGGTGTGATATCTAACCTGGAAGCTGATGCAGTACTATTCAAATTTTTATTTCATGCAAATCTCCTAAAAATTTAATTCACGATGTTCTAAATGGTTTATGTCTATCATGTTCCACAGTGAACCCGCAATTCTAAGGAAAATATTTTCGAAACAGAAGTCTGGAATATCAGGCAGAAAAAGTTACAGGGGCTTCAGTAGTTTTAGGGCTTTGAGTTCAAAGGTATCAAGGGACCAATGTATTCAAAATTGAAGGCCTAACTGATACTAGAATTTTCAAGCCCTACACAACAGTTAATGCAATGTTTGATGCCACTTCCAAATTGCGTCGCCCTACTTATCAGCTCTCTCCTTATAGTAGACTTTTCAATAGTAGGTTTGAACTAGTCAAAATGCCAGACAAACAACCTTGGTGTTCAATTTCAGCTGATTTTCAAAGTTTCAACAGATTAAAAGGAGAAGCATGACAATGGAACATACAACAGGTACTCCGTATGGAAGTGGGATGCACAAAGTCAGTAACTTCATGACTTGGAAAATCATTTATTAAGAAAAAATTTTGCATATAATTTCTGGAACAAAGCTAATTCAGTAGATGTTATGATACATAAAATTTGGCCCTTCAATACTGAAACATGTGGCCCTTTTACTTTAATCTATAAAGAAGAATATACAAGCATAAACAGTCGAATTCAGTAATCTATTTTTGACTGTGCAATGTGCAACCTATTCCTGAAAAGGAAGTTGAAAGATCAAAGAATAGCTTTACCAAAAGAGTTTCACATTGAATTTTTTCAGACTATCTGAGAAATAAGTTGCAGAAGGGAGACCAAGGATCCCTCAAATTTCATGCATTTGGAGAAAAGACATAAAATAGAACCAATAAGTTTGCCAGAGAGAGACTGGGTACCATTCTGTATTACTAGAACTTTGAAATGGTATATATAAATACAAGTGATTCTTGTACAAAATGTACCTGAGAAAAGAACTGGTGACTGTGGTATGATACTAAGAACTTTACGTAGATCCGTCAGTCCAAACTTTGAAATGTCACAATCATCAATCAAGATTCTTCCTCTTTCAAGTTCTACTATCCGGAATAAGGCATTAAGCATGCTAGATTTTCCAGCACCGGTTCTTCCAGCTATGCCAACCTTTTGAGTTGCAGGGATCACAAAGGACAAGCCACGCAGAACAGCAGGGAGTCCGGGCCTGTACCGAAGGACAACATCCTCAAATTTTATTATTCCTGATGAAGGCCATGCAGGTGGAGGACGGTTGCTATCTATTATTTCTGGAGCCTCAGATGGCAAATCAATATACGTACCCACCCGCTCAACAGCATTTAGACTATTCTCAGCCCTACTTGCTTGTCTCAAAACATTGCTCAGCAAATTTGTAATATTCAGAGAATAGCTAAGGAGTAAGCCCATTGTAGATGCAAATGCAACCTGGTTTTCAGCTCGCTCATTCTGCATGACTGCAAATGTTGCTGTCAACCAGATCATTAAACCTCCCAATGTTTCCAGCCTTATTGTGAGCCAGCGATTAGAACTGATATTCACTAGAGTGAATCTGATATTATTGTCCATAGCTTTCCCATTGATGTTTGCCATCCGGTCATAAGCTTTATATGCACGAATAGTTGATAAACCATTCAATGCTTCTCCAAACTGGGCATACACAGGAGACCGGGTAATGGAATCTAGGCGCTTCACTTCTCGGGATGTGCTCTGCAAACAGAGATTTTTTTTTTTTGTTTTTTGCCAAGTCATCAGTTTTTGTGGCTTTGGAAGCGTAAGACCACTAAAATAAGATACAGTACTTCATGGGATAAATTTCCTTGAGAAGTGAAAGAAGAAATAGCAATAAACAAAGAAGGTAGCATTGTCCCTTCTTTTTTCTCTTTCTTCTTCCCCTTCACGTTCTATTGTTTTTTCAAACTAGTTCTAGCATATCGCTAAGTCTTGACACCCATGCCCATTGAGGTACCCTTTCTGAAGTAGGTGCACCTATTAGTTCTTCTTGTATATATTTCAAAACCATCTGATATAAGTTTTCTTTCATATTGCCTCATGCAGTTACTGCCTTCACCATGTCATGCATACTATTCTTTGTCGTTTAATCTTTTTCAACTTATAAGTTGAAAATAATATATGTAGCTAAAATGCTTATCTCTACTCCACTGATTCAGTTTCTAGGAATCTACTCATGTACTTTGGAGTCCATGAAGGATCGTTATCAAGTTTAATTACCCAGCTAAGCTGTTTAAAGTTGAACACTGCATCCCTCAAAGACCAAGATATTACAGATGTCCATGCAGCAGAATATGATCAATATGTAAAAGTGCATATTGCTTATCTTTGGTAACCATTTTTTTTTTTTACAGAAGATATGCATATGAACATACCTATCCATGAGGACACAGAGACTACAAAATGAGAAAGAGAGAGACATTAACCAACCTGGTAATACAAATAAGCTGCATAGAACAAGATGAGGAGTGGCATTATCGCCCAAAGAGATATGGTGCTCACTACTCCGATAAGTACGAAAGTAGACAGAAGTTGCCAAACTTGGCTAAGAAACATATTAACAAAATTAGCAACGTTGCGATCAATATCACCAACATCCCTTGAGAACCGATTGATAATCCGTCCTGTTGGGTTAGTGTGGAAAAATACCATTGGGGCTCTAAGTATGGCATACAACATTGAATCATGAAGTCTTTTAGCAGCAGTAAGACTTGATGCAATCAACCAAAATGAATTTGTTAATGTCACCAAGACCTGTACATTGTAATAAATAAATTCTCAACCCCTAACAAAATGAAATGAATAAAGTGACGGTATTAAAGCAACACTAAGGAAATTGAATAGTTTGACTGTCTGGGAATAGGTTCAAAGTCCATCTTGTGCCCAGAGAAAATTCAAGAGAACTCAAAGATATATAAATATGCATTCATACATCTTGTTAAGATGACTAGAAAATTTAAGCAAAAATGATAATTAAAAGTTTCTGATATTAGAATGGGAAGAAGATTAAATATTGTTGTCCCACTCAAAAGTTTTTAAACAATAAAAAAAGGAAAAAGAAGAAGCAGGTCATGATTTCACATAGAATGGTGATAAAAGATGAGTAAAGTACTTAAGATTATCATGTACCATGAAAAATTAACATCATTGACAGAAATATTCATATTGCACACCTACCTGACCAAAAGACAGAAATGCATAAATCAGAATGAAAAAACCAGGTCTGTAATTCATTGAAGCGCTTTTCTTTGTCCAGATGCTCAACCATGTACTACTTAGAACTCGAAGAATTTCAGTCGATGTGTAGCAAATAAACAATATCATGACAACCCACAAGCCTCCTAATGCGCTTTTATACCTTATAAGAATCCAAAATCAAAAGAACAGTTATGCATATTTAAAGTACTCCAAAGGGTAATAGGAAAGAGGAGATCTAAATTTTGCATTTCCAGCTACAATATATAGCAATAGAAGAAATTGATAATGGCATATATTAGGAATGAAGCATTCACTGATCTCATGCAAGAAAGAATTTTCAGCTACATTGATCCAGAGAGTACTTTATGTGAAAATTAGTCAAATTTGTTTTCATGGAACATTTTAAACTAAGTTCAACCATTATTACCCAACTCGTGCTATATGTGTGTAGGACATTGCTTTCCCAAAGATGTTAGAAATTTAAACTGATACATAAAGAATATGTACACATATTTGCAATCGAATGCTGCAGGAAATATATCAAGGAAAAAGGTTGGAACAATTTTCAGATTAATAAACAAACCACTCAGTTGTGATGTTAAAGGGAATTAATTAAAACAAGAAAGTTTGTGAGTGCCTCTCAAGCAATTAGTTCTTGGTTGATTTGTTATGTGTCTGAATTTTTAAACTCTTCAGATTTGATGACATTGTTTTTTTTTTTTTTTTTTTAATATATACATATATATATATATATATATTTATTTAAAAGCACTCATATTACAATTATCAAAAAAAAAAAAAAGTACTCATATTACCTCATCAAAACATTCCAGCTGACAATACCTGTCTCCCGCTCTTCTTGTTTAATAAGTACAGATTTACCCTTCTTTCTTGTATTTGTTGTGTTTGTATCCTTCAGAAATTCCTGTTGTAGTTCATTACGTTCTGATATTTGATTGTGAACATTTGTTGCATCTTCATTTTCACTACCATGGTTTTCCAATTTCCCTGCACTTTCCATTAGCTTCTGGAAAAGTGTGCCTTCTCTTGAAAGCTCTTCAAACGTACCCTCCTCTTTCACCATCCCTTCAGAAACTAAAATTATTCTATCCACTTGGGGAAGAAAATGTAGCTGGTTTGTAACAAGGACCCTTGTTTTCCCATGCAAATCTTCCTTAATGCATTTATTGAAGACCTGAAAACAGTTTCTACTGTGAACAGATTGAATAGCTGGTACAGTAATGAGTGATACGGAATCAATTTAAGTAATGCAGAACTTATGAACAAGAGTAATAGCATCAATATAAGACATTATCTAAAGATAAAAGAAGAAAAAACCACGATTATGCTACTCAAAAATTGATGCCTGAAATTGTATCCTTGATTATCAGTTGTAATGACATATATGGTATGATTTGAGCAACTAAAGACTTGGTAAAGTTACAATCAATATATATAGTTAATGTTTTTGTTCATTAAATTTACTGTTATGTAAATATTTGAGAAGCCCTCTACTGTGCATAACTTGTATTAGTGACATAGACAATTCAACTCTGAACATGCAGTTACTTTTGATCAAGAAATTGTAGTTGATGTGACAGAATTTTCATGAATAGTTGATGCATAGTACACTAGGGCTACTAAAAATATCATTAGCTTCTAACCCTGGGGAAGGGGGGAGGGAGATCCATGGGCTACAGGTCAGATCAGCTGCCTCTAAGATTTGAAAAGTTGTAACGATCACTTCTATGGATAAAAATCTTCAAAAAACTCATTTTAAAAGCCACCCTTTGCACTGCCAAATCCTTTCAAAAGTTTATAACCTAATGTACACTGACCATATGATTTCCTCTTTACCTTTCTAGCATGGCATGATTAACCCAAGTGAAGAAATTTCTATCAGCGCAGAATCTTTTAATGGCATGTGCAACTTACAAATGTAATATTTACCTGTCGGCCAACGTGTGCATCAAGAGCACTCAAGGGGTCATCAAATATATACACATCTGAGTTTGAGTACACAGCCCTAGCCAAAGAGACTCTTTGCTTCTGTCCTCCACTTATATTTACTCCTCTTTCACCAATCTCTGTAAGGTCACGACCCTGAGAATGAAATTGAGGTTAATGTTCCGAACAGTACATTGAATGTTTATGTGACAAAGGATTTATCTTCACAGCACTGTCATTATGAGTTACTTAGCATGCTTTCATTTCCATAAATTTAGTGGATTTTTTTTTTTTTTTTAATTTTTTTTATATATAAGTGGAGGCAATCCAAAACATTCATGTGTAAACAATTTCTTACCTATCAGTCTTTGGAAGATTAATCCTATACTAAAAACAAAACGAAAGGATGTCACAAAGTAATGGACTTAACTGGAAGTAAGTCGAGATCATGCTGCATTGCAGTGACATCTATAGCTCTCCAATATCGGGAAGATTCAAAGTTAGATCCAAATAATATATTCTCTCGCACCTGTATTGATGATCAAATGTCTGAGTTACTCTACGAATTGAATATTTTCTTTTTTATACTAGTGTAAAAAGGACATACATATGTATATATATATTATTTGTTGAAATAATTCTCTCTTCAAAGTCAGCAGTATAACAAGTTTGAAGATACGGACTTTGTGGAACTTACGGTGGCATTAAAAATCCAAGAAATTTGAGGAACATAAGCAACACTCCCTCTAATAACAACACTTGAATCTCCTAGAGCAGGAAGTTCACCGAGCATGGCTGAGATTAGAGATGTCTTTCCTTCACCAGTGCCACCAACAACTGCAACAAGGCTACCAATAGGTATATCCAAATTTATCTTTGATAATGTAAGCCTCTCAGCCTGCCATGAGAGTTAAAAGGTTTCAAATTTCTAGTATGGAACATTGAACTATTGATGATACACAACAAAGTGCCAAATCATAGGATCAAACCATATGTATCTTTCAGATAGATATGCAAAGATGCCAACTTAAAAGGAACCTTTTTGACAAGTGCTATTTGTTTGTTTCACATGGGAAGCTAAATTCCCAGTTTCTCCTAAAAGCTTAAGCTGATAGAGGAGGAGTTAAATTTAACTACTTAACAATGCGCACTTGTATTAGATATTTTGATTTCTCCATTTTCTTTAGGGGATGAAATAGTGAAGGGTATTTAACATGAAATTTTGATTCGGAGAAAAAAACATGGAAACCGTAATGGAAATAGGAAATTCCATTGAAAGTTTTTGTTTAAATAAAATAATTTAGTAATAGGAGCCCCATTAACTTAGGAAATGTAATCTCCTTAAACAGGTTAATCAATTTTGATTCCAGATGGAATCAAATTTAGGAAAAAAAAAAATGAAAAAATGAAAAAAGAACAATACTGATAAAAGAAAAGTTGAATGTTACTATCAAATTCAACTCAAACAAAGAAATAAAGAAGGGTAATGAGTAGTAAAACGTTACATATTTTATTACTTATCATGTTATTCCTTTTTCAGCAGTAAATATCTCATAATAATATGTTTTCTAAGAAAACTATCTTAACACTATCTCTTGCAAGTATTATGGTAATTAAAATTTTTCCCCACCATAGAAACAAAAATTATTTCTATTTCGCTTCCAAAGTTCAAACCAAATGCCCCCATAGATTGTCATGTGAAATAAGAGAAGAAAAGTTTATGGAGATTTCTTGATCTTTTATTGTTTAGAGGGAGCACAAATATAAAACTGCAATATAAGAATGTGAACAGGAGATAAAAAGATAGGGATACCTGACCTTTGAATCCCATGAAAAGTATCCATTCTTGATTGAAATGGCAGGAAGCCTAGGTTCAAGAGGTGGATTGGGCGAAAGAACTCTCTCTTCAGCTATGAACAATTCTTCCAATCGTTGTAATGACACATTTGCATTCACAACCTTCAAAATCAGAGTTTCTTTAAAATTGGAGGAATGATTATTACTATAATATGACAGTAAAGTATGTGCAGTTAACTTACTTAAAGCACTAAATTAATAGAAAGGGACACTTAACTGGCTACAAAGAAAGAATGAGAAGCAGAAGTAGATGCACATAGATATTGGCAGCAGAGAATTGCAAAGCATTTAAAGATTTTGAAATCAAAATCTAGAATTTCCGAATTTCCATGAAAACATATTCGAAATATGATAAATTAAAAAAGTCAACAAGGATGCCTCAGCTGGAGTATGAACCTAAATACATCAGAAATTGATAAGTTGTTGCCGATATGTTATTTGTTGGGACTTTCAGTAAACTTTTATCAAGTTAAAGAAATATAAACAGCTCTTCTAGAGCCATGTGTATATTCTCCACCAATGTCTATGCATCTCCTAGCTTGTAAAATGTTTAAGCTTGACCACCAGAATACTGATTATTTTCCTTTGTTCTCCCTTAGTTTCACATTGGTTGGACCATTTTTAAATATTTCTACACTGCATTGCTTGCTTCATCACTACTATGGTGTAAATCCGTGAAACCTATAGGTAAGTAACCTATTTTCCAGCTGCAGGAAAAGGAAAAAGAAAACTGAACAGAAAATTTTTCATCTTCGATTATGATTTTAAGAAATATATTAATACTAATTCTACTTTTTAAGGTAATGGCCGTATCAATAAAGGATGTTTTTCTACATATCTAAATATATACAAAAAATGGAAGTACTTAAGGATTATGATCTTGATTTGTTATTTGAATCTGATATTTCATTTTTGAGTTTGATACTGTTGTTGGAAAGCAGCCATCGTAAGTTTTCTCCAGGCTTCTCTAACCTTTTTAACCTTTTTATTTCCATAGGATTTATATATTCTGAACTTCATTAACTGAATTATACTAAGCAAAGTGTGTTTGGCACACATGAGAGGATTATCACATAATTTTAAGCAATACCGTTGTTTTTTTATGCCTAGCCCTAAGACTGATCTCTCTGTAGAATGGCTTAATCATTCTATTAATTTCCCTTCCTAGGTTTTATGAAACAGGCACATACTGACAGGTTTTTGAGATGCATAAAAATCCTTATATTTGGTCATTTATAAGGTTATACAACAAGTTGACCTTATAGAAGTTTCTATTTCATGAATCAAACTGTGAATCATGTTTAACTCCAGCATGATTTCAGAAATCTAGATATATGAACCATGTAATAGTATTATGCAAAAGCATAGACAAATATCTTGTGGAATAGATTTATAAGATGATTATGCCTGCCTCAACCAAGTAAAGAAGGGAGATGGAGAACAGAATTACTTCTCTAGCAATATATGGAACTTTCAGTATAATCAGAGTATCAAAAGTAAATGTACAGATTATTTCTAGTCATCCTAAGGGGAAAAAAGAAAAACAAACCTGTGTGATCAAATTCGGAAGCATGTTTAAGGGAAACCGTAGAACAGCAAAGAGAGAAAGTGAGGTAAAAGCTCGTGCGGGTGTCAGATCTCCACCATACAAAGTGAACATCCCAAATGAAACCACAGTTACGAGAACAGGGATGCTGTTTAATATGAAACTATTGCACTGGAAAAGTGAAAAAATTCCAAATAATGAGGTTAGAAAAATAAAAATAAAAACAAATACTACATGAGGCATGTTTTAAATTTGTGCAGAATTACCGCTGCCAATAGTTGTGCCTTCTTGAACCATGAAAGTTCATCATTCCGCATGCTTTGAATTTTAGATTGAAAACTCTTTTCCCACGCATAGCATCTGAGAATTATTAGCATAAAATTAACATTAATCATCTTCTGGTAAATGATAATCAAAATTGCAAGTGTTTTCTTATTGTGCAGATACATACTTTACTGTGTCCATGGCAATCAGGATTTCATTCATTAGGCCAACTCTCTTGTCAGTGCGTTGCAGTCCTTCCTTGGATAGCTTTCTCATCTTGCTTATGATAAAAGTCTATTTTCACAAGAAAGACAAAAGTTGCAAATTGTTCATTAAAAGATTAGATATGATGATATGACAAAAACCAAGACAAAAGGCAAAGCCTGCTACCTTCAGAACAAATTGAATGTCTAAAACTATCTTGGACTAAACAACATTTTCTGGCCTTATCATAACAATTATTATGTGTCCAATTGTAATTAAAGTTGCAAATGATTTTTCGATTAATGGTGATGAAGGAAATTTGGCAATGTAACTCAGAAAGAAAATGAAAACAGCCATGATTCCTCAAATTTTCCTTGGTTTATCTCATCTAAATTCTCCTCAAAAGGTTCCAAACAGTTAGTACCATCTTCAGATAAATTCATCTATACAACAAAGATATAGGTACTTGTAGTTAACTTACTCCTCTTTTTAAGAAAAGTTGTTGAGATAGAGATATGGTTCACTCACCCTTAACTGGTTATCTTACAAGATTTTGATTAATTGGAAATAATTATAGAAGTCCACAAACAGTAAGTTATTAACATGGTCATCAAAATAGGAGGTCCCATATTCAAATCTCACCACCACCCGTTTATCTCAATTCATAAATTTCGCGAGTCTTAGTAAAATGTGCTTTCAGTCCACACAAGGGGGTCTACTAAATGTAATTTCCTCTCTAATAGCTTAAGCATTCTGAAACTTTCCTATGTATTGAGATAATCATGAAAAGAAAGGAAAATGCAGTGTTTATTGCCCTAGTATGAAAAATTAATGCAAAACATTAAAGGATTGTAAAGATTTCTCATACCTGAATTGGAAACATTAGCACTAACATAGCAGAACCAAGAAGTGATGCTAGACCTAATTGCTGGTATAGAAGAACCATAGACATGGTAATTCTGAATGGTGCTGACCATAAGCCATGAAGTTGTTGGCATATTTGCTGAGAGATCAGTAGCAGCATCAGTAACAAATTCAAGAAAGAGAAGAACTAATTTCCATGTATGACTTCTCATTACATATCAAAGGAAAAACCCAGTGCTACTAATAATATTTCAATATATGGCAACTAAATGTTTTATGGAATAACGTAATGGCAACCTTTCAATCCATAACTGAATAAAGATTACTGTGATTTGAGAAAGAATGTTTCTTGAATTGTAAGACCCGGCCCATTTAGTAAGGGCAAATTTGAAAAGTTTTATTTAAGTGATAAATATTTAGCATATACTAGGGTTTAGCTATTTCATTATTAGGGTTTTAGAGAGGGCTTACTCTATGTCTTTTCTAGGAGACGGCCAATCATCGGGAACAATCGGGGAGAACCCAATTGACAATTTTTAATAAGGTAAGTAAATTCGTCAATTCCTTTAGGCTTCAATTTGGGGATTTTAGAGGTGAGTAAATAGATATTTGATTTCCTTCGTATTCGATTTCTTGATAAATCTTCTGAATTTCTGTTTAAATCGTATTTAATTTTATTAATTCGTTCTATTTTCTAAGAATTGTTTTTCAAGGTTGCCGTCCCTTCTCCCTAAAATCGAAGCTTCTGTTATTTATATATATATATATATATATAATGCGCTTTTGTTTCTTTTAAATTTCACCATTTTCTTTTCTTTCTTTATCTTCAGTTTTTGTACTTACGTGTATATATATAACTTTCTGTTTAATTTCATTATTTAATTTAATTTAATTATTAGTATTTCTTTTGATAGAGATTTTATCTATTCTATTCTT